>JARHVA010008358.1:0-503577 GCA_037957365.1 Torreya grandis
CCCTTATTTTAATTTGTCCATCCCCTTTCTTATCCTTATATTATCTTGTGATTTGGATCCCTTTACATCGAGTACCCATGATCCTCTATTTCCATCTTTTTATGTCATAACTATTAAAAAGTGTCATGAGTGTTAGTATAGCTTAATTTGAATTCAAATATTACATATACATAGAAAAGTGTTGTATCTCATTTAGACACATGGTATCTAGCACTCAATTAATAGAGAATCTATTGAACACTCGCAAGTATTCTAGAGAAATTAGGGAATCATTTAAACATTTATTAATGTTTGAAGCTATTATTTTTATTTCACATGGAGCACTTTTAGCATACAACTTAGGGTTTTGTATGTCACTAGAATTATTTTGAATTATGAAATTTAATATTTTCAACATAGTGTTTACTGTTAGGGGCCCATTAATTAGATGACACTTAAAATTTAGCTAACATTTAACATAAACCATTAAACATTCATTATTTTCCTTTAGTTTGATATATTGTTTCCAATCTAGTGCAAGTATAAGGAAAAAAAATTAGGTGACAAATGTCATAGAGTGAAGCTCAGAGTGAGGGAACTAAAGATCCAAAATAAGGAAACAATGTTGTCAAATTATTTCTAGCATTATGCCAATTGTTCAGACCACCCCTGACACTTTGTACATGCCTAAAACATACCCAACACTTTGGACATTTGTTTTTGATCTTATAAATTTTAGGGTTACATCATCTTGATTATAAATGTCCATTTCTAGGTTTATATTTTAGTGCTAATAGAAATGAATCAGATGTTTGAAACAAACATGAGTCACATCATGATAATTTTTATAAAAAATAATGAAGGTTGAACTAGGCATAAAAAATCCATGATGCATATTTTTAGTTTATGACACATAATCCAAAGTGTGTCTAAATGTCCTAGCATCGTATGAAGCACACTTAATGATCCAAGTGACAATTTTAGATATTATCAAAAAAATCAGAGAGGTCATTGCCACTTATGAGCACACTTTGTTGTATTTGGATTCTAATGATTATCAAAAAATCATAATTTAAAAAAAACACACCATAAACTGTTTCTAAACCTGTAGATTTTTTGAGCTGAAATCTATTGATGTCTATTATTTGAAATTTCTATTTATAGATTTTTTATATATAGAAAGACTATAAAATTTATCCCAAAAACATTCCTTCATTCTTTCTTTGATATTCTAGACCCCAAAATTAATTTTTTGCACTTCCAAATCTAATTCTATGCATTCCAAGATGCAGATCGGTGACATCCAGAGCTAGACGGGTAACTTTCAAGGTTATACTAATGACATCTGAAACTAGACTAGTGACTTCTGAAATCAACTTCAAATGATCATAACTTTTACATACATACTCAAATCAATACGATTTGTTTTTAATAACTTACATATTTTTTTTGAGAGGAATCCATATATGTAATTAAATGTAGGTTTAGGGATTTTTTTAATAGCTTTTGACCTTTTTCCCACAACCTATCCATTTTAGACTTACATCTTCACATACCAAAACAACAAACAAACACAAAAACATACAAACTATTTTTGGTTGATACAATTTTGTTTGTATGCCTTGGATGATCTTACATCATTACTCTATATATCTCAAGAGCCACTAAATAAATAAGGAGATGATTTATATGGGACTCTGGAACTACTGATTATCTTCAGAGTTGGTTAAATTTATCCCTTATTTGTTATTTTAGCACTTCAAAATTTGTTGTGTATTGATGACTCATTTCAGCCTGCATAGATAACATTTGGCATCTATTCTCCAAGATCTTCTTAGAAAATAGCAACAATGTAGACTGCAATAACTACTAAAGAATAGACTAGATATATATCTCATAATTCATACTAAAGAAGCATAAGTTCTTAAAAATACATCTAAGTCCACTTTAAAACATGATTTATGAAAGAGAAAATAGTAATATTTATGATATAAGTGAGGCATATTATGGTCTCATCATGTCTCTAGGCACTTATATTATATTTGTCACATAGGTTAGATAGGTGCCTTGCAAGTGATCTCCCAACATCTTTTAGATAGATGTATTTACGATATCTATGCTAGTAGCATATGTAGGTGTGGCATGCAAAATGTTAATTCGACTTTCAATTTTTTCGCGTAAATATTATGGAAACATTTTCCTTTGACAATTAATGGAACATTTCATATTCATCCAAATGCACAATATATATCATATCAAATGCCAATTAGTGAAGAATTTCATAATAATCCAAATGTGTAATATGCTTCATTTTCTAAGTATTTCATATTCATCCAAATGCCTAAATGAGTATGAGATATTTCAAAGAAGATGTTTTTTTTCCTAAACATTAAATACATAACATTAATGTAGTTCGAAGGACTTAAGTCTCTCTTCGAAGCATACAATACAATCAAAGTATTTTTAGCATTTTATCATTCACGATCATTTGTCCAAACAAGGTTGTCCATGATCGGTATTCCTTGTAACCATATAAATCCATGCACTTGGTGAACCTCTATGTTTTAGATTAAGGTAAAAGCAGGTTTTGAAGGGACCTCGAAACCCTTTAACAAAAATTAAAAAAAAGATAAAGCAATTACATCCACCAAGAAGAGCATTCCTAAAACCTACTAAAAAATAGCATCAAAATTAGGTTTTAAAAGGACTTGAAACCATAAACCTAAACCAATAGAAGTACCCAAGTTTTACAGAGACCTGGAAACTCAAAATAAGTTTAAGACTAAGAACCAAGTATCAGGACCAAAAACAAAAACTAGTTAAAACATCCAGCAATAAGGCTCTGAATAAGAACAAAATCAACAAAGAAGACCCTAGTCTTCTATTGCAATTCCAGGATCATCTTAACAGCCTCCTTTCCAATCGTTGCAGTATCTTGCATGGAGATAGCAGCCGAAGTAGCAGCATCTTGCAGGGCTTTCTTCCTCCAGCTCTGCCTGGTCCTCTTACTTGGACCCTCTAAGGATATTATTTCTTCCTTTGCTCTTTTTTCAAGATTAGTTGCAGCAACACAGATGCTTGAAGTTATCTGCTCCATCTTAGTTCTGCTTTCCTTGATGAGCATTCTAAGATTATTCTCATAATCTTTAAGTTTATTTGGGATATCTCTCATTCGCATCTCCAAATGGTTGATTTTGATCCGATCAACTTCCTGATTGTGTTGCATTATTTCCACTTTCTTTTTTAGCCCCATTAATTCATTATAGATCAATGAATCAACTTGGAGAATAGAATCGGCTTTGAATTTGGCAGAATGCAGGAAGGAAAGCTTAGTGTCCCTCTATCAAGAGTCATGAATGTCTTCTGTATTATCATGTGGAGGGGAATCAACCTTTTCATTTTGTTCCTCCCTTTCCATTTGTTCCTCCTCTTTAGTCTCAATAGGGTCTTCATGCTGAACATGGTCCTCCTTTTCTTGTTCCTCAATCTCCATGGCAGGAGTAGAAACCAGAACCATATGATCCTCCTCTCTCATAGAAACTGAATCATCAATTAAAATATTCTTATCTTTAACACCTTCCCCCCAACACAGTCTGATTATCCTCATTATCAGAAATGCTCTGTTCTGAGTTTCCCTCAGTTGTATCTCCTTCATTTCCTTTCTCAATTTTTCCTTTAATTTTTTGGTATCCTTCCAAATTAGAACTGGACTCCCCATCATCCATTCCTTCCTCTTCCTCCAGGACATCCTTCTCAAAAATTTCAGTATTTTCCAACTCAAAATCTTCTTTAATAATTTGTTTTTTAGAACTGGATGGTTTTGGTTTGGCCTTTTCTATCCCTTTAACTTTGTCATCCTTTTTACACTTTGTGGACTGAGGATCCTTATTTTTGTCAGCATAAGGAGTCAAAGCTATGGAATTATTTTTACAAAAACCCTCTATGATAAGTATCAGGCCTTCATGTAAAATAGGGCGAGACTCCTTCTTTCTATGGGCAAACAAGCTTTGAAGCAACGAAAAATGCAAATAGAAAGGAAAAGAAATTCTATCCTTATGCCTGAAATGGTTTAGAAAAACAAAATAAAATTTGTGAACTCTTGTACTCCTACCATCAAGGATAAAGTACTCACGGATGCAGCATAACACATCTCTCCAAATTCCTTTTATCTGCTCTAGATCAAAGAAATCTCCATTCTTTTCCAATTGCTTCTCCTCTGCATCCATCTTCGAAAAAAATTTATAGGCCGCATTGGAGATATTGGTCTGTTTTGAGAACTTAATATCACCCGTGGGAAGCCCTGTAACCTCAGCAATGAAATCCTCAGTAAGCTTCACAGTGACTCCATGAAGACTTACTATGTCATCAACCCAATTTTTGAAGAAGGCAGTAGTGATGTGGGGTTTACATCCATGCAAACGCTCCAGATAACTAACCACCTTGCCTTTCTGAAGAATCTTCCATACATCCTGTCTAGCCTTCCATTCTTCACATTTTTTGAGCTCTTGCTTCCGTAGTTCACCCTTCATTTTACAGAGCAAAGAAAAGACCAGAAATGCCCAAACACTAAAAACAAAAGGGTTAAAATGGAATCAGTTGTTTGTTACTTGAAATGGAGTTTGCCAATATGATGACACATGCAATAACCACATTACATTCTCATGAATGTACCTGCTCTGGGAAGATAATCTGTCCACCGTAAGCCCACTCCGCCAAATCATTAACTTACTAATCCAAACAAATCTTTCCCTCTTTAGAATGGATGGCGTCATAATTAATAAGTGCTTTGAGATCAACGTGCTTATTTAATGCATCAAGCCACCTCACCTTTTGCCCCGTTTGAACAGCATGATTAGCTATCCAGTCAGCTACCCCATTGGCCTCTTGATATGTATGGGATATGACCACTTTTTCAAATTTTTGTATTAAGGCCTTGATTTCCATAGCCGTAGCCTCAATAGACCATAGGTGAACCTCTATGTTGCCATCCATATCTACAATAATAATATTTTACTTTCAATCCTTTTTGTAATATCTCATTTCAAAAAATCACATGTCACAAATGCGTACTGTACACCACTATCTAATGATAATCAATTAAATTTTGTTATCACCTTTTGGGGGCTTCTTCTAAATTTGTTAGTGGTTTTTTAAGCATTAGTCCATGCAAATCAAGCCAATACATATTAATTTCACTTAAAGTGAAGAATATTTTTGATGTTCCAATGTAATGCAACAGGGCAATATTGTATATTCTTTATATTTATATTGACATCCAATTACATGTGTGACTTGTAGTATTGGGTTGACATGAACTATCAACATCTCCGCAACTTGTATTAAGTTTACAAGCTCTGATGGTTGTAGACTAAGATCCATATTGTTTGATGACAAAAATTGATGATGATTTTTCTCTTGTCGACATATTGTTGCAAATAGGACTTCCATATGCTTGAGAAACTTTTGTTTCAAGATAACTTTATTGACAAATATAACACATGTTTTGTGAAATAATTTTATCTATACCATGTCAAAAAAACATTTGTAAAGTTTCCTAATCTATCCCCAAAATTCTATTGGGATCAAGTTTATTTTGTTCTCTTTCAATTTATGATTTTTGCATTAGTCTATCTTCTAGGTTGGGATGTTATATTCTCTTGCGAATCGTTATTTGGTACATTATTTCCAACATTCATAACCATTGCATCTCAAAAATTATTCTCAGGTATTTTGAGAACACAATTTGTTGTTATTGAATTCACTCCTTCAATATCAACATCAATATTAGCATTCGTTCAACAATAACTTTGATTTGTTTCACAATTACATTATTGCAGTTGTTGTCTTTCTATCTAAGCTAATTGATCTAAATATATTTCTCTAAACAATATTCTTCTTAATATATATAATCACCTTGAGATATTCGTGCACAATACATTATCATGTCATTCACATGTTGCCTCTTTGTGCTTGGAGTTCTTCAACCATCAATCATATCCTACATTTAACACATCTTTCTCTTTCATTCTCATTTCAACCTTTTCTTTATTCCTCTCTTATTTGTTCTCATAGTTGTCTTTAATATTGACAGATATATTATTTTCACTATTCTTTGTTTTCAAAATCCAACTTTAGGCAATACATACCTTCAAAATGTTTTTCAAAAATCAAACATTCAAAAAGAAGTAATTTATTTTTCTGTCATCCCATAGAGTGTTTTAAAAATTCCACCCTATTTTAGAATTACAAAAATAAATTATCTAAGACTGAAAATAGATAAATTATTTACCATGGCTCACCGATCAAGAAGTTCCATTATGTATTTAAAACATGAGTAATTAAAATTCAATTTGGCATTTAAACATTCGTATAGCTCTTCTGAGTGATCAAAAAAATTATTAATTATAGAACAGTGAATGCTTCCTCCATGATAAAATAAATCTTGGTGAAAAACGGAAGTTTCTTTGAAAAGAAAATATAACAATTTAAAAACAGTAGTAAAATAGTCTTTTGGACATGTCACATCCATGGAAGCCAATTGCAGTTGAGAGTAAGGCCATTTAATCAAAATTTTAAATAAAAACAATTTGGTATTTTTAGTGGAATTGATGGTAGAAAATGAGGTTGTGTTATTTCATATGGTGGTGAGTTGTTTGGGAAGAAGTGGTTTGATTTCACAGTGAGTATTCAGTAATGATGAAGTGTTGGAAAATAACAAGGCCATACAAAATATGAAAGGGATTAAATATTTCAAGGTACACCAGATGGCAATAATAAAAGACAATGACATTATTTCCGAGGATGGTCTCAAGAAGCTTGAATAGATACACGTACAGTAACTTGTCACTTTTACAATAATTTTATATATTATTTATAATAAACTATAAAATATTATATTAAATATTACATATTGGTGTATAATAGTTAATATAATATATAACAATAAATTAAAAAAACTATATATAGTTAATATTATAAGTATTTTATATTATGTAATATTATGATACATTATAATATTATATTATATTATTAATAATTTATTATATTAAATATAATATATTCACATAATGAAATTTAGTATGAATTATATTATTATTTTAAGGGCAATGTTGAATAGATAATTGCCATACAAAAAAAATCATGATAAGCAAGTGCGACCATCAAATTTGGGCTCTAGACATAAGCACAACCATGGGACACGTACAATTTGACATGAATGGTTGGGAAGAGTGTTATTTAAGTAGTTGTTTGTTTGTATATATAATTTCTGACACATGGACAAATTGGATTTTTTAAATAGTCTCCCCCATTTTGATCTTTGTTAACCATAACCAATTATATGTATCCCTGTATGTAGTTGTATTCTAATGGTGAGTGTGTGTAACAAAATCATTTATATCCATCCCCATCTACAATTACATAGCTATTGCTATATATATATATATATATATATATATATATATATATATATATAGACTAGATACCATTATAATATATTATATTTATAATTATTATATATAAAGGTAGCTTTTGGAACCTCAATGTTTTGTAGAGCTTTACCGCAATCAAATCAACTCTCATGACATCCTCCCCCACCATTGACAATAGAAATCAGGGAATCAAAGATGTCACCATGTAGAAATTTGTGTGCCCTTTGCGAATGGGTGCAAATCATGTAAATCCACTATTTACCTTGAATCCGGGTTCGATGTACAATATGGGCCCTCTTGTATCTAATATCACTTGAAATACCTTGTCATTACAAATCACCATCACTACCTAACTCACATTGAAACACTTCATCACTTTGTCATTGCTCAAGCTCACTGTAAAAATGACATATCTTCTCCCTACACAACTCATTTCTATGTCATATGAAGAAACACACAAACTCATTTAACATTGTCACCTCCACTAGAATATATAAAATTATTTTTGCTCAACACTTCATGCACAAAAGGTGAGATGTAGTCATCAATCATAGGTTTTGAGTGAATTACAATTGCTGATTTCCACTCTTTACAAAATCTTGTTCTACGGAAACCAAAAATTACATCTTTTATAGGGTAACTTGCACCTTTAGAGCAACTGCTAGTCTATATTTCTGAAAACCTCTTCTAGTTAATATTTTTCATATATTCTAGTGTCAAGTTGAAACTAGTTTGGATTACTAAAATGTTTCCCATCCTTTTTGTTTTTCATCTCTTTCAAGAGTATGACTTAAAATATGCTAATTAAATACTTCATCATTATTTTTTAAGATTTATGCTTTAATCTCTTATCATATTTGATCTTCAATATACTTTCAAACACTTTCGAATTGATTTAATAAAAAAGTGTTGATACTACTTATTAGCCTACTTCGGTAAACATACGAGATATGAAGGTTTGTGCTAGATTATATTTCTCTTTGCATAGAACTTAATCATTTTCTAGGGTCAATACCATGTAGTAGTATGAATATCGCACTTTTTGTAAGTCATACTATCAATTTATTGATTTTATGCTTCCACACTTGAAAAAAATTAATGAAAATATTTGAACATGTAGTAGTATGAATGTCGCACTTTTTGAGTCATGCTATCAATTTATTAATTTTATGCTTCCACACTTGAAAAAAATTAATGAAAATATTCTTCAAATCTTGGAATGTGAATCTTCTTCAAACTCCCAATCAAGAGCTAATTACAAATTCGATTTTCATATGAAAATAAACCCATAAAAAATAATCCAAACATGTGTAATTATGACATAGTTATTCACATTTGAACTTATCCAGTAATTTCGCTTTTAAATCTTCGTGAGATTTTGAAGCACATTACCTAGTTTACTTTTATATCAAACTCACGAACCATTTCAAGTATATCATTACTTCATTGTATCTTGGAACTACATGACGTTCTAAAATTCATTTCTCCTAGTTTTGAAAAAGATAAATGAATAAGCTCAACTATTACTTCTAAGCAGAACCAATTGCAATCCACTAGAAAATATAATATAAGGGTAGAACTAAAGACACAACCAACCCTACTAATATCCAAGCACCACTATCCCAATGGTGATTCACAAGTTTCAGTGAGAGGTATTATAAAAATTGTCTACTTTATTATTGCTCTGCAAAAATGCTAGCTTTTATTTTTTGTTTGTTGCAAAATGTGTTTGCTTCACATAATCCAAAAGATATCGAACTTGATTATCAATGTTGTGGGATAATCTGGGCTTTTCAATGCCACCAAACAATGCCAATTTCTCTGTAATTTCCATGTGATAAAAGCATCTTTGACATTATGCACAGGGAAAACATGACAATGAGCCAATTTGTAAATGACTACCAATCCCTTGTAGAAGCATTGAATGTTTTATGGTTCAATCTTAGAAAATTGGTTCTCTACAATATACTTTGTCAAATTCTCTTTAACTTGCACCCTTGAAACTGTTCACTACATCTACCATGCAACTCCACATTAATGTGCACAAAAACTAATAGCTTCAAACCCACATTATCCTTCATTGTACTAGAGGTGATTAGCATTGCCTTGTTTCTCCAAGACATCCAACAAGTAACTTGGGGGATGAGCATCTAAAGTGTCATTATAGTATGTCATTTATGATTCATCAGTATGTTACACTTAACTAAGACTATAGTATATCATTTATGATACATTGGTATATTTCATTCATTCCTATCATTGTAATATAATAAATTTGTAAAATGAGTATATTTTCAGCCCATACAACCATTTTCCATACAAAGCATTGTCATGCAAGATTTTTCAATGCTAGGAAGGTAGAGTATAAGGGGTTCTAAACATGGTTGCAAACTTGAAAATCTGCAACCATGGACCAATCCAACCTATGAAAGGCATGGTTAAAATCTTCTCAAGCAATTCCACCACAAGGGAAAAATGTAAGGGAAAAGTGAAATTAAATGTATCATTTTGAATAATTCAATATAGGCCAAACTCCATAAGGTCACTCCTCATCTTAATCCATTATTAACATCCAAAAGAACCCATGAAATGGCCTCACTCTTTACATTTGCCAATATTTGGCAATCAAAACCTTGGCCCATAGTTGATCAAGATTAGTGCACCATTTCCAAATAACCTTCATAAAATGCTTACAACTCTCTTTGAGATATTTTGTCTATTAACTCTTTCTTGTCAACTAAAAATCCCATAAGAATCCTTCTCAAATTTATTAGATAGTCAAAATCTCATACAACTTGTGGTTATTGTCATATCTTGCCTTCATGCAAATGTTTTTAAATTATTCATTAGAACAAGTAACTTAATTGGATCCACCCTCGAATCATCTACACCAAGTTGCACACTAATTGCCCCAAAAAAAAAAAACTGCACTACCCATCGTGATCTAACTCACCATATGTGAGTTTGTCCAAATTTTCACACACCTCACGTATGTATAGAGGACCTCATCACAAATAAGTTTATAAATATAAGTAGGTATTCTAAAGTTATGTAAAATAAATTTATTAAGGTTTGGTAGTGGTAAGTTGGACACAATTAGTTTGAGATGACCAAGCTCCAATCTTGGATTATGCCCTTGTCATCATAGATTTATCCTCCATACATGCATTCAAAGTACCTTATTTTACATTGACATCAATTTCTCATCCTAACTTAAAGTTATGTATATTGCAATATGTTAGTTCTAGTTGCTTGTTCTGATAATCCCAATCTCATTGCAAGTGTTCAATGTCAAATCATTACCACATTTTGTTATTTTAAGATGTTCTCAGTAATAATGAAACATTTTCATGTAATCCATATGGTTCTACAAGCAATGATCTAAAAACGCTAATAGTATGAATATCAAAATACATAGAACTTTGTCAATTGGATCTAGTTTCTACAATACGTCTAGGGTTCCATTTGGGCGAATTGTGAAGCCTTGTGGCTTGGGTAAAAGGATAACCTAGATGTTAGACTTGGGCAGATTTTGTAGGAATAGTTATTTTTTTAAAATTGAATTTATTGTAAGTAAAAAAAAACATATGAACTGAATTTCAAATGAGATGTAAAACAAGTCAAACTTGTCAACGTGATTGCTATATGGTACTGCTACCTTATGAACCTCACACACAAATATATAAATAATGGTTGTAGTCTACAACAATCCATAAGAAGATGAATTAATTAATTTGTGATGATATTTCCCACCGAGTCATATTTAATATTGGCTTTAACAAGGAAATAATAACCATTGTTGAATCGATTAAACTTAAAATTTTCAAAGAAAAATGTTAATTTAATTTTCTAACCTATCCTTGAACAATTTGAAACTTTAGATAATAGAGAATATGTTTAGAGCCACATGACTAATTCAAATTTGTTAAACAAGACTTTTGTATCCCTTCAAGAACTTGGATAAATATGTTGAGAAAATAATATTGCCGATCACAAGCAATAGCTCGTCAAGAACAAAGAAAGTTGTAAAATCCATTACAACCATGAGCATCCATTACAACCATGAGCAAATGTTATCATTATGTACCAAAACAATGCAAAAAATCTTGAATGCAAGAACTTGAAAGGGTTGAGAGACAATTCCAAGGGAAACATATGAAACAACTTTATATGTCAATCAAGAGCAAGTATTTACAATTGACTAGTGTGCTTTTCTATGTAAAACCTCCCCAATATCTTCATACAAAAAGGCATGTTAAGAGCAAAAGCAATGCAACGAGTGTTGAAGCCTCTAAAAGTGTATAGAATACAATAACAAAATATCACATAAACAACATTATAAAGAAACCTTCACCCAATGCTTGCAACAACAAAAACCTGCAACACAACTTGGACCACAAACTTCAGTGATGAGCAATTTGCATTCAAAAATTGTTTGGAGATCCTATTCACACATTATCACAAGTGTTTCATTTTACAAATTAAGATTTGGAAAACAAGCCTCGTTCCGCACAAAAACGTTCACATTTCTTCAAGAATGTGACAAGTGCACCAACAACCAAACTCAACCAAAGCTTTGTTCATGCCGCAATTCAAAATTAACCCACAGATTAAGGGTATGCAAACAAGACCACCAAATATAAGCATCTCATGAAACCAACTAATACCTCCATAGGTCGAAGTGTCAACAAAGGTACATAATGGGCACACATTATATAGCCAATAAAAGGATCATCAAATCCATTCTTAAATTAAGTGCACCTTATAATCGGTTATTCAAATTTGTAAAAAACATTTGTAATATAATATTAAAAGAAACTCACTAAATTTATTATACATGTGGCAGCCTTAAACGACTTAACAACACATACACATGGGTCCTAATACATAGGCCATAAATATTTTTAAATTTATTAAGAATTTCCACCCATAACCATTCCATATCCTCCACGAGAAAACAAAGTAACCAAGAAGCAACAAATTATATATACCAACAAATGTGTGAATTAACCACAGTTAATGACAAGTTTACGCTAAACAACAAAAATTAAAAAGAGTAAACAGCATTTAAACAAAAATGGCTTGGATATTGCACATAAAAATGCCTCTAATGTAAATTAAGCATAAGCTCAAAACTCAAAATGCACGGTGCCATCCATGTCATCACAAAATATCCTAAATATCCCAAAAGAGATACCTAAACAACTGAATTTATAATACAATCAAACATACTTTGAACAAACATACACTTGTCTCCATCTAACTTCCTCATCTTTGAAATTTCAATCAATTTGTTAAGACCAACATAACCTTACCTCCACCATACTATCTCAAGATTTGTAATTCTGTTTTTCTCTAACCATGATGAAAGAAACTCTTTAAAACACGTTCCTTATGTTTCTTATGCTTTTACTCACTTCACTTTCTTATTTAAAAATCGAATTAACATTTAAGTATCACGATCATGGGATCTCATGAGTGCAAGCATTGGCCTACGATCTTTCCAAACAAGTTCTTTGAGCCCCTACTTTGTGGTTTTCAAAAAGAGAGAACTTCAAGCAAAAAGTTATAAATGAGAGATGTTAGCTTATGAAACAAAAACCAACCATACGACCAACAAAGGATAAAGTCAATTAAAATTTATTCAATGACTTGAAAATCAATTAAGAAAAATCCCTCTGGTAATAATATTATATGAAATACCAATCTTGGTAAGTCAAAAAGACCCCTCTCGGTTGATTGACCATGCTTATATTTTTAGATCATCTTTACAAATTAAAGATTTGATTAGGACTTTATCATTATCTGTTGCTCGCTCTTATAAATACCTGTTTTAGTTTTTATTAATTTTTCGAGATCCTTTTTAATGCATATCTTCAAAGCTACAACCGTGAAAAACAACTATGTTGATTATTTTTCACAAAAGTAGTAGCACTTCCTCCTCAACCCATGTTTCGTAGAAGCCCCTATTAAGCCCATCCTAATATAACTACGCCACTTGATAATGTATTAGCGTAAAAGCATGTACGGATATTTCTGATGATTTACTCTTAAGATGTTCTAATAGAAAATATAAAGCTTGCACTGACTTGTGATATTTTTGGCCATTTACTACAAGAAAATGTCCCAATGGAACCCATTAGTGCTTTTGTCACTTCAAACTGAAATTACATAGCCAAGGGCACACATTTAGTACTTTCTAACGTTTGCATGGTTCAACACAGCCCTTTTGCATCTCAATCAGAAAAGAGCCCTACCACACAAGGGCACACAATACCTTCCAACATTTTACTAAGGGCTGAAAATGGCCCAGCTGCATCTTAATTTCAGCACCTTCCAACATTTTGCAGAGTTCAGAAATAGCGCAGATGCATCTTAATTAGGATAGAGCCTACCAACCAAGGGCACACACACTACCTTCCTACATTTTGCAGAGTCAAGCATAGCCCTGTTACATCTTATATTCAGAACAGAGCCAACCAGAGGCACACATAGTACCTTCCAACATTTTGTAGGGTTGAACCTAACCCAGTTGCATCTTAATCAAACCAGGAGCCTATCTCTATATATTTAAATGTTGTCTTTTAGCAATAAGACTAAACATAAGTAGTTGGTTCCTCACATCTTTACATAACCAGATTTTGATTGCACAATGCTTCCCAATCCTCATATATAGACATTATACTACCGCAAACACTCAAGAATCGGGAGAAAACCATTTCGTTATGGTAATTCTACCCAGAATGCAATGACCTACTCGTAGCACAACTTGCACAAGTCCGTTCATGAAGTGTCCAGTGAAGTGTCCAGCAAGCAAAAATAACTTAACATAATTTGCAGTGAATCAAATAGCTCGAGTGCCAATTACTAGGAGAAGCTTTCTAAGACGGATAAGGTTCATTCTATCATAATAAGTTCCAACAAACAGGTCTCTAATACCTTCTGAAACAAAATAATTACTACCCACTTCTAGAATAATGACTAAAAGGTCCATAAACATTCAAATAATAGCATACATCCTTAACACAGGCACCATATTGACAAGGCAAAAACCTGCCCACACGAACTTTCCAATTCTGCATAGTTTAACATATTACGTTATGCACAATAAGATAACTCTGCATAGAAAAAGAAAAAAATGTCCGTGAATATTTAGCTGCCTAAATCTTTGCTGCAAAAGAACAAGGCTTCTGGCAATCCTGGTACTTACGACCACAAGCATACCACCGTGAACTTTAATCTTCTGAATGCTCTTTTTCCCTCCTGCATGTTACTCACCTGTTCACTCACACACTTGCTCTGACTTGACATGTCCCAAGGTTCAGAATCTTTCCTCCTGTATAGGAAGAAGGATTTTAAATGGTAAAATACATAATTGAAAAGACTTAACAATGAAAAGGAAAACTCTTTCATCGATATACCTACCGGCCAAAAGTTACGCCAAACAGGTATTATTACTCCTGATTTCAATGACCATCACAGCTATATTCTAAATTGAGGCCACACAAATATACAAAGAATGTTTTCTTACCTTAAATAATCTACAACATACTCTTCAATGTCAAATTTTCACAAATTACTTGTCTCAAACTTCTCAGAAGCTTGCATGACTTCATCATAAATATCAGAAACATCATAATTTAATGCAAAATACCCCCTCAAAACACCAAACAAAAATGCTTATCTAATTCAACTAACGTGCCATAAGACTTGCCTACAAGCACACGTGTCTTCTTCAGATTATTTCTCTTTCAAAGCTCAGCGATTTCCTTCCATCTTCAGTCAACCTTAAACACTTCTGAATGAGAAGTCTCTTAACTGCATTTTGTAGCATAAAACTAAGTTGAAAACAATCTGAATGATTAATACACCTTTTTACAATGTTGTTCTCTCTAACCGACTCCGAGAATGTTAATATCTCTTTAATAAATGCAATGCACAGACGAGATAATCAACAAAGTCTGAATGTGCTGCAGAATTCCAATTGATTAATAAACAATATATCCACCTGTATTTCATTACTGCGTTCTACAGATACTTTATGCCAGTTCTGACAATGCTAAAGATGACGTCAAAAATTAGAGCAATACGAAGACCCAATTCTACAAGACAGCTGTAAGTTTCATTCAATATGCAATTGAAATGTTTTCAACAAGTGCAACCATGCTGACTCAATCTTTATCTCCTGTATATTCATCCGATGGGCTTAAACTGAAGATATTACATAGAATTAAATTACATACAAAACCAGCTGAAACTGCAAAACATCCACAAGCCAACGGAAGAAATACAACAGGAAGAAAGCCCGTTGTTGACTTTCAGGCTAAATGGCAGGGTAAAAATTAATATGTACCCCTCCATCTTCCAGTGCTCAAATTTCCCCCCCAGTTTGCTGCTATTTATAATTACTCTCTGAGTTTCACATTTCTACAGAGGTAGCAGTGAAGATATCTTGACTCAAAATTTTCAAGTTCAAGATAATATTCAACCAAAAATAATTTGTGTAAAAGCAATGTATGTAAAATTCAATAACTAAATCAAAATCCATACTTCTGCTGCTTATAGCAAGAACATCTTGCCTTCCAAGATCTAATGACAAGAAGACTTAGTACCTTCCTCAGCATTGAAAATGTGTTGACACAGCTTGGCTTGTGACCACCGAATATAGCCCATAGTACATAAATTTGCAAGCGGCTCCTTCCTTTCCTTTTTATTTTTTTACCATTGCATGCCCTGCCTACAAGTTATTACAAGATTTTCCAAAAGTATCACCAAGCGATGGCCATTCGTTGGTAAAATATTGAGGTAATTAAGCAGAAAGCTTCTCTTACAACCCAAGATGTTAGGAATAAGGACAGAAAAAGAAAATTATCAGTCAGACTCCCAAATGAACCAGACAATTGAGGCAAATTTTATATTTGTTTAATCTACAATGATAATGAACAACATAAACTACACTAGACCATTGTCTCAGATGTAGTGCATACAATTTGGAACAACCTGGTGTACTCTTTCAAAACTATTTTACAATAAACTGCATGTCGAAGCCGCAAAGTCAGTCCAAAGAATTATGTTAGAAACCTGTTAAAAAAACAAGACTACGTCAGTAATCTCATCAGACTTAGATCAGCATGCCAAGTATAGATTTATTAAACATAATATTGCAGTTCCAATAACTAATCCACTTCAAGTCATGAAGAGACTTTAAAAAAACTATTTCAAAATCATACCCGTGTGAATATTAAACTACAAGAGAATTTAATCAGGTCGTGGAATACTTTTGGGACAAAACCACTATTGCAGATATCTGTGTAAATGATCACCTGCTTATTAACTCTACACGAGGCCAAAGTTCTAAAAGGGGTGACATCCATGGGCACTGGGTCCTAAGCATACACAAAACCCATGATATCTCAATAGGAAACAATCTTCTCAGTACCCTTCATAAT
Source organism: Torreya grandis (assembly GCA_037957365.1). Lineage (NCBI taxonomy): Eukaryota > Viridiplantae > Streptophyta > Pinopsida > Cupressales > Taxaceae > Torreya > Torreya grandis. The sequence continues at coordinate 16,859 of JARHVA010008358.1, forward strand.
TCTTACAAGTGCCTAAGCACTTGCATACATCATCCAGACAATGTTTACTACTAATTTGGAAAAATAACTCTACTTGCTCTAAAAACATGATCTTTTGATGAAAGCTTATATTGTGTTTCAGCTTACAGTTTAGTCCATCTGAAAGTTAAAGGATGATAAAAATAAGCATGAACACCATCAAGTCAACATGGACATAATGAATAGCAACCTGTGCTATGATAGAAATCTCCTTGTGCTTGTCCAAAACTCTCATCTAGGCTTACAAATTATCATTTTATCTTAGAGCACAGAACATAACTATGAAAGCAAGATACATACAAGCATCATTCCTACAGCACCAATTGCATCTTACCAGCTTCAAGATAGTTACAATACTCTTCCTGAGTAGCCAAAGATTCACGAGTTTGTTTCACTCTCCAAGAATGATTGCAGAATTCACTCTCTGCTGAGTTATTGCTGATTTATCCATCAAGTGCCAAGTCTAGTATTACTTCTAACCTTCTTGCGTTATTCTTAAATACCAATTGCATTTTTATGCTTAGATATCAAAACAAACACAATGGCATGCATTTGGTAGGGAAAATGCCCTTATATAGGTGATGTGCATTCTTTATTACAATGACATCTTCCTATATAATATAAGTTTTTATGTTCATAAGTTATCCACACAAAGGGAATCAAAATGATCATAAAATTAAAAACATGTATTAAATATAATTGCTCAAAAAACTTTGTGCACTTTTCAAGGGAGTTGGATAGCTGAGATTGACAAAGATAATATTGTTCACATTGTTATGGACTTTGGATTTAGTAGGCATAGATGCAAACACTTAAATCTGACATTTCTAGGATCCAATTTGGATCATGTAAATTATCATAAATTCAGTTGAAATTAACTTGATCGATTTTACTTCTTAATTCATGTGACTAATGAAGAGCTTAAGATATGCTTTCATCCTCCCTGAGACAGAAGTGGACAAGGCAGAAATGCAGAGCCAGTACCGGAACAGGAAAACAGATGCAGGAAGGCTCCGGGATGGATTCAGACCCTAGTTGCAAGAAATGTGACAGCACAGGCCCATTTCGCATTTTTGGGCGACACAACCCATCCACAATGAAAATGGATGTTTCAAACAGGGTTAAGCCATTTTTTTACTGCACAGAAATGTTTCCGCATCCAATGGAAACAGCAGTGTGTTTCACAGTGGGTTGCAGGTAGCCAATCTAAATTCCGGCCAAGAAAATTGAGCTTTCTTTCGCCTATTTTTGGTGCCTATAATGGCCTTTTCTGCACAGAGTACTCTTCCTCCCATACCGCCATGCTCGATGCCCAGAAAAAAAAAATATTGCCGGATTATTAGGGTTTGCCCTTTGTGGCGTCCTCAAATTTGAGGGCACCCAGGTGAGAGAACAGAAGCTGTCTGAGTTTATCGCAGAGAAAGTTAGCTAAGCGCAGGAAGTGTGTGATGGAAAGCAGGGTTTAGACAAGTGTAACATGGCATGGGATGAAGTGGAGGAAGTAAGCCAGGAAAAAGCGCACTTTCACCAGCATGTAGACATATAACTCCTTGGAGGCATATTGTAAGGACAATCCTGACAATGATGAGTGCCATGTGTATGAAGATTAAGGTCTAGGGTTCGAGTCCCCACAGACCACGGTGTGGTGTTATTGGACTTGCATGTACAGTAAAAAAAATTGGGTGTTGGGATTAGGGTTAAATAATTTTCTTTTCTTTTTTTTTTTTTTTAAATTTTATTTTGGAGTCCAGAAATGATGATTCTTTTCCTTTGTTGTGGTAGGTTTCAAAGAATTATTTGAATTTATAAGTTATATTTATAAATTTATAAAATGTTAATATATTTGTATATTTGTAATTTATATTTATAAATGTATAAAATGCTACATATTTGTAATTTAAATTAATTAACGTATAAATTGGTATATGCTAGTAATTGTGTGTGTGTGTGTGTGTGTGTGTGTGTGTGTGTGTGTGTTACAGAAAAACGTTTCTAATGCATTTCTTGCGCAACCTCAATAAACTACCCTTTTTTTGTCACATTGTCGTTTCCATCATGTTTCTCATTTCTCGTAACATAGATTCAGACATCCTAGGGCCCACACCTTCTGAGAAACCAGTAATAAGTGAGGAGTTTGGCTTAAGACGAACACATGTGACAGGTTTTCCTCAGTACTAACCTGTAAAACAGCAAACATGCTTACCCAAATGGGTTCCGCTGATTCGTTTACTTGCTTACTTTCATTCTATGCAACCACTTACCAAATTCAAGCACTTAAGCAAAGCATATAATTGAAGTGTTCAGCTGGTTACAAGCATATTGTTCATTATAGCAAGTAGGAGTATATTTCACCCATTTACAACCTAAAGAATCAGCATACTTCTTTACCACATATTTCTGTTGTGAATGGGAAGGGTCACATGGTAATACTAGTAGCATAAAAAGAGTTCGGAATCTGATATATTAGCACTGTAGGCATGTAGGTGAGCATGTACATAATTGCATAGTGAATACATTGTCCAAGATGTAGATGGCAGCCATATATAATAGCAAACATCAATTTGCAGCTTATGTATGTAGATTTCAGTGGCATATGACATTGGATCAGTACACAAGGTGGAGTAAACACATGTTGGTGAATCAATTTTTCTGGAGTATTTTTGTTGTGCTCTTTGCGCTTGGAACTGGTAATCTAGATTCTAGAGTGCAGATTATAATGTCATTCAGACATTATTTACAAAATTTTGGAGTTGAAATTTGAAGAATTTAAATATGTACATTGTTGGTGTTCTAACCATGACATGTTATTAAATAGCATTAACATTTTCCTATAAAATACATGTTCTAAGTTTGTTTTGATGTCTGCGAACAATATTTGGTGTGAAATGAAAAGAATTTGTTATCCTGCAGATTCAATTAACATTTTCCCTATTTTATTAACCCTAAGTTTTTCTCGAGTATGGGTGATACTCTTACTCTTCGGCCATGCTGAGTCGATGCCGAAAACGAGTCTGGCTACTATGGCTGCCAAAGTTCTTGAAAAGCCTGCTGAATGTTAAATATTTATTATCTCACGACCATGCATGTGCAAACACCATTTTAAAAAAAACTTTTCAATTGAAAAAATGAAAACAAATACCTGGATATTACGTACAGAAATTTCCCAGCATGCATGCAAAATTAGCAGCGGCGCTGATGTTGAAAAATGCAATCTAATCCGAATCTGAATCTACAGAAAGATAGAGTCGAGGCCTAACTGAACGAGGGCGTTGATGATATGAGAATGGGCTTTCAGAATCCTGGTTATCATCTGATGCTACTTCAGTTCTACTATCGCTCATATTTAAGAGTACAGAGGCTGCGCAAAATGAATGAGAAACAGTTACTTTGTTGGCCAACTTCAAACAGCTAAAAGAAAAGATACAATGGTGTAATAATTTATACCTGTAGCTAATGATTCAAGTCCATCTCCCTCAGGTGCAGATTGCTGTCTATCACATGCAGCTGGAGCAGGTTCCTTATAATTTGTCTTGTCCATATTGTTGCCACCACCTAAACTAAGTGAAATCCAATCAGTCTGTACATCATCGGATGTGATTAAAGGGTCTCTATAATCAGTCTGAGTAGATTCTCGAGCAGGCTGAGGTGGCAGAAAAAACTGCAAAGGGGCATCTACAGTTTCAACTCTCAGAGAATCATCTAAATCACCATTTCCTTCTGCATTCAAAGAAGAGAATGGACAATCCTGTAACCGACTGTAGTCAGGTATAATTGATTCCACTGTTGTGTTCTCCAGCTGATTTCTAGCCCCCAAACCATATGGTCCATACCTATTGACAGGAGTAGGTCGTACAACAGATGCACGATGTGCATTTGTAGTGCCATCTGAAACATCGGCATCAGTACCAAACAAACGAAATGTTGCATTCTGAGGTCGTGGTAACCAACTATGCAAATGAAACTCACCCAACTCAGCACCATTAGCACCCAAAAAAACATGCGGAGAATTAATGCTGTTCTGTAGTGGCATTGCCTCAGAGAAGGACCCTAGAACTGAATCCGAATTGGGATGTATAAAGGGAACACCATTGCAATCAATGTGTGCAGGATCATGCAATGCTTCAGAAGAATTCAATGGTCCAGATATCCCTTGACCAAAATTATCAGAGCCAGCAAAAGCTTGCCGAGTAGATGAACCAATGTTTATACCATCAACATTATCTTCCTCTGAATCACTTACGACAATCACTTCAGGCTCCTTTGGAAGTTCACAACTACCATGCCCAACAACTGTGTCTGAAGGATGGTTAAAAACAAGAAATGGAGATTCAAAGCCAGCATCATTGTTTCCTGAGAAATCAAGGTTGTCACTTCCTTCTTGGTTGACACTAGGATCTTCATCATCTCTGTTTGTAGAAGTTGCACTACTACTTGCTGGCGCAACTTTTAGATTCTGTTTTACATGTTTACCAGACAAATTATTCACACCAGAAGACAGTATATCTTTAGCTCCACTCACTTGCCACTGACCATCACGATTCCTCTTGATTCCAAGCTTTAAAGATGTATGACCTCCTGATGTACCCTCTCGCTCTAGCTTAACTTTGTTGGGAAGCTCCTTTTGATGAGAAAGCTCTCCATTTTCAATAGCAAGGGATCCATCTGGCAGATGCCATTTTTCAACAAGCCCAGCCTTGCCTTCCAGCTTTGGACGCCAAGAACCATCTGGCTTCACCTCAACTTCAGTTACATCCTCAGGGTAGCCTTCCATCTGCCATATAAGAGGTCAACATAATCCTGCGGCAATCAAATCCAAACCAGATACCAACTCTAAAGAATATGCAAGTTACAACAAATTACTTACAAAAGTGGTAATTCTGTTGAAATATGGATCAATTATAATGCTCTCCAGTGAATAATTCTTGAGGCATATAGGGCACTGCCACTGCATGCAGAAACAAAGATACTTTAAAGCACTTTCAATATCAAAACAAACAGATATTTGTTACAGAAAAGATTTTACAATATGTCATTATATAAGTTCTGAATATTCTATTCTACGTAACCTTTCTTGCACGTTGGTTGAGCTCTACAAACGCTTCTAGGTCAAAACATCCCATATGAATACATGGTTGGAATCTCCCAGAAACTTTTATACGAGATCCACTCATCTGCAAAAACCCACTGGTACATTAGAACCATATACAGAATGCTTAAATGAGTTATACAATAGACAGGCAAATAGAAGGTGCAAATAGGATACAAAGTAAAATCACCAGAGAATAAATATGAAATATTTACACCAAGCCTGATTCATAAAAGGCTGTGTTTCCATTTTGGTCTGAGCATGACAAGCCAAATCTTTATGAAATACAAGAATTAAGATACAAGAAAACCATTCAATCAAGGATTGAGCTTTCAATAAATAATATAACTCGGGACCCTGTTCCAGACAATCACTGAAAATTGGCAAAGAGAAAGATTAACCTGCATATCCTTCACAGGTCTAAATTTCCCAAACACTTGCACGTTAGCACCAATACATCTCTGATCACTGTTAAAGGGGACATTGATGAATTTGACTAAATGGAATTCTAGCAGGCTAGCATCTTAAATTTCAACTTTTACGGGGAAGCCCACAGTGATCCTAGATTTGCATGAGGTGGTAGCATCATCAAAAAGGATTAAAGGTGATAAGTTTCTTTTGCACTACGCTTCAATCAAAACCAGTAACTTAAAAAGCTGAAACTTAAGTACAGGGGCTGAAGATAACAATTTAACAGAGGGATTCAAAAACCTCATTGGAGGAGACCATAGTTACCAGGAAATGTGGATGGGAACGAGGTTGGGATATGAGGACAATAATGCCAATTTACTTATATACATATATATATATATATATATATAATCAGAAAAATAAAAATATTATAGATTTATAAATGAAAATTCAAAAGTTTATAACTTCAAAACATTTATATATATATATATATATATATATATTCAGAAAAAGAAAAATATTATAGATTTATAAATGAAAATTCAAAAGTTTATAACTTCGAAAATTTTAACAAGACATGCACAGTACTTACTCATATTGACGTGCACCTAATGGAAGGGCAGGAAACATTAGAAAACAAGCTGTTTCAAGAGCTCTCAAAAAGTGCAAGTCAGAAAATGTTATCTCCCATAAGGTTCTTGTGGAAATAGTCTTAAAGATACACTCGGAAATATCCAAAATAATTGTTGCTCCTACACTTCTGTATATGTTACAGTCCTACTTTGCCTGTATTGTCAGTAATGGTTGAGTAATATTGAAGGCCTTGTTAAAGAAGATTATGACTATAAAATTCCTTCATCATGTATTTTCATTAGTTACCAGAAAAATTCTAATGCAAATCAGGCAATGCTATTGTTTATTAGCACAAGCTACTAACACGGATTGGACAGCTTCCCCATTTCAATCAATTGATAAGCTTTTTTGCATAAACATCTTAACCCTTCTTATTGTTTTCTATACTTAACAATACCTCTTCTCTGTTAGAAGACATGTAAACTTTCATAAAAACATATTCTTCTTTGTTCTTTTAACTCTCTGCAATCAGTTATTAGCATCTGAGAAAAGATCCATGGAATTTACATGACATATTAACAGAACTATGTGAAATTTCACTTTTTTCAAGGGATGTTTCCAGGAAATGTATAGACATTGGATACATCGGTTGAAGTCTACTAACATATGAAGACGTCTCCATATGCATCTCCAAGGTAAGATGCATTCCTGTCACAGGAGACGAGTACCAGGGTTCACGGTACAAGTTTCCAGGTAAAGGAGTCTCTTCTCTTGGAATCTACATCAAAATAAGGAAGATTAAAAAGATTGATCCTTGGCTTGCTGTATTAGAGAGTTGAGCAACCAGTTTACACAGTTATCTGAACTTAAGTTATAGAGTAACTCTGATAAAGGCTAAAGCATATACCCTAGACAAAAAAGACTAGATTATGATCCACTAGGAGCTAGCAAAATATTTTAAACTACTATCCACCAACTAGCAGTCAAAAATGTAACATGGATTGTCTCAACAAAAGACAAATGCATAACGACTCAGAAACTATAAATTTTTATCTTTATTCAAATATAGCTGCGAAATCTGAATCTTCAAAAGAAAACTGCCAGTTGATGCGTTGATTTTTCCTGAGGGTCATTAGCTGCCACATTCTGTCACAGTGTTATAGGGAGGGAAACTCAGTGGCAGATCTATTAGTGAACAAGTGCGAGCATCAAATTATCTTTGACTTGATAGATAGCTTGACGGTGTTAAGCAATTTTGCGTACTTCAGCCCATGTGAAAGAGAGTCTCCTCTCTCACTATCAGATTTCATTTGGTTCTGGAAATGGCTAATGATTTGTGTTATTGGTCGTCTGTTGATGATATTGGGAAGAAATATAATTTTTCATATTGCAAAACACTTTCAAAATCATGCTATGAGGTGGAAAGGGTGGATAAGAGTTCTCTCAGATTTGAGAATGAATTACTCTTCGCCTCTGTATTTTTAATTTTAGAATTTTTCTACCATTGAGGAAAGCCAATAAGCCAGTTCATTTTGAGTACAGTGATTTCTCGTTTGTCCCCATACGTCTTGGATACGTGATACGTCCATACGATACACACACATACACAAGCAGAACCTAGCCCACAAAAATGCTACTGATAAATTGATAATGATAACTGAATGACAAATGTTCTGATAAATATTAATCAAAGCAAAGAGTCTGAGTGTTTGCCTGGGTTTTCGCCGTGGGTACACCCGGATCCTTTAGCAGAAAGGCCTGGGTGTACCCCTGGTTCCTGGACCATCCAGGGTATAGCCTGGGCGAAACAAACACATATCCAAATCGGTACCTGGGCTGAAGGGGGAGGGGGCGAGGGTGGCAAACTGGTTATTTAGAGAAATGTTTTAGGATTTTAGCAGATTTGGTTGTTGTTTACTGTTAGTTTTAAGTTTCTCATCTGCAGGCTTTAGTAGTGACAGTTCTATTCTTTCTGTCTAACAATGGCGCAAAACTTCCCACCTCCCTGATGAAGCCTGCTAGGGTGTCCGACTTGGGATCTAGGGGTTTGGCTGGCCTCAAGCATTCTAGTCTATGTTGCCAGAAATGAGAAAAACAAAATGAGTGACAAATGCAACATAAAAGGAAACAGAGTTGGGGACGTTTCGGCATAGGAAGGACGCAGACATATAATTTACAGTTCTCATAGAGATTCACCAATCATGTTCAGCTTTGTTAGGGAGAAGATAGATAAAGAAACGGATAGGGCTCCCTTTCAAGAAGTCCATTTAGCTGACAGACACTTTACTGCTGTTCTTGAAGCAGGATTTCATAAAGACTTGAGGAAGAAAAATGGTCAGCTTGACATTCATCAGTGGCTTTTGAGTTCAACTGAATAGGATTTTAAATGGGATGGTCAAGAATTGAAACAGAGTTTTCTGGTCAAATGACTGAGTCTATGATTACAGACCCTGTCGGCACAAAGAGAGGAGAAATGTTCAGACAGTGGCTGCAGTTATGCAACAAAAGATCTTGTGTACGATGGAGGACAGGAGGTCTGGTGTACAATGGAGATAAATCTTTTGTTCTAAATAAATAGCTTAAAAAGAATCCCTGGAAGTGGATGCTCATAATGAGACTATCCTGTTTTACATGGACAATGCCGTGAATTGCAGAGGCCTTGAACCCTGCGTGGGCTTCCCCCCAACCTGAAGATATCAGTCTCTTCCGATAGTCAGTAGCATGAACCCAAAAAGATGAATTCAATCTGTGCAAGGGGAACCTCAATCTAGTTTTAAGGCTGGTAGGATTTCATGGTCTATTGTGATAGGATTATATTCTAAAATTTTAATGCACCCACTTCACCAGCTTTGCACAATTGCAAATATGCAATAGTTATAAAGCTGATCCCTAGGCTGAAGATTCTTGATATGCCGATTGTCTTTAGAACAGACAGGCTGGTAGGATTTCAGAGTCTATTGTCATAGGATTTTGTTATAAAATTTTAACACACCCACTTCACCGAATTTGCACAATTAAAATATGCAATAATTCTAAAACTGCTCCCTGGCCTGAAGATTCAAGATATGCCGATTGTCTTTAGGGCAAACCCCAAAAAGATAAAAGATTGATCTGTGTAATGAGGTGGAGGCGTCCATTGATCGGTAGAGGTGGGTTGGGCGCTTAGAGATAAATCTAGTGGGAAATGGTGATCTCTGATGTTGAGGCTGGCAAGATTGCATGGTTATGATGTTGTTTGATATAGATAGAGTAGTGTTAATGGATGTTTGTGAGAGTAATATTATGTTTATAATCATCTGTATTCCAGTGTTATTCAGTTATATTTTTTTACAGAAGGAGATGATACCAGTTTTCTGGCAACTGCAATGGAGTTATGGTACCAATTTTTTGATCTAAGAAATATTTCAAGATATAATACTCCATTTTGATGGATTGTCTACATGTTCCTGTCAACTTTGGGATGTATTTGTGTCTACGTTGAGGAGAATCTGAATCAAAAAAAAAAAAATGTTGTAATATTTGTATATATTTGAACAGGTACCCCATTAGCTTGAAGCCCCCTTATCTATCAAAAGAAAACACTACTATGCATATAATTCCTCCTAATATATTTTAACTCTGGAATAATGCTAAATAAAATCTTGAGTGTGTCGGTCCATATAAACATTGTTTCAACAAATTGAAAAAACAAATGTAAGAATACAACAAGGGATGCTAATGAGACAAAAGCAGTATTCTCAGTGTAGCACTGAAACTTTGATAAGGAATGACTAATTTAATGCAGCAGGTTCAACTCCCAAAAGTAACAAAGGTTGAGTCCAACCCCACTCTACTAGTAAAACAAAGATTAAACAAAAATTATATAGTCAGAACAAAAATTAATAAACTTTGGAGTTATCTTAAAATATATAAAAAGAATAGAAACAGCCTTCGAATGTAAAATATAACTTCAGTTACTTACGGGGCACCGTAGATTTACTGTAACTGACTCCGCTACAACTTCCAAATCACTGTCACTGTCATCAGCATTCCCTACAGAGGTGCCGCCACCGACACAACGGCAAACCCGGGTTAAAGCCTCTTTAAAAGGCTCCCCGTCCGACTGACTTGGGATCCTGTTCATAACCTACAACGGGTTTTCAATTTCAAGACCAGAATTATTGATTATTCGCAGACCTAGAATACATGTTGCTCAATATTAAAAATAAATAAATAGGACATCATCTGGTTGTAGACTAAGAAAAGGGGTTAGATAAGACGCATTAAAATTGACCATATATCAGAAATGCCTGAGTAACTGTGTCTGTGGCAAGAATTGAACAAAGTATGCAGCAGTACGGATGTTTTGAAAACTAGTGTAGCAGTCATTGTTTTGAATCATCTTTTCATGAAGTGTTTGAATTTTAAAAACATGTACAAATATAAGCTCAGTTTAGAAGCCATCTTGGAAAATATGCACCACCATGTATCATGAATTATCCAAATGATCAATCTACTGAATACATATCTCATGCAGATGATAAACTTTAAACAAACAGTAAACAACAAGAAAATAAGCAAAAACATTTCACGACCATCAATTTCAACAGAAATGCCATCTCATTGCTCCATATTGATATTATGGCATCCTGTAACAACTCTGGCTAATAAAAAAATCAGTCTAAGTCCCATACCGACTGGACCAAGAGAGAGATCGGAGTAAACTGTCCCCTTATGATAGATGAATATTACAACAATTAAAAACATGTTTGGAAAACATCAGTGTTTATAGTGAAAGACATCATACAAGGTCCAGTCCTGATAGAAGGAAACAATTATTCATGGTTGTGAATTGCATGTAAGAATCACATGAAATCATTTGACTGAAATTACTATTTTGAAATTTTCTTTCTGTGTTTTGTTCCGCCAGAGCATCCAATAGTCCCAGACTCAATATGCTCATTTAGGATGGTTTATATTACTTGCTCCCGAGTCCTAAAGATCCGATTCAAAGATGGAATTCCTCTGCTAAATAGTCTATTGAAAGTTGAAATGGATACTTTGGGGTTAAAAAGACTCAATCAAGCTAGAAAACTCATCTGCATTTGATGAACAGGCTTCTGCAGATGGGATTGTATATTGTCTCATTTAATCTCTAGTACCATGAGCCTTACACCCATTCTATAATTGGCTAACTTGTATGGTACCCTCCTCAAGTCTATCCTGGACTGATACCAATTCAGCGATTCAAGCACAGAGGGCGATTCTAATTTCACAGCTGACTGGACTTGTGAACTTTTCATGTAAGTGTAACATGATGAACAAAATTCTATTCAAAGCACCATAGGAAAGTTTAACCACCAAATAAAAGTCAAACGTGAACCAAAGGTTAATGACCCAAAAGGTTAAAAGTCCACAAAATAGTTGCAAGTTGAAACATCATTAGGGAGAGGAAAACCAAAAACCAAATTAAGACTTCAAGAGAATATTACACCCATGAAAACCTGCTTCATCTACTGCAGGTATGTTAAAAAGAACTCAATGTTCTAGAACAGAAAGCTTGTTCTTGCAACACAGACCAGGCTTTTTTGTCCCATACATTTTAGGGGGCACGGGCAATATCTGGAGCATGTATTGGATGTTGGACATGTGCATTGAGATCATAGTTACCATGTTCGAACAATTTGGTTTGTTCGGAAGGGGGAAAAAGTTTGGAAGTTCGGAATTTTGAAAAAAGTTCAGTTCGGTAAGTTCGGAAGTTCGGAATTATATATATATATATATGCAAAATATTTCAATCTACTAAGGAATGAACATTAATTTAAGTTTAACACTTGCAAAAATGAGAAATGCATAAGAATTTCAAACTTGAATTACATTAAAAGATAGCAAAACATTCATAGTTTAGAGCCTAAGCTCAAAATTGATGTAGAACTTAAGTTTCAAATATTTGCAACATCAAACCTAGCTTCAAAATCAAAACTAGCACTAGCACTAGCACCATCGTTCATTGATTCATTCATTTACTTCAAAGACAAAATGTACATTCAAATCTAGAATAAATCATCTCAATTGCCCACAAAATCATGAATGCCACTCCCATTATTTTTCAACTTTATCATTTACTGACACTTTCTCTCACAAGGGCTCATCGGTGCATTGAATCTCACAGAGTGCATGCCTTAAGGGGTGCACTGGGAATGGGGTGGGATCGGCTTGTGGCACTTTGCGAGAGATATTTTCATACTATTCTATCACGCGTACATCCCTTCATTCAGCCTTCATACCTCATATGATGTCTCCTTGAAATCTTGAAACCCTGAAATATGGCTAAGTTTGAAACCCTGAAACCCTGGAATCTGACTAACTCTGAAATATGATAGGATCCTCCAAAACCTAGAATTTGCATTATAGCTCCTAGCGGTACAAAACCCCTCTCAAACATCCTGAAAGTATATAAATAAAATATAACTTAAAGTATAAGAAACTGTTTCTTATACTTAAATGTTTATTTTATTTATATACTGTTGGGTTCGGAAAAAAAAAAGGTTATTCGGTCAAGTTCGACCGCACAAATTCGGTCCATGCCATTTGTTCGGTTCGAACCGAACATGAGCCATGTTCGGTCAAACATGGTAACTATGATTGAGATGCTATTATGCATGGCTCACAATCCAATAAAAATGGTAAATTGCATCCACTCAATGTAGATTGGATTGTCGGCCATGCAGAATAGCCATACCTCTATGTGAAGAATGAGAATATAGGTACATGATGCATTGGTGACCGTTTGCAACAGGAATGTTCCCTCACAAATATATTACCATCTAGTTAAAAACCATATAATGATTCTCCCACACGGTTCAGCATTTACCACCTGTTGTTTAGCATTAGTATTTAAGCCCTTCACATTCCTGGACAGTAAATTCATTTGCAAATATGTAACCAGTCATCAACTTCACCAATCTGAAGTCCACCAAATTATTTCCTTCAACAGTCCAACATTTTTGATTGCTATGCCTACCTCACTAGACACCCCACCTATTGCTTTTTTAGTGTTTTCTTCTTCAACGACTAATACCACAAGACTCCCCATCAGCAAGTAGTTTGTTGGGGGTTTCCTGGGAGCATTTTATAGCCCCACAAATATCACCTTCCATGACTTATCGTGAATCTGATTCCACCTGATGTGTGCCCATCAAGAGGATACTTGTTTTTCAATTAAGGTTGCCCATGATGCTCTGAGAACCCTAATCCTGCAAAACTAAAGGTTGAGATAGAGGGATTTTAGGAGAAATCCTTATGCAGCTTACCTGTTTAAGTAAGTACACCACCAACTCGGAGTTCATATCACCACCTTCCTTACTAGGAACCCGAACTGCCCTAGACTCTTTATTTTCATGTGTTATGTCCTGACAATGAATATTTTCCTCCCAAAGCTCCATGTGGTTATCTCACATGACAAGGCCATCCATATTTCCATCAATTGAAAGAACAGCATACCTATTAGACAGTTTTCTTTGTTGTTCGGTCATTCTGCCTTTTTTCTATGAGTGCTGCTGTCCTTAAATTATTGTGAAGCTGTCTTCCATGTCCTTTGTACTTTGCCAAGTGGTCTTGGACTTTTCTCTAGACTTCCACTTAAATGATATCATGTTAACCTCTACATAGTAGAACCTCATGACATTTACACCAAAGATCCTCATAATATAGCTGCTGCTCCTGGCACATCTCCCATTAAATGGTAAAGCTCTCTCCTTTAGAAATATGCAGCCTGTCCACAATGAATAGCTGACAATGAGGAACTCATTAGTCCCCGTGATCAGATCATATTCTGTTCAGGGTTGTCAAACCTTATTAATCAAATATCTGACTCTTAACTGTAGGAATTGGCACATTAAATCTGCCTATCAACACGTGATTATTTTAATACAAAAGCATCTGCTGTAATACTCGGATTATCTACAGCTTTAAGCAAACACACATACTCATTGATATGCAGGTTCAATGTGCCAATTCCAACAGTTATAACACAGGGATCTTTGATTCTTCTAATACATAACATCTTTTGCTATCATCTTCGGATTATCTAAAGCTTTAGGCAGACAATTGTCAAAACGGAAGGGAAAAAAATTTATCTTTCTGCTCCAAAAGCAAGAAGGAAGATTTAGAACACAGATAAAAAAGCATCCAAATCTTTCCCAAAATTGCCCTTCTGAAGGACAGAGGACCAAATCCACGCAGGTCTTCCACATCTGCATCCATAGAACCTAAGCTAACTCACAAAACCATAGCCAGGAACTTCTCTATGTTCTTCTCCCATAGTAACAATTTCATATTGCAATCACCCGAGTAGAAGAAAATCTGAGAAGGATTCACAACAGTTTCTGTTGGATTTTACCAACATCAGGAGACAAGAACCATTTAGGTTACCATCTAATTGTATAGCCATCAACTTGAAAATAAAGCCAGACAATATTTAAAATTGCCATGAATATTACTATGCATTTAATATTTCTCCAGTTGAAATTTACGATTAGTATAGAAAAGCAAAACATAATTTTAAAATATGAACTCACAATACCTGCATAACTGTCTGACGCCGAATAATTCGTACACCTAGCACAAACAACCGAGAGTCATATGCTTGCAACGATATTCTATTAGTTCCTTCTCTGCTGCATGCTGTAATCTACAATACAATAAATGGAAGCAGGTTACAAATTAAAAAAGAATAGAATGTCTCAACCAAACAATAATGATAAAGACACTAAATATTTCAACAAGTGTGTTAAGAAAGCATACACGTAACTCCAAAGAATCACAAAATGCAGTATTATATAGAGTACAAAAACAAAATGAGCAGCAACTGTCAGAGATTTAGTTACAAAGTGTGTTGGAAAATGAGGTGGGCGACAAACTACAAATACAATGTGGCATTTTGAAGATGTCATATTAACCCACCCCAGGACCATCGTCACGACCATTGGCTCCCAGTAATTGAGTACCTGGTCTGTTTGTAACCTTAATTGATATTCCTGTACCAAAAGACAAAAATCGTAAAAGTTTGCATGGTGATACAAGAACAGAAAATAAAAAATAATATTGTAACTCTGCATCTTGCTCAAATGTATCAAAAGCCACAACAACAACAATCTAAATCTTTGTGAAAAACTTGGGTTATCTTCACTAAAAGAAAGGCTTCCATGAAAGAATCTGACACAAGGAAACGCAACCAAATATAAAATCTATAAGAAGTTTCTAAAGCAAGATGAACATATACAAGTGACTTCAGTACTACTTCAGATAATCCATGTCGACTTGATTTTTTGATCTCTACCCTAGGGCGGTGTATCCAGCCTTAGAAGCATTTTGTCCTTGATTGGCAATAAAGCAGGCACAAGAGCACCAGCTCAACTTTCATGCTCATTTCTAGAGGAATGAATATTGAACAGGTTGTGAATCCTGAGCATGAAATTACTTTTTCTCTGCCCAGTTCAGTTACAAAATAGTAAATATGCATGACCTTGATACAAGCCACCTCTCCCTGCGCATTCCATCAACTATTTTTCTTTCCTCTATCTTCACCTCCTCAATTTCTCTCAATTCTTCCTTACTGAAAAGGTAACTTGCAAAACAAATTCAGAAAATATAGCATCCTTCTACATCAATCTTGTAATTGATATCAAAATCCAACACTGCAGGTCGCTAGATTTGTAACTACAACACAATGCATACTGGAACAGAAATAATATGAAAAGCTGCAAGTTCCCTCTCAAGTATTCAAGCATGAACAAACTAGCACAATTTAAATTTGTCTAGTCCCAAAAACAGTAAATAAATATTAACACATAACCCATAGTTAAAAAACTCGGACTCCACAAACAATGGTCAGCCCAAAAAATTTGACTCGGACTTGCAAATCTGCAAAGAACTCAATAAATTAAAAATATATATAAATTCATAAAAAGAATTTAAATAAAATATAAAATACTATTATAAAACATTTAAAATAAATTTACAGTATAGGTATATATTTTTATTAGTTGTAGAACAAAAAAGATTACAATGCATTGGCATTCGCTACATTCTAATGGTAAAAAATTAAATGTACCTTTCTGAGTTTCTAAAGTACGTGTTTTTCTTTTTCTTTTTTTTTCCCCTAAATGAACATTTTTTTGGCTGACAAATGATGAAGGGAAGACAAGAAAAGGCCAACCAAAAAGCAGATGCCACTGCTGCGACTGCGCAACATGTTCTAATATAACTGCAAATGACATAGCATCTTCAGAGGCTGTTCCAACTGCAGCAGCAGGTTTTAATATGACTAAAAATAGCATAGCGTCTTCAGAGCCTCCAAATGATGCCTCACAGGACCTCAGATTTTCTCCCATTGTTGACACAAAACAGTTGACATCTATGACTCAGGAGTCTGTTGCATCATAGCAGAAGAAATCAATCTCTCAAAAATTGTTCAAATATCCTTCAAACCCATAGCAACGAAAAGAAACATTTCTGCTGACTCGCGAGCTTTCTCCACAGACTTACCAGTACTCTGCAGAAACTTGGCACGTAAGTTTCATGCAAGTTATTCACCCTGCATTATAACTCGCAAGCTGTGTGAGTTTTTGGTGATTTTTCACAAGTTCTGTAACTCTTACATCTTTTTCACAACTTCTGTATAAGTGCAAAAAATGCATCAATTCCCTCACCCAGCCCAATTCAAACTCAAATCAAATCCAATTAAAATATGTGCCCTTCCCTGCAAAACCACGTGATCTGCAAATAGTATCCCCAAACAGAAGATCATTCCAAACTCCTGATGTAAAACAAAGATGAAACCAATCCAAATGAGCCCTTCTCCTAATATGTAATTAACCAAACCAAGACTCATTCTTAATCCAACCCTCCCAAAACTATCTCTATGCCAGCCCACACCCACCATCCATCCTAAGAATACAAAAAATTCCCTCTGATTATCATTGCAATTTGCAATTATTAACAATAAGGTTTGTCGGGTTTTATTATCCAAAATGTTTAGTTTATAAGTGGCATGCATCTCCTAGTGAGACACCCCCTTATAGTTGTTATTTCTAGTTTATATTTTATTAATATTTTAATTTAAATGTTAGTCGGGTTGATAAAAGGTAAAGGTAAGATAGAAGATATGTGGATGGCTGTATGGATAGTTGAGTCCTGTGCAACTAGCATGCTTTGTTGTAAAATTGCATTTGAAAAGTAATGAAAAAAATAATGTAATTTTCTTTCAATTGATAAATTAATGTAGATTTTCTTCCTATGAATGTTCTATCAGTGGTATCAGAAATCTCTGATGCCAGACCTATGATATGGAACTGTACAATGGAAGAGACATAAAATAGACGAGGAAGGGAATGGCGTGTAGAGTGCTGTCAAGGAGGAGCATATATACAGTGCTGCAAAAACATTATATACAGCAAAAAAAGCATGTGGGGCTGCACAAACATTATATTTAACAAAAAATGTGATATGTAAAACAAAAAAAAGTGATATCTTGCAGAAAAAGTATGTCATACTGCTAAGAAATGTTGAACAAAAGCATGTGAGACTGCAATTTGTTGAACGGTGTCTCATTTGATGAATGGTGTGTCAAGGAGGCATTTAAATGATGTGGCTAATGCATAGATGTAGATAAAAACTATGAAGGCATTCCATATATGCTGACAGGCACTCTTATAGCATAAAAGCTAAATTTTGACTGCACAGACTATTGTAAATGGCATGTTTTTTTAGTTGTCAATAACTGCTGAAATGTTGAATGTAGTTAAAAGATACTTGGAAAGGTGTTTTCAAACTTGTTGGGAGTGAATATCTAAAGCGTGGGGTCCTCCAAAATGCACGGGTATGATTTGTTCCTAGTTTTTCAAATTCTAGGCAAAATTTAAAGGGTTTATATAAAGTGTCTTGCCTTTAAGTTTCAAATGGATGTGTGGGCAAGTTGCTTAGAAATGAGATGTGAATTCATTACAGGTATAGAGATCAGAGGTTCAAGTCTTGCTCGTTGCTTTTTTGATTTGAATGCAAAATCTCAAAGGACTAGCCTGCAAGTAGACTTTATAAAATATTTCAACCATATGTATCAAGTGATCGTGTAAAGAAGTTGGTAAAAAAATATTTTATGAACATGTAGGAAGTCAAGTGATCAAATCTCATCAAGTGCAAAGCCAAAATTTTAAATCTCGTCATTTTCAGTGTATATAGACTATGAGCATGGCACTTTCTTCATGTTGCTTTTTTGCACGACAATAGGCATGTGGCCACTCGTTTCAAAGGCTTTGGCACATTCTGAATCCATCGGAACAGTCAGGATTTTGGTTTGAGTGTCCCTTCTAATTTTTTATTAAAAAATGTATTGAAAAATGGAGAAATAAGGAGTTTTTAATACATAAAAGTTGCAATTTTGATAGCACTCAACAGCTGGATATCATGTTGAACTTGTAAATACGGGCAATTCTTGTTTAAACATCAAATTTGACATTGTAAAACCATACTTTCAAGATGTCAATACCATCGGAGATCAACATACAATATCTTGTGGTCTACAATGCCCTTGGTATCACCTTGGCTGACAGAGCTAAAAGACCCACCCATCTTGAGTTCAATACTAACATTGAGATCATGTTTTTTTGTAGTGGCATTTTTAGATGATAAGAACATTTATTTAAGTCCAAATTATAGTTTTTCCTTATTGATATCGTTGATAAGAAGAAGACTAATTATCTGGCGGCAGTTATATTACATAGGCTTCTCAACTTTCCACTGACAGGAGGGAAAGACTATTTTGGTTTTAATCAGTCTTCAGGTGATTGTGTACTAACAGGGGTTGTGTTGTAAGCACCAGTGTTTACAACAAAGTAATCAAAGTTGTTTTTGGCATCAGGGAAGATGTGCCATACATAAGTTACAAAATTATTATCTAGACAAGGATCAATGTGGTTGAGTATTCTCATGATGATGCTCTTACTACAGTACAAATGCCAATGATCAGAGGGACAATTGATATTGCACATTCATCATCATCATGTCAGGTAGCAATAGGCATAGGAGATCAAGGTGCAAGGATTGCAATAGACGTGTCGACACAAGTTGACCAATGCAAAATGTACAGGTGGCCAATTGGCAGGTTGCAAGGAGTTTTGCCATATAGCTTCAGATTCTTAGTGACATAAATCATCTTTTGTCCCCTTTGGATCAAGGTGGCGTTTGTTGGGTTTTATGATCCAAAATGTTGTTAGTTTATACGGGGCATGCATCTCCTAGTGAGACACTGCCTTATAGTTGGTATTTATAGTTTATATTTTATTATGATTTTAAGTTCGATGTTAATGGTGTTAATAAAAGGTAAAGGTAAAATAGAATATACGTTTGTCGTTATATGGGTAGTTAAATCTTGTGCAACTACGGGGCTTTGTTTTATAAATTTGCATTTTCCAAGCAATGAAAAAAAAAAAACCTTCTTTGAAATACAAAAGCAATGTAGATTTTCTACCTATGAATGTTCTATCAAGATTATCTATAATTGTAAAAAAAATATATTTCTTTTAAAAAATATTTCCAAACACAGTTAAGAAGATCAATGGAGTGGAAAAAGTTAACCATGAAGATCAATTGTAATTTTACATGAATAATGTCTGAAAATGAAGATTGCAAGAAGAATTGACGAAGAGTCTTAGGAGCCTCCATTTACATGGCAATCATAGTCCCATTATTTCTTAACGGATACCCTTCGAACATAAGTAATTTTTTGAGTGTACAATAACTAAAAAACATTAACTCGCTTTTCCTGAAATACGAACAATCAAAACTTCTTAAGAAATTACATGGTATTGGTGGGATAGATCATACCATTTACTCGAAGATCAGCATTTTGTGGCCAATGCATCCTGAAAGGTACTTTATCATTAAGGAGAATGCACCACACCTAAGAACACATCATTCAAGCAAATAGTTTTCGTTAATAAACCTCGCCATAAAAGTAGAAACAAATTTAATCATTTTCTTGCAACCCTCCACTCATAACTATTTCTTACTCCTGGACATAATTAGAAATTTACCAAATGTATTCAAATAAAAACACAAGATAAAAGAATTTCCCTTGTTAACAAATATCCATAACCAATATGAAAGAAAATAACTTTCAATAACAAAACGTAAAAGCATGGAAGCACAATTTTGCTAACAAAGCTTTGAAATTTAAAAGATGCATTTGAAGGCGATGATAAGGACCTTCGATAAACCAAATAGGCTATAGACCACACCCGAACATGCAGTTTACAAGTGCATTGTTGGAATAGAAAATGATAAATTGCCAAAAAACATAAAAATATAAGGGTCATCCCAGAATACAAGAAATGCTTTTGACTCAGTTGATCCAAGGATGCTAATCTCTTGAAGGTGCAAAGGGCTAAGAAGGGATGTTTCTCTCGCCCAAAATCAATGTCTTCCACCCCTTTACCTCACCGAAGTAAGTTCAAAAAGAGTCTCAAAATAAAAGGGATAGGCTCCTAACTTTGTTTGCAATAGTCTAGAGACAATCATTTGCATAATATAATTTCTTTAAGCATAAGAGTTTGGACTCTCTAGACAATCTAATCTCTCTCAGAATGTCCAAGGCTTAGGACCCAAATCCTTAATTATATATAACTGTGAGTTTTCTTAGGGATTCAAAGACCTACATTTTGCATGAAGCATCTTGGAAAGGAAGATTTCCTCTCAAGGATAGCAAAAGAGGCATATATCATTCCAATCCCAAAGGTTGAGATGTTGGGTTCGGGTTTAAGATGGGACCAGTAAACTGTATTCCCAAAAATTAGAATGACGTGTCACTTGCAGACAACTGTCTCCTAAAACAGAAGTGAAGCCTCAAAAGGGCCACACTGGGCATGTTGAGAGCAATAACCATAGCTTGCCAAGGTTCACCAGTGGCTGCAAAATGTCCAAAACTGATTCAGAGCATTGTCAAATGGTGCAGCCTTTTTGGAACGGAATCCAACAAGTCCACACCATTTGCAAAAACGATAAGAGAGATCCAAACTTTGAAAAGGAAGCAACCATGATTGGAATGAATAGAGTCCCTAATGAACTAAAGCCCATCAATATAAATCCCAACAAGGTTGGGAAAAAAGATCCCCATTTGACCTCAATAATTCTCCTCACCTCCTGTGAAAATATATGCATTGTAAGGAAATGATCCATTGTCTAATAGAGTCTCATAATGGATAAACCAAGGGAACCGGGAACTCGAAAAGCAAAAACCCATTTAAAGAATAAGTGTCCAGGAACAGTATTAATATCCATTCAAAAGTTTCAAAAAAACGAATAAAGTTTGATAATCTCTGTTAACATTCCTAAAAAATAGCACTAAAGGTAAAGATGTAGTTTATTTTCAGGAAATCTTTCCCAAACCCAACCTAACCTCTAGCCTTAAACCCATTCCTCTCCATCTGGTCCAAACGATATCTTTGAACAGCAATACAATCCAGTCCAGTAGTTATTTAGGTTCATAGTTTCCAAGGGATGGGTACAGGTTCCAGTACATGATTTTTTTAAAAATAGATGGGTGCAAGGAGATGGCAAGATATACATAAAATAAAAACTGAAAAATTAAAATATAAAAAATAATTTATTAAAATAAATATTAAAATATAAATCATATTATATATATAAATAAATAAATTTAATATATATATAAAATAAAAACTAAAAATAATTTATTAAAATATAGATTATTATATATATATATATATATATATATATATATATATATATAATAAAAAGTTTTAAAAATAATTTATTAAAATATATATTAAAATGTAAATTTTAATTTTTAATTTCAGTATCATATAATATTAAAATATAGATAGTCTATAAATTAATATTATAAATTATAATTTTAAAATTATAAAAAGTAAAAAACCTATAGTAAAGTTTAGTAAAAACATTAAAAAGTTTAAAACCAAAACACTGCCACAACAATGTCGTGGCCGTTTGAACTACCTGCACGTAGTTCAAACCACGGCATTGCCAGTGTAGTGCCGCGGCACCAGAACAGCAATGCCACAACACTAGACCGTTTGGTTTTAAAATATTTTAATTTTAAGTTTAAACCACTCTAAACTATTGTAAATCCGACCATATCACTGTAAATCAGATGAAATTCATTGCAAACCTAGCAACAATGATAGCAAATTCGGCGATGGCAATGCATTTAGGGTTTTTAGAGGGATACAACATAATTTTTGGAAGGAAATGCAAAGGAAACATTTAGGGTTTCTAGTATACATCTCCAGGTACAAGAGACATCTTGGTACCCGTCTCCCGTACCAGAAACACGTACCCATACCGGAGATGCATCCCAGGTGGTGGGGGACACATCTCCCTGCAACACTATTTAGGTCAGATATATATCCTCAATCTTAAAAATAGGGCAACTGCTATACTGGGACCATGCAGGAGGAAACTGAAACAAAAAGAAAGAGTGAAGAGCCTCTTATTGGCACCAGAAGACCATAAGAAATCAAAAGTAGGAACAAAAAGCCATACAATTAAGGTAGATTTTCCACGTGACAAACACTATATACAGTGATATCCTTTAATTCCAATGTGTTATGAATGATTTCAAAGATTAAGTTGCTTGGCGTCTCGAACCCTCTCTTACTCTAGCTTCATTTGGACAGTAGCATTAACAATGTTGAGGCTTTTTACCCCTTATCCACTCATACCAATGAACTATGTTCATTGACTTATTTTAAATAAATCCCAATTTAGCAATTCTACTTCTTTAAAGTCTTTTACACACTGAGAATTTTATCTTGTTGGTTTTTCAGATCTAACATTTCTGCCTGCGAAGATTCTGGTACTATATCAACAACTCAAGCCTCGTGTAAACTTCAGACTGAAAACGTTCTTCCAAGAGCCTTTAACAATTGTGTATTTTCATCTTGTAGATTACAAAATAAATCTCAGGATCTTCAATAAAATTGCATTGTTTGTTGAGGTTTTCCAACATGTCCCTTGCCTAAGACAAACCTTTGAAATGAGTATTTTCTTTAAGATCAATAGTTTTTATACAACTTCAATTTGTGCCCTGCTAGGAGCCCCAAAACGGTCCCCACACCAAATACACACAATTATACAGATTAAATTCAGAGATGCAGATTCAAACTCACAAATAAACCCACAAAGAAAGCCCTCAGTTGCTCTTCCATACAAGCTTACCAAGAGAGACAGACTTGCTTGGGAAATAGATGTCAAAAGATCAAATATGCAAGGAAATATCTGAACAAAAGACCTGCAGGAGAAAAAGAAACTTCCATTTTTTGTGGTCTGTACCAGACCAATAATTTAATCTAAGTCTTCTAGCGATTCTACAGGTACCAACAGAATGCAGGGTACAGATGGCACAACCTCCAATGCAATTCATTACAAACACTCTAAATAATATAATTAGAGTGGTCCATCTGACAAAGGCAAACTTTTATCAGGAAGAACTGAAAAGCTGAATCCCACCATATTCTAATTTATGCAACCATATTCTTGTTTAAGCATGTGGAATCCATATAACTGACCAAGAGAAAAAAAAAATGGTTTTCTTGTCAACCAAAACCAAAAATGTGCCCTCCCAAAACCCAAAAATGTGCCCTCATCTGCAAATAGTTAAGCGGATACCTACTTGTTACATGCATCCAGCAAAAATATATTGATTTGGCCTATGGATCAATGCTAATATATAAGTCATTTACTATTAACTAATAAGTTGACTAAATTGATAAGCATCAATTAATTGTCAACAGATGTACATTAATAAAGCTTCAATACCTTTCCTGCCCCCTCCCAAAGAAAGCAAAAGCCCATGCACAGACAAAAATAAGTGTATTAACTGCATTCGTTTCCATGCCCTAAACCAAACTCTAAAGCTACTCCAAAATAAGATGGAGCAAGAGACATCATATATTTATGCGGGAATTAGTTTTGGAAATGAAAAACATATTTTTGTCAAACCATTCAATGCTTTTCTTAGTACTAACCTGAAGCTCATATCCCGGTTTTTGTAATTGATCTCTATCTGCCCTTGTCAATTGAAAGGTCTTTTCCAAAGTCTGTGAGGGGTTTGTTCTGATACACATTTAACACCATTTAAAAATAAATCTCTTGGAACTCCAAATAAACTAAGTTGAACAATTAAAATACATTGCAATCCTCACAGATAACACTGAAACAATTTCAAAACTATATTTGCATACATGCCAGACTAAACACTTGACAGTTCAACTCATGCTAATCTATAATAAATTGTAAGTAAAAACTCTCCCAATTTTTATGCTATATTGTAATTTTTGGAAGAAGTCATGTTTCAGAGAAGGATCATATAAAGCCACACTATTGAATTAAAATCAACACAATAAGAATTACACATGGTAAATAAGTTAGCGAGTACAATGTTTCAAAATCATATGAAAATTAAGTGGTGTTTCAATATCAACTGACCAAACTTTTTGAATCTTCATTTAGTACTTTAAACAACACCAACTCAAAGAATAACCACTCCTAAAGTCTCAAAATTATTTAAACCCCCTATTTAATTTGAATGTTTTACACAACCTGGGAAGATCAGACCAACCTTGACAGGAGATAGACATAGTGTATGTGTGAGGAAATAACAAACATGGAGGATTGACTTTTCTTCCACATCAAACCAAAAAAAAAAGTTAGTTTTAAACATAACTATATATTACACAAAGAACGGTGGGGATGAATAACCATGCCCTCAGGAAGGCTGAACAAAAAACTTTATACTTAGGCAATGACTCGAAGGAAAAATTGCTTCCAAACAAGGAATTCATCCCCAAAGTCTATAGGAAGCCAAATATACACAAAGATGGAGCACTGTGAAAGCCAAGTATGGATACCCGCCACTCTGCAAGAGTCCATCTTATCACCTGGCAGCCTTTCTGGCTAAAAAACTTAAGCATACAGTGCAAAATAATTTCTGGCACATTTTGTTATATATGTAAAATTAAAAAAGGAAGTATAGATATCCTAGTAAATTTTTATGTTGCTTCTTTATTCACAAAGATTCAATTCTCTGAAAAAATAAAATTTATCAAGGATATCACTTACGAGACAACAAGAAGGTTTGTGGACTTTTGTCTTAGATCTACTTTATTCGTTTTTCAATAATGTTTTTAAAAAAAACAGAAAAGTGGCCATGGGTTCCCCCTATCCCTAGGTGTCGCAAGGGAAATTTTGTTGACAGTATAAAATCTACTAAAGAGTTGGAGGCAAATGGATCTCTATTTTTCTTGGATGTATTGCTAACAACGAAAAAGGATGGTTCACTAGCAAGACAGGTATACATAAAAGCACACATGGATCTCACCGTCCATCAAAAATATAGGTATCCCAAAGACCTTGTCACAACAACTTACAAGATGAGGAACACAGAACTAAAAAAGCTATATCTCACAAAATTATTTAGAAAGGACCGGCACAAGATGAAGCAAAGAACTATTCTTCAAAAAAATTGAAAGAGTACAATTCCAACCTAAGTTGAAGATGCTAAAGAGAATCTCCCAAATGCACTTCTACCATATAGTGAGCAGATATCCAATAAAATAGCATGAGGAGAAAAATAAAATCATTTTCACGCTTCATAATAATATAAGTAGCATGCTATAAATACAAAAGATCCACAAGATTCAAAGTTGGGCAATGGGGTTTATCACATTTGTTGCTCTTGCAGTCATCCTTAAATCGCTTAAATAGGGATAGATTTTCATTGGAGCATCAAAGAACATAATGCAGACATTCATCATTGTTGCATAAAGAGCCTCAGGTTTAGCACAACACTCATATCACAAACACACATGAAATTTTCATAGAGGCAGCAAAAATTCTAGTGAAAGAGGATCACTTCATGAAAAGGAAATTGAGGGAAGTTGTAGAATTTGAGAAACATACCAATAATCTAAATATATATGAAGGGTTGGAACTAAGCGACACGAGGAAGTCAATCATTCACAAGCTCATAAGATTAAATGAGTGTAATTAATGTTTTATAGCTAATAATCACATTGCATACTCACATCTCATTGCTCATCTAAAGTTGAAACATCGTCGAGCAACATTGGTATCCTCTTCCTATGCTAGCACGAGTGCCCATATGCTAGAGGAGCTTCAAAGAGGAGGACTATTGGATTATGGGTAAGGTTTTAACTCCTATTGTTTTGTTTTTGTCCCCATTTTGTTTTCAATCTTCACACCATTCTTGTTTTCATTTTATTGTTTATTTCGTCATTTATTTAAGTTTTTTTTTTGTTTTTTTATTTTTTTGTTTTTTTTCAGTCTTCACACCATTCTTGTTTTTATTTTTTTATTTTTTTTGTAATTTATTTAACATGTTAAGCATATGTAGGCTATGCCCCAAGGGTTTTTTGGAAAAATTATATTGGTTTTTAAACTGCAACTTTAGACACTACAAAGTCAACAAGTTCCACCTCTATGGGAAAACACCAATTCAAAGTTGATCCACAATCATTGCTTTGGAAATATGTGACAATGCTAAAGTAAGTCCTAGGTGATGGGGTATATATCGGGCAATGTCATGGTTGCAATGCTAGATAAACTAGCTTATATAACAGGGTGAAATCCCACTTATGTGCCATACCCATCAAAGCTTGTTTAAGGAAAATTAATGATCTAATCCCAATAGAAACATTTATTTAGTACATCAAGGAGCAAGAAAAAGCAGATGCACTGCATGCCACAAAATCGAGTTATCATTTGTCAAACAAAGGATGATTGAGGAATCAAGTTGTTGCCCCATTTCCTTGTAGTAGTTCCCCATTTGTGATTGCAACCATCCATTTTTCTATGAAACCCTCCATGCACAAAGAGGATTCTCCTCGTTCACACGAGAACAAAAGGACCATTAGAAAGGTCTTTTGAAAACGAGGCCATGAATATCACCAATGAGCACATCACGTGATATGTGTTTGCAAATGGATTGTCCTTCGATGTTGTCAAGTAACCAAATTAGCAAGAAATGATGAAATCGATCAACAAAGCCCCTAAAAAGTACAAAGGCACAATTTATCAAAAGCTCCGCACAACCGTATTGGCAAAAGAAAAGAAAAAAGTTGAGAATTCTTTGCAATCAATTAGGGATCTATAGGCACAAATAGGGATGTCCATCATTTCTGATGAATGGAAAGATGCAAGAAATAGGACTTTAATCAATGTGGTTATAGTGTGCCCTAAAAGGGCAATGTTTTTTAAAGCCATTGATTGCAAGAATCACATGAAGGATGCCCACTTCATTGCCAACATCCTCTTCGAAGCCATTGATGCAGTGGGGTCTCAAAATGTTGTCCAAGCCATGACGGACAACACCAAAAATTGCAAGGACATAGGGATGTAGGTGGAGGTGAGGTATGAGCAAATTTTGTATACACGTGTTTTCCACTCACTCAACATAATGCTGCAAAACTTGGACATCAAAATAGAGTGGATCAAGTATGGTATGATGCCGAGGAGATTCAAATGTTTGTCACAAATCATCATTTATCACAAGCCCATCTTCAATTTGTTCTCAAATTTAAAGTTGTTGAAAGTAATGACGATTTATTTTTAATGTAGTAATTGTAATTTCTATCTTTTTAATTTTAAATTTAAATAACAAAGTAGAAAATGTTGTAAGTTTTTTAATCTAGTACTTGTAGATTTTCATGAATTTTTTTTTTTTAATTTCTTACTAGGTTGTTGAGACTTGATTCACCTCACACAATTGTCTTGAGATGACTTGTGAAGGTGCACGAGGCATTTAGCAGCATGGTCATTAACATGTGGTTGTATGTAGGAATCCAAGTAAAGAACAAGCCCAAAGAGTGAAAACGATGATCCTAGATGAGAACTAGTGGGCTCATGTACATTACTTGTTGAGTTTCACAGAGCCCATTATGAGTGTGATCCAATTCACTTACATGGATCAGCCATGTTTGAAAGAAATGTATGATTGCACCGACTTGATGATTGAGAAGATAAAGGCTATCATAAACACAAAAGAGTAAGATCTTGAGGAGACATTTTTCAAACACATGCAATCAATCCTCATTGATCTGTGGAACATGACCACCCTACCACATCTCCTTGCCTTACTCATAAATTCTACAATATTGATATATTTTCTTTGTCGAAGAGGGTGCCACCACACAAGGATGTTGAAGTAGCTAAAAGGGTATAAGTTGGTGTTCTCTAAGCTCTTCCCCAATCCTAAAGTAGAAGACATGGTTATGAACGAGTTTAGAAGTTTCATGACCTCCACAAGTCATAGCATTGACGCTCTTCGAAACAAATACAAGAAGGATACTCATATGTGGTGGTACCTCCATGGGCCAAGGATCCTCTTCCCTGCAATTTATTGCAATCAAAATCGTGTCAAAGGTAAGGTTTTTTTTTTGTTTGTTTTTTTTTTTAAGCTTTTACTCTTTTTCTTTGTGTTCCAAGTTTTAAAGTTAAGTTTCAGTTTTAACTTTTTAACTTTTATAAAATTTAATATACGTTGCAATTTCATCTTCTCCTCTGTGGAATTGGAGCTCAGACAACTTCGGCTGCTAATAGAAGCGCAACAAGCAACAACAAAAGAGGTTGAGTAGTTGGTCTATATATATTCTAACTTGCGACTTTTAATGCACGAGAAGTTGGAGTACAAGAAAAGGTCAACAAACCATTGGGATGTAGATCTAGAGGATGTTGACTTGGATGTTTCCATTACTCGCCATTCATTACTTGACATGGACCCTTCTCTAGCGACACATAGCATAGCTAGCAAGAGCAATGGGACTGCTAGTCTTTGTGGTTCTAATGAGCCACATCATGATGGCATCTACATCTAGGTCCATCTTTGCATGAACCAGGAAATACCCAATCTTACCAGGGCATACTTGGGCCAGACCGTAGGGTGTAACAGACCGAGACCAATGCTCAATACATGCAATACAGGGACCAGTCCCCTTGAACAGCAGGACCTGGTATCATAGTAACTGGCTGTAAATTTGAGTCCCATTCACCTCCTTTTGTAACTTGTAATTTAAGAGGACAACCGACCTACTTTGGTCATATGTAGACAGTAATGTTATTTCTTTATTTCAGTCTTCTTTCTATAAAAATACAAAGGATGTATGTTCTGATTGATTATTGCAGACTTAAAGCATCAACCCCATTTATATATCTCATTGTTGTGTCATGCTGAATTGGAAACTAAGTCTCACAGCCCCAACATGCATGGTGGATATACCTCAAGCAAGTTTAACCGATGAATCAGAAATCTATTAGTTTTTGCAACTCGCCCTTGTTTTTTTTCCCTCTTTACAACAACACAGCATGCCTTCGACATTTCCAACACTTAACACTAAAATACAAACTCCAGAAATATGTGCTCTCCAATGCGGCCACAATCTGCCACAGTGGTCTGCTAGAAAATACTGATGTCC
The DNA here is from genome assembly GCA_037957365.1 of Torreya grandis. Taxonomy (NCBI): domain Eukaryota; kingdom Viridiplantae; phylum Streptophyta; class Pinopsida; order Cupressales; family Taxaceae; genus Torreya; species Torreya grandis. The sequence goes on from JARHVA010008358.1 coordinate 46,454, forward strand.
CGTGTCACAATCTTGTGGTCTATTCTTGTGACCTTCACTAGCCAATATTTAAAAGCATGTCTGCTTTATTCAAAAGAACTCCACAACCTCAAAAGGCTCATAGGCTCTGATACCATGCTAAAAAATGCAAGCCAAAGACACAGGAAAACCAAGCAACAGAAGCATACCGTAATACAAAAGATATTCCACTACATGAACTCTTTATTATTAAAAACCAAACAAATAATACAATAAGTAATTGGTATCACTGTTATTCCCAGCCGTGCCAGGTTCCCATCATCCCATGCTCTTTCCTTAAAAACTTTTGTAGATAAGATTCATAAAGAAAATGCCTTGTAAACAACCTGCCTTGCCAAATTGTTACCTGTGAATCAAGCACCAGAAAAAATTACTTACTTGACCAATTAGTCAAACCCTTGTGTGCACACTCATATGCTCCTGATTCAAATGGACTGAATGGAATGGTATCCAACTAAAACCATGGCAATATCACAGATACTTCCTAGTCCAAGCATCATTGCCAAACAACCCAGCTTTGATTTTTCAAATGCAAACACTATTTCCATGAAATCCTTTCCCAGAAAAAATAAAAAATGCACAAAAAACAATAGAGATTGTGATTTTGAGATGTAGTGCAACTTGACTGTTTGACTCCAAACCGTACTTGGAAAAAGCACTGACTAGTATCAAGTTCATCTTCGGCTAAAACAAATTCTGCAACGTAGCATACAGCTCAAACTGATGTCTTGAGACTCTTAAATGGTTACTGACGTTTGAGACTTGTACCATGTACAAACATCCAAAAACCTGACATAAACCTTTCTGCTGAGTATTACAAACAATTCAACATATTCTGAATGTTGTAGCAATATAATTTCCGTGTCACCGTTTTGTCATCAATGTTATACCAAAAGGAATTCAAATGAGCTATACTTGTCAATTGGGTTTACCACTTAATGTAAAGCCGACATAGCTCTTCTGGTAATTTTGGATTTTGGAGTCTTTAGATAATCAGAATACCATCTCAAATAATAAGAATACCCCCAACCTGATTTATGATAACAAACAGTCAATTTCTTCCTAGCCCGCTATGTAGCATGCATATTAAGAGACAGTGACCTAGGCTTGACAATTTTTGTAACAGCTTTAAGAGATCATCATACAAAATGTCAGCCATGGCCATGATGATGCATATGTAACTGCATAATCTAGAACGAACTGTGCTTATTGAACAACACTCCTCAAGCTCCTCTCACAGATATAAGACAGATAAGGGGTTTTTGATACTGTATTGAAAATCTGAATGAAAAAGACAGAATAAAATAATTCGTTTACTTTTTTATTGACTAAATTCATTCCATAGCATCTTTTTATACACACAAATTAGTAACTAGTAACTACCCACCTCGCACACCTGACCCCATAATAACTACAAAATGATAATAATAACTTACATTAAAATCCGTGAATAATTAAACAAGCACAATGGGCAATGAAAACCCACCCATCTACAGTTATTGGTGAAGTGACCAGCTTTGTTGGTAGTACAGGTTGTGACATGGTTACCCAAAACCTGCCAGACACCAATATCACTTTAATGTCAAAAATCACATATATTAAACCACATTAAAGCTAAAATCTACTATGTACAGTCAAAGAGAGGAAAAAACAATTACAATGCCTCGCTTGGTCTTAGCTTAAAAGTTCTAACAAAACTCCATTATTTACATTTAGCATGTTTCATTGAAAGTTTCATCCTTTATTTGGTGTACATTGCACAAGGATGTTTCAATCAAAGTAAATAATGAGCAAAGAAGTTTATAGACCAAAGACCAGGATAAAGATTCAATAGTAGCCTTTTCTAGCAAATGCCTGCAAACTATGCACGCATAAAGAAGCATTATATGATGAATGCAATAAGTGAGGTTTGACTGTATACTCAGAGCATGTTTTGTCCAGAAAACCCAAGCAATCCAAGCATGCATTTTTTATATATGACCTCTATTTATTAGATCATACTTGAGGTTGAAAAAACTGCTGTTTCAATGTCTCTGAAGTCAGGCTGCAACAAAAAGATTGTTCCAGAGTAACAGTCTTTTGGCACACATTTCATAACCAGATCTCTTAATGTCTAAATGTTAAATCATAAAGGATTGATTATCAATAATACACTTCACAGGAGAAAAGAAAACAATTAAAATCAACAAAAAACTTGTATATTATCTAACTGTGAATCGCGACAACTAATAATCAAGTTCTAAACTGCTAGCTGCATATAAACAGCTAATATCCTTAAATTGGTGAAAACAAGAACCCAACTTTCCAAGTGAAGTTTGAGAAGCCTTTTTGACCATTTTTGTCAGCAAAAGAAAATATGAATCACGGTATCAGCATGTACTAGTAACTAGATAAATTAAAAGCCTTTTTGAGCATTTCTGTCTGCGATAGCAAATATGAATCACAATATTGGCATGTACTAGACCAATAAAACACCTGCCATACAAATACCATTCCCAATACTTAACAAAATTGAGAATAGGATGAGAGAACATACGGATCTCCACGATTGACACGACAGATATCACAGTAAAACTGAGGAGGAGGCTCTGGTTGAAAACCTTCAACAGGATTTTCTGGAATAATAACACATCCTAGATGTTGCCAAACTCCACATTTCGGAGCATCACACTGCGCAATTATATTCAAATACAATAATTAGCAAACTCTTAGCCCCCAGTAATAATTACTAACATTATACTTATTATAAGGAACGCAACTGAAGAATGTGGTTACTAACATAGTTATGGTTTCACCAATGCCCCAATAAAACATAATTTTCTACTAGCAAAATATAATATAAAAAAAATCAGTTTCCATAATGTGCAAAACAAAAACAGTTCTTGCCCAAATATATTGCAAGATACATGCAATTCTAAAGATAATATTCATGATTTCCTTAAACAGGGATGTTTTGAACACACCAAAAACATATTAGAAGCACAAGACTTATGTTGACAATACGTTAACAAATTCCAGTCCACCTTCTAGCAATTTGAATAAGCAGTTTTGAAAGAAGAGGATAGGAAATTAGGTATAACTTTCAATATGTAATATCTTCCTCAAAGCATATATTAGTAAATGAACAAATTCCTCTATGGTTTTATGCACTTATCATGAAATGCATAGAATTAAGTAACATCTATTACATATCGTTCAAAAGAACAGGAGCATATATAGTATTTCTATGATTAAATTTTCAAAAAAAGAGTCAAATGTGAAGGAAAATACTTGAATCATGGCGCCACTCTCCATCGAATTTCCACAGGGGCAACATGTCTTAGATTCTGGTAGGATTAATTCCTCAATAACATCTGAACGTGGTATGACATTAAGACTTGGAGCATTTCGATTTTTTGAAGCTAACTCAGAAGCCTCATGTCCATTCATCTTCCTGTAGGGAATGTACAGGCAAAATCAAGTTTTGCTGTCCTATTGAACATGAAATTTCATAAAACATAGTGACGCAGATAGAACCTTCAGACTTCAAGGTTCCAAAAAAAAAATAATGAGATCCAAAATTTGTTGTCAGATAATAAAATGCAAATAAACATACATGAAAATATACATAAAAACCCCTTCAGCACAATTAAACTGGAAGAACAAAAGGAATTATTATATTCAACAGGCGAAGGCAGCTAGATCAATGGTTCTAAAGGAAAAAAACACTGAGTTAGTTAGTTAGGATATATTATATTCAAAAAAGTAAATCCAGATATAAAGTGCAAAGTGGCAGCGGCCAAAAAAGTAGAATTTGATGTGGTGGAAAGGAGGGCTTTGCAAAGTGACATTGGCCAAAATAGTAGATTTTGATGTGGTGGAAGAAAGAAAGGCTCTCCCGAAGCAAATTAGACCTGAGATGCATACAAGCTAAGGAGGAAGAGGCGATTTGATCGCCACAATTTCCACATAAATGAAGGGGGGAAGGCCTAAAAGTGGTAGCCTGCAGTAGCATGAGGAAATCTTCATCCATCCTGGCAACCAGAGAACGGTGAGAAAAATGGAAAGTTACGATGCTTATCACTGTGTTTTCTTCCTTGCAGTCTCTGTCCTTCCCTTACCGGAGGGCATACTAGGAACAAGCTTTTCAGATGTCTCTACCTCAGGGAGATACATAACCAATCAGAAAAAAATTGGCATGTCAATAAAGGAAATCTTATATTCAAAGCATATATGTGAAGAACTAAACAATTATTATTCAGAAGTTAGCCAAATTTGCTAGTATTTTAATCAGCTTAAAGGACCTATAAAAACTCTCCCAAACTATAGACACTAGAAGCCTACTTTCCATGACAGCTTCACATTCTAACTGAAAATTGCAAACTATAAAAAAAACCTGGTTTGCTTCGTCAATTATAAATGAAAATTGCAACTAGTCATCATTCAACTGATAATTGGCCTTTGAAATTTGTCTCTTAACAGAAAAGCAATTATTGGTTACTAGTTTATTCCAATCACAACATTATGGAATGCCAATTTTCATTTCATCGTAGGCTACCAAAAGACAAAGGTAGAAGAATTAATCTAGAACTATTTTAGTGAAGCAATTTATGTCCTCCTCCATTTAAAGGCTATGAATAACTATAAGCTTAAAATCTTATTCTCCAAAGTATAAAACAAGGCTTCCAAAAAAAGGGGGGCAAACTAATATTCACCAGGGGACTGCTTTTGCCATTTTTACCCGCAAAACATATTTGCAATTAGAAGATTTTTGAAGATAAAGATTCATTCCAAATTCTCTAATACAAAAAACTTCGTTGATAATGCACTAACTTTGGCTATAGAACATATGGAAACCCAAGTAGCTGATCCTGGTACTGGTATGGGTACGGATGAGTATGCCGGTACAGCATTTTTTTGGACCCAGGCATGGCTTGGGTTCAGCCGTAAAAAATATATATATAATATTTTAAAAATTAAAAAATACAGCCAAATAAGCTAAATTAACAACATAATATGCATAGATTTAACATAATAAGTTCGATACCCGCAAAACATACTGATAATTTAATGCCAAATGTCATGATATTCAGTGGTCAACTTAGAACAAGTACATAGTGCAAGTGTTACAATGTATATGCAAAAATCAATATAAAACAGTATTTTCAATATATTCATATTGTTCTTCAATGTCGTCAATGAAAGCAACAACGCCATCATGTGGTCCATTAGAACCACAACTAGTAGCAGTGCCACTCCCACTAGCTCTGCTATGCAGGTTGTGTGAAGAACCCTCTAGCTCCGTGTTGAGCAATAGAAGCACCCAAGTCAGGAGTCTGGAGTCTCTGAGTCTGAGTTTCCCTAAGCTTTATTTTGTTTTTTAAGTCCAAGTTTTCATTTTTTTAAGTGAAAACAAAGAAAAGATTTTCTTCCGAGGGTCCCTCGGATTCTCCCCAGGTACCGTGCTGCAGGTCTGGGTACGCCCAGGTTCATCCTGGGTCGAACACAGCTGTACCCAGACCTGCAGCACAGTACCCTGGACAAATTTAGGGCAGAACCGAACCAGGTTCAGTACCCAGTATTGCACTGGCCCCCCATGGATACAGGTACCTGGTAACTTGGATAGAATATTAAGAAAAAGAAGACTATTTTCAAATTAATGCTAATTTAAGAATTTAACAAGGAAAAAAATACACAGTGATTTCTAAACTTCAAAAATCTAGGCATCAATTAATTAAAAAAGAACATTTACCTGTAAATATCATCAATAATTTTTGCCACCTCATCCTTTCCAATGAGATGTTTGTTGCCCCATCCATGTAACTTAGACCCTGTCATGCACAAAAGAATATTACACCTAAAGATTCACAGCAGCACTAATCAAACATGAAGCAATAGCAAAACCAACTATATCGTATATACTGCTTATAAAATAAGCACAAATGCAAGCCCGCCAAAATTAGTGACAAGGCCAAATTTCCAATAAGATAGAACAATATTTCAAGCTACACTGTTAGCAGCAATAGACAGAACAAGCAAAAAGAATCAAATAAGTGGACAAAAAGGTGGGGATGATGAGAGCTAAATTACTAGCCTGCTGAACGGTTGAGACAACTACTCAATACCCTTACACCTAAGTGTTTGACACATAGTTTATGCATACACTGCATGCAGCCTTACACAAACCACAAAAGCTTAGAATCTAGATTTGACTCCTGTCAAAGACATAACATATACATAATATAATTACAATCTATTCTTTACAAACAAGCAGACTTTAAGATATATAGCCAACCACCAGGATTTCTCACCTTTATCATCAGAAAGCATAGCCATTATTCTGTCCAAAAGAACCTGTTTAAGGATGTAAAACAACATATATGAGTGATAGAAAGGCTTTATAAAGCAATAAACATACGTCCAAAAACAAGGACAAAGACTTGAATGTCACTATAAAAGCATACGTCCAACAACAAGGACAAGAGCTATCCATATTTTAGTGGTCAATTAACAAAATATGTAGTTAAAAAAATTCATATTAGAAAGGAAAAACATGCAAGCGGAGGAAAAATAAGTAACAAACGAAGCAGACAAGACTTGGTAGCACAAGGAAACATAGAAATTTAACAATGAGGAAGGGCATGCCATCTGAAAAAGAACATTACCCTTTGAAACACAATAACATGCCCTCCAAACATAACTTAATAAATCCATACTCTAATCATGCCATGTAGTGGACACAATCCCTTCAACTTGTAAAGCCTTCAGAATGACAAAGATTCAACCAAAAGAATGACAACAAATAAATATACCTGTTTCTTCCCTTGTTTTGCCAAACCAAGCCGACTCAGAACATCTTTTAGTTCTTTGAGACGAAAGAAAGCCAGTTTATCCTGAAAACATACCAGCGGTACCACCTTCATCATAATACAAACAAAATATCATCCATAATAACATAAATATAGTGTTTATATCAAGAAATACTGTAGCAACACCACATATTCTTTAAATACCAAAAAACAGTAGTAAAGTATCAACTAGAAATTCAAGGACGTTTAGTAAGCTAGTTATGTTTCATCTTATTCAACCTAAGACATGATTAAATTCTTTGATCATTCTACTTTCAAGTGAAAATTAAACTCTGAATCAGAGTAAATGTTGATTTCACTTTCAATAACAGATCTCCACATATAAGCAGGGCACGGAATGAGACAGAAAAGATGCAAAAAAAGTCCAAACTGCTTTTCAAGACCAGATTGGAGACAGTTCAGGAAGATGCTGAAAACACCAGAAGCACCTTAAATTCTTAATATGCGTCACATGTATGCTGAGATATTAAAAACAGATTAGAAGAATGCTTCTGTAATAACCAGAATAAAGAGTTTTTTGTAGATCAACATTTTAAATCGCCATGTGTGATTGTGATTCCTCAACAATATCCACAAAAAACTCTTTAAACAGATTATTTCAGAGGCATTCTCCTACTTTACATCGACTGTCTAAGATTGAGAACTCCCGAAACAGATTTCCAGTCCTGAATAAAGCCATGGAAAGATCAAAGAGATTCAAGAAAAGACCAAAAGTTATGAAATAAGAAAGATCTTCAGTATATGTGATTTCAAAGATTCTTAGGTGAAGAAAGAGAATCTACAGAGCTTAGGCTTATAATGACAAAGGATGGTAAAAAAAAAGGTTTCAAAAACAAAGGCTCCAGAAATAGAATATAGCAAAAACCCAGATCAATAAGAGAATTCATTACGGAGTCAAACCTATGAAATAGAAACCGGAAAACTGGATTAGAGATGGAGCCAACTTGACAATTTAAATAGGGACGAGGATTGGAAACTCAGCAACACATGGAAACCAGTTTTAAGACTCCTTAAAAATTAAAAATTGAGTTTTAATGCTTTCTCCCTTGGCCGACTTGCTGGGCTTTTATCTATTTATGCCTGATTCGTTGACTTCTATCTTCAAACAATTCTATTCTCCTGATGATGGGCACAGCCTGAGGCCCGAAACGTCAAGTTGGCTCTATCCCTAACGCAGTTTTCCGGTTTCTATTTCATAAAAACCCAGATTGTCAACCTTCATTAATTGTATAAGGTCCTCCAATTGCTTATAAAAGGCTAAGTCACAACATTCAAGTTCGAGTTTGATTAGGGTAAAATTCGATTCGAGTTCACCAAAGGATAAAATTCGAAAAGAAATCTACATTAAATTCAAATAGTAGAAAAATATAAAATTTAAATAAATTATAAAAAAATAAATTAAAAATCATAAAAAATAAAAATAAAAAATATTTGAAATAAAATTATTAAACATAATTTAGAAGAAATTAACATAATAAAAATAAAAATGAAAAATAAAAAACATTATTATTATTTTTCTAAATTATAAATAAAATTTATTAAAACTAAATAAGCATAATATATATATATATATATATATATATATATATATATATATATATATATATATATATATATATATATAATAAACATAATCTATATATATAATATAATTATAAAAGAATTAAAAATTAAAATACATAATAAAAAAAATTTAGAAGTCATAAAAATAAACTAAAAAATTTAAATTTAAAATGCGACATAAAATAAAATAAAGTAGAACTTAAAATTAAAAATTATCAATTATCGATTATAAACAAAATTAATAACAAAATATAAAATAAAGAAAATTAAAACAAAACATAAAATAAAAAAATAAAAAATAAAACACAACACAAACCCTACCTTTCAAACTGCATGTCTAGCGTCAACTTGACCAAGCTTCTCCGGTTCTCCCATCAAGCCTTGAGCCCATCCAAACAGGTGACAGGTCCCTGCGTCGAACTGGTCCATATCCCCTGCATTGGCACTTCCCCTTTTAACCTCACACTGTCCATAGCAGGCTGCAACAAGTCCCCACGTCGCAGCTTTCAGCAAATGCACAGATCTAACAGAGGTTACAGGCAAACCACATCATGAATCAACGGCTCCAACACAGGTTACAGGGAAACCACTTGAAGAATTGACGACTCCAACACAGTAGATTTTTTCTCCCTCATTCACTGAGTTCTGGCTTATATTCGCAAATCATTTTTGCATATCCCTGGCAGATCCGCCCACTATATAAAACTTTTTGCCTCCTGATTTTGGTAAGCCGATTTTTCCCAAGCAATTTTTACCTTGAACTGACCGATTTCAGGCGAACTTCATGCCCTAGGTGAAAAATCGACGTATTTTGAATTTCAAACCGAAAAATCAGCGAATCTTGTGACCATGCTAAAAGGTAATGGGCATTGAATTTAATGGCATTTGACATATATTATATATTAATGAATGATGTTTATTTTAAGATTATGATGCTTTTAAACTTCAGTAAAGACAAATTGTGTACCATTTAATGGACATGACCATCTGCAATATGCAATATTTTTCGCATTGCAGTATTTCAGGAAGTAAAATGTATTTTATTGTAAATCTAAAGAAGAATCGAAACATAGGCACTTGGAACAGCTCATAATTAAAGTGGAATTTGCAATAGCTGCAAACTAAATTCTTCAGCTAGAATACAACTTTTGAACTTCTAGAAAATCCACAAAAATCATCTTTACTTTGTAATGATAAGAACTGAATTTTACACAGCAAAAACTCTATTCTTCTAGAAACAGCAAAAGAATTCTTACTCTCACTCTTTACAGAGACTATATTCATACAGATCAGCCAAGGAATTTCACAACTGCCACCATTTCAGCATTGTTACCAATCACAGCAACAATAAAAACTTTGACACTTCCCATTTGATTTAATTATTCTCAAGTGATAACATTGGCAATTCCATGATTTTCCGCTCCAGGCAGGAGGCCTCAAAAAAAATGTTGTCATACATAGCTCAAGCGCAAACTGCTCATACTGCTCTCTTCATTTCCCACGTACCACCATTTCCATCAACCACCAAAAAAAAAAAAAATTCAATTGGGTTGAACCTTGAAGTGCTTGCCGTTTTTGGCTTATAGATGCAATAAAATAAGAAAAATTACAATGGGTGGGTTATTAACATTTTATTTTTAATGTTTTCTATGGCTTATAATTTTACTTATTAGCTTTAAGATTTTAAATTTTTCTTAAGTATTCCTAATTAAAGATAGGTTTAGATAATGATCGTTTTAAAGAAACATGCTTCTGAATCAATCGCGTACACTATTAGTTTGAATCGACATTTCGAATCACACAATGTGGTTCATGATCAGTATGAATGATTAGATGATAGAAGAGGTGCCCCTTATATAGATAAACCAGAATTACTAAGAAAAGTAGATAAATTAATTCCTTCTAATATTTAATTAATACCTCTTTCCCAAACATCATTTAATTTCAAAAACAATTGATATACCTCATCCTAATTCAATAATGCCTCTATGTATAATTAAATAAGCTCAAAGCATTAATTATAATTTTTGAGCATGTGTATGATAGGTCTCTATGAATCATTGATATTTAGGCCTTCATACCGGTTTAGATTATTCAGATGTTTCCAAATCTCAATAGCTTATCTTATTTTCATTTACATATAGTGCTTCCTTCTTTACCAAGATCTCTGCCTTGTCAATACAAATGGTGTGAGAATATTTATATGCATATTCTGCTAAAAGCAAAAAATTGATGTGGTCTCGTTGAATGTTGGAGCAGTTTACTTCAAACCTCACTTCACATGATCTCACAGTCTCTCCAATATAAGAGCAACCACACATGCAACTGATATTGTAGACACCACAACCCAGTTTGGGTTCCAGTGGGTCTTTGAAGGATTTCTACATGTTTCCAATTTTGTTTTGGGGTAGAAAAAATGGATTTGATATTGTTTCCTTAAAATTCTGTCCAATCTAAAAAGAAATAACTTCACTAAATGGTATGAAACCTTTGGGCATCTCCCTGGCCTCACGCAAGGGATAAGCTTGGAGGAGGAGATTCGCTTGCATATCAACAACATTTTGCCCCAATATATTCACCAAGGAATTCGAATAGGAGGGATCTTTAGTACTTACCTTTCATAGATGTTTTGATCTCTAGAAAGAAGGATGGATGTGTTTCACGGTTTACAGGAAAAAGACGCACATTGATCTCTATCTCCATGCTTCTTCATATTACCACCCATCTCAAAATACTGAGGTTCTCTACTCTCTAACTAACAAGGCATTCCAGAGCTCTAATGAAGACCACAAAGAGGATGAGAAGCAATATTTGGTCAAAGTTTTCAGACAAAATATGAGTGAGATGAGATAAATTATAAGTTTTCAGTAATGTGGAAAAGAAGATTAAGCGCAAGAAATAGAACAAGTTAAATGAGATACCCAAATCTTTCATCCCATTTAGTTAATAGTTTGTGCTTATCAAATTCTACATGGAGACATTAATGAATTGCCAGGGAGGCATATCAATTAATTTTGAAATTAATTAATGTTTGGATAGAGACATTGATTAAATATTAGGAGGCATTGATTCAGGGTTTTTGAATAAGGAACCCTCTTCTGTCATCTAATCATTCATCCTGATGATAAACCACGCTGTGTGGTTCGAAAAGTCGATTCAAACTAATTGTGTATGCAAGTTATCCAAAAAACTTCTCTGTAACACTATGGATTTACAGAAGCTTGAAGTCTCTAAAGATTGATTTATTTGTTTATATATCAGTTAAATATTTTCTTGTTTTTCTTTTCTTTATGGATTTTTCCATTTGGGAAACATGTTGGACGTTCCTTTTTTCTACTCTAAGCTAGTCATACTTTTACAATATCAACCCCATTAACCTATTTGATCGTATGTGGCCATTATTATACTTCCTTTGATTCTACAAGTCCTAGGTATTAAACATACTACAATTCTAATTGCTTTTTCTATAACTTAAACTGAGGCTGCATTTTCGGAAAATGTGGCCCAGGCCGGTTGCCTCTATAGGAGGAGCTGTGGTTATTTGGACTCGGCTCTTTCTATGTTTCTTCTGTGGAATCATGGCTGTCATTGTAGGTGGCTTCTTGGTCACAGAGGAAGATTTATCTATGACCTCTACTTCTAGTGTTGTGCATTTCACCCCACATATCAAGTGCCACTGCAACCTCTTTAATGTTGTTTTCTTAGTAAGGCCTGCGATTGAAATCTATCTTGTGAGGGATTCCCAGTACATCATGCGATACATATTTTTGCAGTGTAGCCTTTTGAAGTTGGCATGATTTGAGCAGTCATCATTTTGTACATAAGGGCATCCTTGATCTTTTTTGCAGTCTGTATTTACAAAATTCAACATGGAGACCGTATGGTTTTGCAAACCTTTCAATCTATGATGCATGACCATTTGTACTTTGGAATTCTTTCAACAAATCAGTCAGTTTTGTTGGCTGGAAAAGCAGCTATTGCAATGTGTAGCCTCTCAAAGCAATATTAGTTATATTGGAGAAATGGCAACTGATGTTGAAAACTGAGAAATGCACAAATGCTTCTATCTATGTAGGTTGCCTATTCAAAGCCAAAAAATACTTCTAGTCAGATATGTACGCTCAGGAAACTTTCGCTGAACTTGCAGAAGGATAAGCCTTTTCTTGAGAGGTCACAATAAAAGCAAATAGAATCCCACGAAGATAACTAAACTAATGGACCTGAACAAGATAGCAGTGTCATTGACCAGTTATGTATATTGTAGGAATTTTCTGGATTAAATATGCAAATAATTGAATTATCCAGCACTTTACGCCAAATTTCTTGGCCTTAATACTTTCTTTCTAAATAGTGAAAAAATATTAATATATAGCTGGGGAAGGAGGTCGAGGGCCTGAATGAATTCCATTGATGCTACGTTCTGGCAATTGGAGAGCACCTAAAGTGTCGATCAAGTCAGACATCAATCCATTCATCAATGCTTCCACTTTCAAGGAATTCCAAACTGGAATGAATGCCTAATCAACGGATATCGTGTTGTAGCTTCCTTCTTCCCTCCCGGTAAGGTACAGTGGCTTCAGCTTACAACTTCTGTTCTTGCCTGTCCTAAGCCATGCTGCCAGTGAGGCCAGACAGCTTGTAACCCTCTTGGACTATGTTCATTAGAGAGTGTGTGGAGATACCAGGGGTACCAATTGGACCATCAATCGATCTGCTCTGTCTCCCTCTCCCTTTCCGTTGAGGCCCTCCACCTCATCAATAAGTCAATCAGTTGGAATTATCCACCTGCCCTGTAGGGGTAGTTCAATCATTCCGACTATCAGCAATCTGTTGGGTGGCAATTGTGAAGGTGTAACGACCACAACCTGGGTGGGTATCAGCAAGTTAGGGGTGTCTCATCCAGGTGTTAAAATTGAACAGGTGTCTCCAACATAGATGTGAGATGGGATATGGGCTCACCTCTATCTGTATAGCTTTTCTAGATATAGTAGGCCATTGGGACCTATCTAAAGCAGCTCCTTCCCCCTGCATATAGATATATAGGGGTGGGTGAAACCCTCCCCCTTGGCCTCCTCTCCTAACTGCGGCACGATTCCTTATTTGAGAACCAGATTTTAATTGTATAATATTTTCAAAGAGATTCTCTATCTACAGAGCTTTATTAAATATTCGTAAGTTCATATTCGTCCATTAGTCAGGGTTTCAGCCATAAAATTAAGAAGTGAATCATTCAGTCAGGTAATAAAGTAAATTCCAAGCTAAATCTTACAAAATTTGCTAAAAATTTTTCAACAGAAGCATTTTATTCTATATATTACATCTAAGGAATTCTATTGTTAATTCAATTCTTTAAAAGGACTTGTCCATTAGCATTTTACCCCAAAAATTGCAAAGATAAAAATCTACAAATCCTACTGTCCATCACATGCGAAAGATTAAGATTCCATGCTGAATCCTACAATATTCACATAAGCTTTTGCAATTGAATTCCGTGTATACATTTTGAGCACACCTATCCAGTAAATTATTTGAACCATATGGAGTGGTGCAGATCCATTCCAACTATCTGTAATGCATCTGCACCATTCCAAAGGTGCAGATAATTAAAATCTTAGCCAAGCTTTCCCGACTATAGAGTTCAGATGCATATGCCTACAAAATCTTACCACCAAAAACATCAAAAATTTTGAGGTTCCATAAGAAATCTTACTAAATTCATGAAGATTCTCAGAGTAGAAAAGCTATGTATAGATTATTTTCCTCATTTTTTTCCATCAATCGAATTCCATAATAAGTTCACATGTTTACAAGGGCTTGTTCATCAGGATTTAAGACAAATTTCACAAAGATTACCATTAAGCCGTATTATAACCTAAAGTAAAAGGGAACTTTAACTTACCTGTCAACAAAAGACTAAGCTGTCCATGGCCGCAAGAAATTTTGAGCACAAATTATAAATTGCTATGAAGTGTTAACAACTATAAGCTTCTACCATTCATACTGTTTAGAAAAAAGCTTCTGGAAACAACTGTGTATGACAGTGTCAACAAGAGCCTAAGCTGTCCATGGCCGCAGGAAGCTTTCAACACAAATTATAAAGTTCTATAACGTGTTAACAACTTTAAGCTTCCACCATCCATACTGTTTAGAAAAAAACTTCTGGAAACAACTGTGTATAGGAGAAAAGATTGAAATTTTGTGTCACTTTTCGATTCATTGGCCGGATGAAATTAAGATCGACTTTATAAAAAAGTCCATTTATTAAGTTATTATTTATGATCAATTTCTATGTTTAGAAGGTCTTATTCACCAGGGTTTCCCCCAAAATTATTAAAATTTATTATTCACTTGCGTATTAACACCTATTGGGGAAGGGGGCTTTCGCTGCTGCAGGCAGCGAGACATAGTTGTCCATAGCTGTGGTAGATTTTGAACGGAAATTACAAAGTTTTATGAAGGTTTAATGTCTTTAAGCTTCCGAGTCCATATTATTTAGAAAAAAGCTTTTGTTAAAAACTGTGTGAGAGAGAAAGAAATGGGCATTTCGCAACCCAACATCGGGAGGAAATAAAGATCAACTTTTTAAAAAATCCCATTTATTAAGTTTATAATCAATTCCTACCTTAAGAGGGTTTATTCGCCATGGTTTCACCCAGAATTATAATATATCAGCATTCAATCATGCAACGGTGCCTAAGGTGGAAGGAAGCTTTAACTTACCTGCTAACGAGAAACTAAGCTATCCATGATCGCGGCAGATTTTTACCGCAAATTATAACAACAAATTATAAAGTCTTATCGACATTAAACTTCTACAGTCCATATTCTTATAAGCTGTCGATGATCGTGGCAGATTTTGAACGCAATTATAGACACAAATTATAAAGACTTGACGACTATAAGCTTCCATAGTCCATATTGTTTAGAAAAAAGCTTCCGGGAAGAAATGAGTACGAGAGAAAAGAGATCGATGTCTCATCATCGCGATAAAATTGAAATCGACTGCATGAAGATGTCCGTGGATAGATTTTTTAAACCAGTTTCTACATTTATAGAGTCTAAATCGCCAGGGTTACAACCGAAATTATAAATATTAGCAATAAATTATCTAATAAACGTAAGTGTGACGGGGCTTTAACTTACCTGGCAACGAGAGACTAAGTTGTCCATGGCCGCGGTAGATTTCGAACACAAACAACTCTAGCCTTCTGTTATCTTACACTGCAGTCCCAGCCGCTCTGCATAGTTTTAATTTTGAGGCCCTCCAACACGAAAAATAAGCCAAACCCTTGAAACCCCAGGTAAAATTATATGGCGAATCCCCTCGATGAGAATTGAACCCTGGAACTCCTAAATTGAGGGTTAAGAATTCAAATTTTAACGAGTCAAAAGGAAATTCTCATTCAAAACCTAATGAAATTAGAAGAGGGTTACTAAAAACAATATAAAAGCTTCTAGAAATTTCTAAACCATATAAAATTTAAAGGATCCATCGCGTACCTGGAATGGCCGATTTCGATCAAAGGACCAAGAAGCCGGCGCCCTAGCGGATACGGTTAGCTGCCGGTCACCTAGGGAGCTGAAGAACGGGGGGCCGGGCTGAACAGAGAGCCAATTATGTGCACAAAAACGGCGTAAAGGCGCAGATCGTTTGTGTTTCGCAGAGAGAGGTGTTATACCTTGAATGGGCTCCTCTCCTCGCCTGTCGTTCTTTCCCAAAATAATATTATTGACCAGAATTTTCTAGCCATTGGACAGACCGAATACAGACGCCAACAAGATGCTTTTCGTTAATTGGAATTGAAGGGGGTTTCAAGTCCGCGCGGTTTGGTTTTGTTGCTGTGTGGTCCGTGAGTTTTTCCCCTTGCCCAGGTGCCCTGGATGTTATCGTTTAGCCACAGTTACGAGTGGCATTATTTGGTAAATTTTGTTTGACGCGTAAACAATGCGGGTGGTTTGTGTCCTTTTGTACATTTCTTATGGCGGTGCTTTTGCTTAATTCCCATCTAATGCTGGAGATCCACAGTTTTTATTAATTAGTGGCACTAATCTGATACAATGATTTTTATTTTACCACAATGAATCTCATAAGTAACATATTTTTATTCTATTGGTATGAAGATTACAACCAAAATTCTTAACCAATATATCTTCATCTCAACATGTTTTTTAATAACGCTTCAGCTTTTTTTTTTCCCTCTCTATTAAGAGTGTCCTCCCCTTGGTTAGGACTTCTTCCCTTTTGAAGGTTTCCTCTCCCTTCTCTCCTCTACATGTGATGAGCTTTCTTCTTTTCGGAGGTTCAAAGTTAATGTTGGATTTATAGCAAAAAAAAACGTAGAAGATTAGATGTAGAAAGATTATCATTAGGGACGGAAGACTTGTTATGTAATGGTTTGTAGTGGAAGATGAAGGACCTCCTTTCTCGGGAAAAAAAGAAGCTAAGTCTCCTTAGTGAATGAGTCTCTTTTGTTGAGGATCGTTGAAATCTAATGGAAGGTCTGAGCGTCTATATACTTTCTATTTTGACTTGTTTATTGTTTATACATCATTGTTCTTTTGTTTAGCAGCATGCTAGAGGAGTGCTACTCTTGGTTATATCGTATGGATGATGCAATGTCCATTTGATATCCTTGTCTCTTTGATTTTTCCCTTTTTTAAGGACTGGACCTTCTGTTGTGCCCAGCGCCGGTTCACTACTCCAATCAAAAGTTTTTTAATTTGAGTCATACCTCCAACTTCAAAAACGTTCACTTTATCAAATAAAATACTTTATATTTATTTGGTAAAAAAAATTAGATTTTTGAAATTATTAAAAAAATAAAAAATTCAAACAAATAAAGATATTCTAAAAACTAATTAATCATTATATGAACAATATCTTGTGTAAGAGTAAAGATTATATATATATATATATATTGTGTGTGTGTGTGTTTTCAAAAAAATTATACTATTTATATTTATTATTACGTCGAGAGGCGTTCTACAATGGGAGAGGGGGAAGGAGAGACCGTGATGTTGTACCTATGTAATGAAAAATTGCTAATATTTAAATTTTAATGGTAATGATATTAAATAAATAATAATAATATTAGACATATTATAAATTAAAAAATTAAAAACAAACGCCATAATATTTAAATCAACATACATGACCTTTATTAAAACATCATTGATGGGCACCTTCATTCACGAGACGTCAGAATTGGGGACGTGGTTACTGCAAGATGAGAATGTGTGTATTATTAGCATGTTTGACATCCCTGGCATGGGAAAGACGTACCTGTTGAAGCAAATCAACCCCAATGAAAAGGTAGTCTCTTTCTTTAAACTAGTAATTTGGGTAATTGTATCTCATAACCATATCATATTTGTGATGCAAATGCACATGTTTGATAGATTAGGTTTGAATGTGTCACCTAATTTGAGTATTGACGAAGCCACAAAAAGGTTGCATTTAGTTTTGCAAGAAAGAAAACTATTGCTCATTCTTGACGACGTGTGGACTAGAATCAATGTTGCCAATTTGGGAATTTCTCTACTAGGAAACAAAATTAAAATTTTACTCACTTTGTGAAGTAAAAAGGGGTGCAAGAGCATGAAATCGGACAGGGTGATAACAATAAGGCATCGGTTGTGATGAAATTATTGTGTTATTAATAATATGTATAATTAAATTAAAATTATGGAATATTCTCAAATAACACCGCTGAAAATATTCCATTGTTTTTATTTAAAAACTTTAAAAATCAATCTCAAAATTATTAAAACTATATGCATTTAAAAAAGGTTGAATAACTAAAATAAAAGTCACTAATTAAAAAGTGAAACCATTAAATCTCTGCCTTAACATAAATTAATAAGATAAATATATTTTTAAAATAGATAAAAAAATATTATAATTAATTTTAATTAATTTAATAATAACACTTTTAAAAAAATTATAATATTTAAATAATTAATTTTTATATAATTTAATTATTAAAAACAATAATAATGATGACATTATTCATTTAATAGTTTACATATGATGCAACATTTTTAAATATTATTTTTATAATAATTTTATTATTTTAAAATTTAATATTAATATTTTTATAATAATTTTATTATTTTTATTTTTATTTTTATAATAATTTTACTATTTTAAAATCTAATATTTATATTTTTTCAAATTAAAGTTGTCATGTATACATTCCATTTTTTTTATAATTAAAATTTTAATGTTTATAAATTTAATTTTTAAAATTTAAATATGAATACGAATTTTTAAAATTGTCATGAATTTTAAAATACATTATTTTGAATAATATATAATTCATTTTATATTGTTATTATTTTAATTTTTTTTTGAAATTTATTTGTGTCTTGATGTATTAGTTTACTCAATCTAAAAATGTATATATTTATTTTTTATATAAAATATATAAAAATATATATTTGGTAAACGTTTTTTTAGAATTTAGAATTATGAATTGGAATGCTTTTGATTGGAATTATAAATTGGAATGTTTTTGATTGGAATTATGAACCAGTTTGGGATACAAATGGGAGGTTCACATCTCCCTTATAATTATCACAACGGTTAGGAACAATCTTACCAACATCGTCACAACCACCACAAGCTCTATATATCACCACAGTGACGATGGACTTACAAACATTTAAACCGATCACAACCGATGTAACATATCATCAAATTTTGAACATGAACAAAATTGAACATAATCAAACCACTTAAATCAATTCATTCACATATACAAAATTATTATACAATTTTAACTATTTGAACATAAATTTATTCTTTTGAAAAAATTATTATAAAACATTATAGATTGAAAATGGTTGTACTTATGAGAATATGTGTTTAAACAATATTCAACCTTGTAATGTAGGAAGTATTTTAAGAATAAATTTAAAAGACATAATCATAAGGTTATAAATATAATCTACCATCAATGATAATATTCGTTGATGGAAGCATTTTGAGAGAGTGCAACTATTATAAATTTCATAGGTTTCTTTCAACTAAATTATTTTATAAAATTACAAATTGCTAGTATAAAATGCTTATAATAAAAATGGATGTCATTTCATTATGAAAGTAAAATAAATATGAAAATATATTTTGTGAAACTCCTCCATTAATCCATTGTTTGTTATGACCCGTACATTGTACTTTGATACGTATGGCTTTAGAGCTTTATATATTATCATACTTTTGTAAAAGATTTGCAGTTTTTTCCATATTCAAATGATAAAATATTTTTTTCAGATGTGCGATATTGCATGGTGCAAGGGAGGGAGAAAGGGACGGAGGGAGAGGGGGCAGGGAGTTGCATTCAAATGGATATTTTTAAATTTAATAGATTTAACGTTTTTAGAGTTTATGTCATTGATAAGATTTGTTTTTAGAAATAATTTTGTAAAAGATTTTATTCTTGATGTTTCAGATCATTTTTTATGATTTTGTTAAGGGTAGGAATAATTGTGTAAAAGATCACAGTCTCGATGTTTCGGATCATAGTCTCGATATTTCGAATCACCTTTTATGATTTTTTTTGGGGGTAGGAATAACTGTGTAAAAGATTTTAGCCTCGATTTTAACATCGAAACTATGATCCGAAATATCGAGGCAAAAATCTTTTACACAGTTATTCCTACCCCCAAGAAAGATCATAGAAGGTGATCCGAAAGATGTTAAACTATGATCCGAAATATCGAGGCTAAAATCTTTTACACAGTTATTCCTACCCCCAAGAAAGATCATAGAAGGTGATCCGAAACATCGAGGCTAAAATCTTTTACACAGTTATTCCTACCCCCAAGAAAGATCATAGAAAGTGATCCAAAACATCGAGACTATGATCCGAAACATCGAGGCTAAAATCTTTTACACAGTTATTCCCACCCCGAGAAAGATCATAGAAGGTGATCCAAAGGCTAAAATCTTTTACACAATTATTCCTACCCCCAAGAAAGATCATAGAAGGTGATCTGAAACATCGAGGCTATGATTAGAAACATCGAAGCTAAAATCTTTTACACTGTTATTCCTACCTCCAAAAAAGATCATAGAAGGTGATCTGAAACATCGAGACTATGATCTGAAACATCGAGGCTAAAATCTTTTACACAGTTATTCCTACACCCAAGAAAGATCATAAACGGTGATCCACAACATCGAGACTAAAATCTTTTACAAAATTATTCCCAAAAATAAATCTTATCAATGATATGAACTTTGAGAAAGATCACAAAAAGTGATCCGAAACATCGAGGTTAAAATCTTTTACATGGTGATTTCTAAAAATAAATCTTATCAGATGGTGATTCGAAATGTCGAAGCTAAAAATTTTTACACAATTACTCCCAAAAGTAAATCTTATCAATTTATCAATGTTTAAATTTGTTTTTAGAAATGTGGACGAGTAAAAAGAATTTATTTTCGAAGGGATGATTTTTTTTAATTATTTTGTATTTTGAAATATGAAAGAATAAAAGTTTTTTTTCATTTTTGTTATTAGAATGTATATATATTTTTCAATATTATCTTTTTTAGAGATAGATTTAGTAGTGAGATTAAAAATGTTGAAAAATAATTTATTACTTAAAAAAATAAAAGTTTTAAGCACTGGTTTCAATTTTCTCCTCAAATAATTAGTTTACACAATCAATTCCAAACAAACTCTATTTTTTAAGAGATGGATTTAGTAGTGAGATTAAAAACGTTGAAAAATAATTTATTATTTAAAAAAATATAGTTCAAATATTGGTTTCAATTTTCTCCTCAAATAATTAGTTTACACGATCAATTCTAAACAAACTCTATTTATTATTACATTATGGAAAAATAATAATTTCAAAATTGAAAATTGTATATTAATTATTCTTAAATTTTAATATTCTAAATATTAAAAAAAACTTATTATCAAGCTTAAATTTATTAGGTGTAGACACTTTGTATCAATTTTAATTGTCCGCTAACATTATCCTAAATCGTCTCACATTCCTAGTCTATCATCATTCCCTCCTTGATCAATTAATATTTTCTTCTATTATCACATTTTATCCCATCAAATTCACGTCACTTCTCATTGTTAATTACCTTAATCATCTTCTAATGGAAAATTTCGTAACTTTTAGAAATTAATATTTTCTAAATTCACAAACTCCTAATTTCCTCATCACACAACAACTTGCCAATTAAAAATTCATTAAATCTTTTTCTTTCCTAAGATAATTGAATAGAATTGGATAGTGTGCAAGCAAGATTTATGACAAGTTATTACATTTCCTTCCACACTCCGTCTCTCCTTTTTACAGATTCTTTTTCTCTCATTTATGAGGATGGAGGACTGACCATCATTTATTGATTTTCATCTTGATCCAATGGTCCACATTCATCATACAAGTCTATAAATTGAAGGGAATCCTTCTCATTTATAAAAGTCTTCATAATATAGTGAAGCTCTACCATTTTGGAGAGTCATCCATCCATCAAACACATCACTTATCCAATCAATTGTCCATTTAGTAAGGGGAAATGATGCCCGTGTGACTACACAGATCCACCATTGAAGCTTGCACCTACATTCAATCTCATCCTAACTTGAGTTCTGACAATAGGGAGAAATCCAAAAGGGAAGGTATAATTGTTTGATTTGTCTTTAATTTAATTTGATTACCTCTTTCTTAGTGTTGCCCAATCCGAGAACTCGTGTTTGGGCTTTAGGTTGTGTGTATTTCATTTTGATTGCATACTAATATTATTAACCTCCTCGTAATCATGTGTTATATATGACATGCCTGATGGGATTAGCACCCCACATTCTCTTTGAAACATCATAACATCCTTTTAATAATGAAATTAGTTTTAGATTAATCATAGTTTCTCCTCATTTTCTTTTAAATTTGTCAAATTTTCATTCCCAAGTTGATGACAGAAATGCCCTACTAATTGTTAGAATCGCTATCGTAAATGATGATATGGACCTAGTAATCATTGATATTGCTTCTTCTATGTTTTTTGTTTTTATGTGTTTTTTAGGTAAACAATGGAATCGACGTTGGAATCGGTAGAATCACACTTCGAAATAGCAAAATGCTATCAAGTTTCACTCATACTGTGGTTTTATAGAAACATCATAATCACAAACTTAAATGGTAGAATTGACCTGGGAATTAGTGGGATAAGCCTACATATTGGCAAAATCATGAGGGTAACTTTTCTACTTTATCTATGTTTTCTATATTTTTTGTGATATTGCATTTGAAAACAATGGAACAATAACTTAACTAGCGAAATCATCTCTATTTTCATTTTATTTGTGTTTTTTATAGAATCGATAGAATCTCCATGAATAATAATGAGATCACCTTGTTAATCAGTGGAATCACCAAGTTCTGTGTGTTCTTTGTTCTTTGTCTACAGATCAGAGATATTGAGTCTAGAAACGATGAAATTACTCTAATAAACGTAGACTCACTCTATGTCAATCTCTCAAGACTTGAGCAGTCAACCTATGAACACCCTTTTACTTTTCAAAGACCATCAATCCAAACACTTCCTTATTTTTAGCATGTATCGATTCTCGAAGAAGTGGTTTATCTCAAAAACAAACATATTTTACAAACACATTTCACCTTGATGCTTAACAACAAACCAACATTTGAATTTGATGTTTTAAAATACTTGTCTTTTCTTGTATTTGAGTGTTTGTGTTGTTTTTTGTATGTTTGTGGCTAGATTATTATGTGTATGCTCTCTCCTTACCCACTTGTGGGACCCTGGGTGATTAAAATCACATAGGTTACTATTATCTTTTCCCAAAGCAAAGCTACAATATGCTCTCCTCTTGCCCGCTTGTGGGATCCTAAGGATTAAAAATCATGAACCTTCTTTTTTTTGGGCTGTGCAAGGTGGACTTTATCACCATCCGTGAGTCCTTAGGGTGCGATGATTGGGATTTCATCTCTTAGCATACGTACCAACCCTATTTTCTAGTGGGGCATATAAATTGAGGGTAGGTGTGGTGAGATCTAAGCAATTGTGTGTTTTAAGCATGATCTGTGGAAGTAAAGGGTTTATCCATGATGTTAAACTATCATACATCACCTTCAAAGTTCAATTTTCGGTAGCACTTCACTAAGATCTTACAACTGAAGTGGTCACAAAGGGGTTAGACCCTCCTGCAAATTATCCATTATTGTTCTTTTTTCTCTAAATTTTTGAGTCTCAATTATTGCAAGGTATATCAGGGGCATATTAGAAAACCTTGTTTAAACCTAGGTTAATACCACTCAACTGTAAATGATTTGTAGTGCAAGGAAAACCAACCTCCCTCAAGGTCTCATGATGTACCGCTTGAGGTGAGGGTTCAAAGACTAACCTATTTCTTATGAGGTAGGTACTGGGCTATAGTCACATTGTACACATGTTTTATCACTAAGCTAGAGTTTGTCTCGCGTGCGTGTCATTATTTGTTTGTTATCATACCCCTGTTTTGCATGTTATACCTCACACCTCAAATAAGTCAAATTATCCCAAGTTCAAACTTTGACATGTCCTACTACAAACTTGCACAATAAGGCATTACTTTGCCCAATTTTTGAGTCATTTTATCCCATCTTAATGTTATGTTATTTAATTGAAATAGTACCCTATTCATATTATACTATTATGTTTCTTATTTGAAAATAAATCCAAATTAGGTCTGTTATGAACTAAATCCAATTCAATTCATTCAAAATTCCTAAATTAGTTAAATGTTTCAAATAAAGTCAAATTCAGTCAACTTTGACCAAGTCCAACAAGTCAAATCTGATCAAATTTGACCAAGTCTAATCAAATGAAATCAAGTCAAATAAGTCTAATCTGTAGATTAAGCTTACAAAAGGGGGTTAGTCAGTCATTAGTGACATAAAATCAAAAACCACCTGAAGAACATAACACCCTAGGCCTAATCCATATGATTGAATAATACTAAGCAAATGATGAATCAAATAAAATATAAAACACAAACATTTATACCTTCCTTGAAATATTCCATTTGTTTATCAGTCTAAAGAGGTATGTGGTTAGCTTATAGAACTAGGGGTCTTTGGCAATGTTGATTCTGCATGTGAATAACATCTCCCCTTGTCTACACTTGGTTTGGCTTAAGAATGCGTATGATAATGGTGAAGTTTCGCATGTATTTTGGAAGAGTAAGTTTAGGTCGAAGAAACTTGTCTATAAGGGAGGGGTGACATTTAATTTATAGATTGGTTGAATCAATGAGGACCATCCATCTTGGTTTTCAAATAGATGGCTAAGAATGAGTTCTCACCCTCATCAATGTCGAAGGTTGAAAATGTAAGAGGGTCCAATTAAGAAAATTTAGAATGTGGAAGAGATTTGGAAGAAAAGTGAAATCATGACCCCTTTGAGAGTGTGTAAGAGGGTGTAAGAGGGAAGAGTGTGTAAGGTGTAAGAGAGTGTAAGAACTTACTTGCACTCTTCTCATTTCCTATTGAATTTCCTATGTGATGTCACCAAGATGAGGCAATAATTCAATTTATGTATTTGTAAAATAGATTATTTCAAATCCATGAAATTTTCTATTAGAAGGAGATTAGACTGATTAAGTAGGATCAATCAATATTTAAAAGAATAGTAGCCTTTTACAATGTTCTCTTGCTAATCAAATATTAATTTAATTACCGTGTAATAACATTTGCAAATGATCGATTTGATTTGAGATGTTGATGTCAAATTAAATGGTGTGATACGATGCATTGCCCTAATCAAAGATGTGTCATTATGATTTTGGATTAAATTAGTAATTATGCGAATAAATTCGCTTAATTGACTATTTCTGACCATATTTATATGTTATTATGAAAAATCATTCTAATTACAATTTTAACATGAAAGTGATAAAAATGAAGTGTCTACATATTACCCCTATTTGAGAAGGTGTTATGAGACATAAGGCAAAGTAACATATTTTCAAATAATGAAAAAAATGTTAAAATGATTTAAGAATGATGCGTTTACATTTTGTTGAATCTTGTTTAATTTTTGTAAACCAGTTCACAATGATACCCCAAACAATGTTTGGGATTCCCATGATGCCCCTTTGAAAGAGTGACCAAAAAATAAGATTGATGGACGGTCCCTTGAAGGGAAGAAAATGGACAAGAGGAAGAGGGAGATTAACCCATGGATAAGATTAATCTAGATGAGATAATGTTTGCATGAGTTAATATCCAATAATGATAGAGTATAAAAATTATTTGCCCCAAAGAGGTTGGAATTGAGAAGGATGCATCCAAAGATAAGTAGCGCACTTTGACTTTCCCTAAATAAGGTGAAAATTGTTGGCTTAAGGAATGATTAATCTCAAAACAAGCTGCACACTTTGATTTGCCCCAAATAAGGTAGAAATTGCCTTGGAATTATAAGAAAGACATATTAATTGAATTATCCCAAAGAGGGGAGAACTGATTGACTAATGATGTGCCCCAGTAGGGCGAATTTGATTGTTGATTATATGATTTACTCTAACAAGATGGATTTGATCATTGATTAGTTTAATTGATTTGTCCCGATAGGGCGGATTTGATCAGTTAAGGACATGCAACTACTAATCAATGCAACAATTATCCAAGAGGAGTATCACTTGAGAAGCAAACATCAGACTGCTTCTCCTCAAGACACTGCCCCTACAAATCTAAAGGCAAGGGATGCTAATAAGGAGGCTAAGAAAAATACGATAGTCCCTAAAGCTTTGAGGCCAGTACCCATTTCCCAATTTGCCAAACCTAGAGGTGCTCCAACCAAGAATAGGGCACCCATATTTTCTAGTATCCCTAAGGTTGTGAATGATGTTAAGACAAATCTTCCTTTAAAGGCTATTGATAAGAATGTTAATTCATCCCAGCTTAACCCACTTTAGACCTTGAGTGACTGTATTTTGATTGAAGGTGTTATTATCCTTCCACCAAATACTCCTCTTCCTTAGTACGACATATGAGATATGGCCTAGGTGTTGAGTCAACTAAAAATAATTGTGCCACTTGTTGAGTTATTGTGAATATGTGAACATAGGAAGAGGACATTTGAATATTTAGAATTTTGTGAGAAGTCAACTGTGAATGAAATTGAGTTACCACAAACGCCCCCAAGAGGTGATGAAGAACCAAAAGAGATTCTTGAACTAGCTCCTAAAGTGTATTTAGGGATTGCATTGGTAGAAAGTTAGCTGAATGTGGATCCATTTTATACAACTCTTTTGATCAATGGCCAATTTTTTCACAATTATATGTTTGATTCTGGTGCTTCTTGCAATGTGATGCCTTTGGGTGTCCTAAATGATCTCAAGGTGAAGATTACATCTACCTTTGGAAAATGTTACACCATGGACTCATGAGAGGTTCCAATTGTTGGACAATTTAAGGGGTTAGTAATGTAGTTAGTAGTGCATCCAAACAAGTATTTGAACATGGATGTGGTAGTTGTAGACTGCCCGCCTAAGTGGGGGATGTTGTTGTCATGAAAGTGGGATGTTAGTATGGGCGGAAGTGTACAGATAGACTTGTCTTATGCCACCATTCCATTAGAGGGTAAGATGGTCAAACTTTATACATAGCCAAATATGCTACATGTAATTGAAGATCTGAAGTGTGATCTCAATGAGGTGTTGTACACAGATGTTGAGCTAGGCAACTTTGTTGGGAATGTTGATACTAGTGAACACCCTATTATTCTTGATGTTGAACCTGATAATGAAGGTGTAGTTTGGAAGATGTGATCTGATGGGGCTTGTTCTAATCTTGGAAATGGAGCTTGGGTTATCTTCTATGCCCCTAATGGTAAATGCTTTATGTTTTGTTTTCAGCTATATTTTGAGTGCACGAATAATACTGTTGAGTATGAGTCACTTTTGTTGGGTCTACAAATTGCCTGTGAATATGGAATTAAATGTTTGATTATCAAGGGTGATTATGAGCTAGTGGTTAAGCAGGTCCACAATGCTTATGCCACCAAGAATAAAAGATTGAAACAATATCAGAATGTTATTTGGGATTTGCTTGAATTTTTTGATGCATTCAATCTTTGTTATCAAGATAGAAGTTTCAATGAAGAAGCTGATAAACTTGTAGAGTTAGGTGCTTAATTTGACATTACAAATACGAGCCCTCATTATCAGTATCAAGTGGAGGTGTTTATCAGGCCTTCAGTCCCAGATAATGTTTATCATTGGTAGGTGTTTGAAGATGATGATTAGATCAGAAGGTTTTTAAATTGTGAGGTTGAGTTCCATGATTAACTCATAGACTTGGAACCTATGGTTCATGTTTGTGATGGAAAAGAAACCCTGTTTGAGAAGGACATTATTCAACGAAAGACAAACATGGTCCCAAGAGGATTGGTGAGTTTAGAGGTGTCTTTTGATGGAGCTGATATAATCAAGTCAAGAGATTCATTTATCTCATAAGACATGATTAAGTTAAACTTGAGTTCTCAAGATAATCCAAAAAAGTTTTGGTTGGGTACTCACTTAAGTGCAGTTGAGAAACAAGCTTACATGTAGTTGTTAAATAAGTACTAAGATTGTTTATCATGGTCTTATTCTGAGCTAAAAGTGTTATGCCCTTAACCATTAGTGTGTCTAGGGATATGTGTGCCCGACTTGTGGCTTACATACCTCTTTTATTTACTTGTTATATTTCTCTATGTTCTTAGATAGGTCATCCTATGGAATAACCTTGGCTAAGTAGACTATATATAAAAGGTAGTAGTTAGAATTTATTCATTATGTTAAGTATTTTGCTATTAGTGCATGGATGTGGAGGTTGTCCCCTTGAAGTGGCTTTGCTATATTATCTAGTATTTTGTTTTGTTGTCAATTATCATTGTGTGATTTATCATATTTGCTTATTCTGTGCAATATAAATTCATTGTGTGAACATCTAAGTAATTTCATTACAAGTGGTATCAGAGCTTCGATTTGGGCAACTTTCCTATGGCATTTTTTTTTAGATCTGGTGAGGCATGGCTTCTGGGAGTGGTGAGAGCGAAAAAACATAATTTGCAATCTGGGAAGAATTAATTTTTTTTGTCAATGCAATGTTGCTCGAAACACTTTTTTGAAAAAAATAATTAATAAAATAAAAAACTGTATGGGAAAAAATTTTCTCCTTGCACAATTGCAGTCATTGGATTCATCTTGATGAGATGATTGCAATGGTAGATTATGTCGGTACACTTTTTTGGTACTAAAATTTTTACCCTAGTGCACAAAGGCAGTCATTGGATTCATCTTGACAAGGTGATCGCAACTGTACCATTTCCTGGTACACTTTTTTTAGGGTCAGAAACCTCCTAGGGTTTGTATATGGTAGGTTTGGGTACTCGAGGAAGAAAAGGGGGGAAATAAACTCCTAAGACTCCTTCTACTGATGACATGGAATCTATAACTTCAAATCCAACAATTTCTTAGCTTCAAGTAGACATAAAGAACTTGGTGAGGCATGATGACTTTGTTGCAGTCTAAGTTGATGTTTTAGGGATGTGCGAAGAGATTAATGGGGTTCACAATGAATTGCATCATATCACTATGTAATTGGTTGCCCTTACATCTCAATTTTAGCCCAACAATCCTCCACTTTAGCATTCAAATCCTCCTCTCAACAACTTCCATGCTAGTATGAAACTGATGTTGCCAAAAGTGGACATGTGTAAGTTCGATGGTAAGGATCCTCTCACTTGGATTACCCAAAATGAAACTTTTATTTAGCTGCATCAAACCCCTAATTCTCAGAGGGTGATAGTGACATCACTATATCTGGAACCTAAGTAATTCATTTGGTATTGTTGGTTATGTGCTCAAAAGAAAATAAATGGTGATACTATTACATGGTCTATTTTTACTGAGGAGTTGTTAGCTCATTATCATAATAATGTCTCTGAGAGCCATTTCAGCCAATTAGCCAAGCTGCAACAAATAGGAATTGTGAAGGTTTATATTTATCAGTTTCAAAATCTCTCTTTACGGGTGGAAGGTATCATTGAGGAAAATTTGACTGATTTATTTTTGGGTGGCCTCAAAGATAACATCTAATTTGAGGTTCAAATGTTTAACCCGACATCTGTATCAGAAGCTATCCCTAAGGCATGCATGATAGAAGAAAAAGAGATGGTCAAAATCAAAACTTTCATTATTGGTCATGATCGCAACTTTCCACCACTATCATTTCCATAGCCCACCAAATTAACACAATGACAAATTGAGGAGAAGCGAGCCAAATTTTTGTGTTATGGTTGTGACAACAAATGGATCAAAGACCATCATTGTGCTGAAAAGAAGCTATTTTACATTGAAGGTGCCAATGATGATGAAGATGATGAAAAAGTACATGATGAGGATGCAAAAGTTCTTGAAGAGGAATTTGAAGACTCTCAGCCTATTATTTCCTATCATGCCCTTTCACGAATTAGTACTCCCCAAACTCTTAAGGTGATGGGTTTCCTTAAGAAACAGAAGGTTACTATGTTGATTGATTATGGGAGCACGCATAACTTCATCCATAGTAAGTTGGCTACTCGTTTGAACTGTTTCATTTATCTAGCTCTAGAATTTTAGGTTATGATTGCAGATGGTGGTATTGTCAGTTGTTCAAGAAAATGTCATAGTATTAAGATGGCCATGGGAGACTACTTATTAGATTCTCCTATGTTTGTTATTCCCATGGGTGGAGTTGATATTGTTCTAGGAGTCTAGTGGCTCATCACTTTGGGCACTATTGAGATGAATTTTTAAGAATTATGCGTGCATTTTCATTCTGAAGAAAAGACATTTGAGCTAAGGTGATTAAAGGCTAAATATCCACAACTTGTTATCTCCCATCAAATGACAAAGATTCTTTGTAAGGGTGCTAAGGGATTTGCAACTCACTCATTTTCTATGGAAGTACAACCAACTCAGTGATCTCCACCTCTTGATCTACAACAAATAATTGATGCTCATTATGTTGTTTTTGGATACATGCCAAAAGGATTTTCACCTGGCTACACACATGATCATGCTATCATACTTATTTTTGGCAGTACACCAGCCAACATTAGGGCATAAAAGTATCCCTATGCCCATAAAAGTGAAATTAAAAAGATGGTACAGGAGATGTTGGATGCAGGAATCATTCACCATAGCCAAAGAGAATACTCTTCACCAGTTGTCATGGTGAGAAAGAAAGATGACACCTGAAAGATGTGCCCTAAATACAGAGACTCAATAAGTACACTATCAAAAATAAGTTTCATATTCCTGTCATTGATGATTTTCTACATGAATTGAATGGTGCTCTGTATTTTACCAAGTTAGATCTATGTTTTGGGTAACGTCAAATCTAGATCCATGATGAAGACATATCCAAAATCTCTTTTAGGACTCATGAGGGCCATTATGAGTTTTTGGTTATGCCTTTTGGTCTAAAAAATGCCCCATCTACTTTTTAGAGTTTGATGAATACTATTTTTAAGCCATTTTTAAGGAAATTTGTTCTAGAATTCTTTGATGATATCCTCATTTACAATAAAATTTGGGAAGACTATTTGCAACATGTGAAATAGGTACTCTCCAATTTAGAGTAAAATCAATTGTATGCCAAACCTTCCAAATGTACTTTTGAAGCTGGTGAGGTTGAATATTTGGGTCATCTGGTGTCTTGTGAAGGAGTGAAAGTAGATCCTAGAAAAATCCAAGCAATGGTGGAATGGCCAATTCCTCAGACATGCAACTCTAAGGATTTTTGGGGCTTACTAGTTACTATCACAAGTTTGTCAAAAATTATGGTAGTATTATAACCCCACTCACCTCTTTGTTAAAGAAAGACTTCTTTCAGGAGACTGATGTAGCTACCTAGGCATTTGAATAATTGAAATTGGCTATGTGCACTACTCTAGTATTGGCCACTCTTGATTTTTCTAAGACTTTTATGGTTGAATGTGATGCATCTGGGTATGGTATGGGTTTTGTACTCATGTAATAAGGCAGCACCACTTGCATTTGAAAGTCATCAACTAAAGGGTAAAAATAAACACAAGCCCATCTATGAAAAAGAAATGATGGCCATTTTGCATGTAGTCAAACAATGGAGACTTTATTTGATGGGTCGTCACTTTTAGGTAAAGATTGATCATGATAGTCTCAAATATTTTTTTAAACCAAGGTTGTCATCTAAAGAACAACAAAAATGGGTAACTAAGTGTTAGGCTATGATTTTGAAATAGTCTATAAAAAAGGCAAGGATAATGTGGTGGTAGATGCGCTATCCAGAAAAGATGAATTACTTGAGGCATTACGATGTGCCATAACCATTTTATAGGTAGATTGGCTAGATGAAGCACGATCAGAATGGGAACATGATAGTGCTACCCATGATTCGATTCAAAATATTTAGCAAAGTTTAGGTGGATTTGAAAAATTCACATGGAAGGGTAATGCATTATGGTATAAAGAGAGATTGTACCTATGTAAGAATTCTCTTCTTAAACAAAAAATCCTTCAAGAACTTCATGCAACTCCAATTGGGGCTCATTCAAGATTTTTGAAAACCTATCATAGAATTGAGAAGGATTTTTTTTTGCAAGGTCTCAAGGGGGATGTCCAAAAATATGTGGTTGAATGTATGATATATCAACAAAACAAAGGGAAAACCATCAAAACCCTAGGTTTTTTATAGCCTGTATCCATCCCTAGTTAGCATTGAGATGAGGTATTTATGGATTTCATTACAAGGTTACCAAGATATCATGGTCAAAATGTTATCATGGTTGTTATAGATCATCTCAGTAAGTATGCTCATTTTTGTTCCTTATCCCAACCATTTGTTGCTAGTATAGTAACTATTGCTTTCTCAATATAGTTCAAAAATTACATGGGACCCCTAAAATCATTGCTAGTGATAGAGATCCCATTTTTACTAGTAATTTTTGGAATGAGTTATTTACATGTTTGGGCACCTAATTGGCTCAGAGTTCATCCTATCATCCTCAATCTGATGGACAAACTGAGGTAGTCAACAAATGTCTGGAAGGATATCTCCATTGTTTTGTTTCTGATAAACAATCTAAATGGGTTCATTGACTGCCACTTGTTGAATGGTGGTATAATATTTATGTTCATAGTTCTTCCAAAATGTCTCCTTTTGTGGCACCACCCTCCACCCATCACTTCAACCTTGAAGGTCCATCCTAAGGTTTGTGTAGTTGAAGAACATATTCACCATCAATATGAAGTCCTTGCAAGTTTGTGTGCAAATTTAGCTATGGCCCAGAATCGCATGATATAATAGGCAGATCAACACAGAAGTGAGAGGTATTTTGACATTGGTGATTGGGTCTTTGTTCACTTGCAACCATAGAAACAGATGTCATTGAAGAAACAAAAAAAAGGATAACAAGCTATCCCCTAAGTATTAGGGGCCTTATCAGATCTTGCAAAAAATTGGCAATGTGGCCTACAAGTTAGAGTTTCCTTCATCCACTCACATACATCCAATAGTTCATGTATCATGCCTGAAGAAAGTCATTGAACATAGAGTTGCCATTCAAATAAAATTACTAGAATTTGATGAGGAAGGTAGAGTTGTTCTTGATCTTGAGGTGATCCTTCAAAGGTACACCAAGTAGTTATGTTCTAGAACAATTATAAAGTACCTGATCAAATAGAAGAATCTGCCATGTGAAGATGCCACTTGGGAGGATGAAGCATTTGTGCAGCAGTATCTAAAGTTGCCACAATGTTGAGGACAACATGTTTTGAAGGGGAGGGACTTGTTACACCCTTAACCATTGGTGTGTCTAGGGATATGTGTGGCTAATTTGTGGCTTAGATACCTCTTTTATTTACTTGTTACATTTCTCTATGTTCTTAGATAGGTCGGCTTATGGAATAACCTTGGCTAAGTAGACTGTATATAAGAGATAGTGGTTAGTCTTTATTCATTATGTTAAGTATTCTGCTATTAGTGCATGGATGTGGAGGTTTCCCCCTTGAAGTGGCTTTACTATATTATCTAGTATTTTGTTTTGTTTTCAATTATCATTGTGTGATCTATCATATTTGCTTGCTTTGTGCAAATAAATTCATTCTATACAAACATCTAAGTAATTTCATATTATGATCCTAGTGGGCAGATTCACTAACAGTCCAGAGTTTTGGTGTAACAATTCATTACATTTGGTATCAGAGCAACCACCCGTGTTCGAGTCATAGAGCGGGTGGGTTACGTCCGCATTGTAGTGTTCATCCAGGGCTCGTACATGTAGTGGATCTCGTGTACATGCGCAAAGCCAGCCCAGAGTCTGGTCTTCGGAAGCATGGTGGGATGTTATGATCCTGGTGGGCAGATTCACAAATAGTCTGGGCTTTTGGTGTAACAATTTGTTACATTTCATTACAAAAAGTGCATAGGGAAGACTTGTTCTAACATGTCATCCCACTGCAACCTGATAGCAAGTCTTTCAAGTAGAAATTGAGAGTGGCCAAGATGGGGGATGAATTAAAAAATTTGAGGGACAGTAGAATCATTCAGCCCATTAGGTATTCATCATGGGCTATGAATTTAGTCCTTGTGAGAAAGAAGAATGGTGATATCCGCTTATGTGTGGATTTTATAAATTTGAACAAAGATTATTTAAAAGATAATTATCCCCTACCCAATATGGAGAACCTACTACAAAGTGTTACTAGATCATAGATGTTGTCCACATTAGACGACTTCTCAAAATATGACCAAGTTATGGTGAAGGAATATGAGAGATCTAAGACTGTATTCACTATGCCTCAGGGCACAAATGTATATATGAGATGCCTTTCAAGTTGATGAATGATGGTGAGACATTCCAAAAAGCTATAGATGCCACTTTTGTAGGGATAATTAACCAATTCATTATTGTGTATTAGGATGACATTATTATGTACTCCAAGATTAGAGAAGAGCATTTGGATCACGTAGAGCATATGTTGATTAGATGCAGGCAGTTCAACATTTTGCTTAATTCAAAAAATTACCACTTTGAAGTATAAAATTTCAAGTTGTTGGATATATAGTGTCCATGGATGGTGTCAGGATTGATCCTGAAAGGGTCAAAGCCATTGATAAAGTACCTATCCCACAATCCAATAAGGAATCAATCTTTCTTTGGAAAAATTAACTTTGTAAGGAGGTTTGTGTCCAATTTTGCAGAGATCACTCTGCTTATTACTTCCATGCTGAAGAAGGACCAGACCATCAAATGGGAGGAGAAGGTCATGCTTGCATTCAATGACATCAAGGGAGCTTTGAAGTCTACTCTTATCTTGGCCAACCCTATTTACACAAAGCCATTTCAAATATTCTCTTTTGCATCATGCAATACTGTTATTGTTGTCTTATTGCAAAAGAATGAAGAAGGTCATGAGAAACCCATAGTTTTCTTTAACAAAGCCATGCAAGGTCCTGAATTGAACTATACCATCAAGGAAAAATAAGCTTTCACTCTCTTAAAAGCTATCAAGATGTTTGAGCCTTGTATTATGAGTTCCAAGATTATTGCTTATGTCTTGCATACCATGGTGAAGGACATCTTGACTCATACTGAAGTATCTAGCGAGAGATGTAGGTGGGTCAACAAGTTATAAGAATATGACATGGATATTTATACCACCAAGTTAGTAAGAGGGATGGATCTAGCCAAGCTTATGGCTGAGACCAATTTGAAAGTTGTTGATGTAAACACTACTATTTTTAATATTGATGATTCTTTAAGTCAATTTAACATGTCTCCGTGGTATAGAGATATTTTTTACTACTTGCAAAATTTGAACTGTCCCCCTGAATTGGATAAGAATTAAAGAACTCTCAAGCTTGTTTCCCAAAAATACCTCTTGACTAAAAATGGACTAGCATGGAAGAATCCAGATGGGGTTCTCTTAAGGTGCATGCTAGAAGAAAAAACTACTAACCTAATTGAAGACTTTCATAGTGGAATATGTGGTGACCATTTTGCACCTAAAGTTATAGCTCATAAAATTTTGAGAATTGGTTATTAGTGTTGGGGATCAACCAACAATTTGATTACACTTATGAAAGCAATAAACCGCGGAATTAAATCAGATAGATAAGTAACTAGAATCAGATAATAGCAGAAATAAGAGATACAAGAAACCACCCTGAAAACTTGTATTAAACTCTTTACAGAAGGAATACAATTGAAGAAACTTCTTTCTTCCACACCTCTCTCAGATGTACAGATCTCTCTCTAGATCTCTTTCCCTCAAGAGCTCTCTCTCTCAAGTACAATCAACTCCAACAACCTGGATTGATTCACCTATACAATTATGTACTGTTCTTTCAACATTCACAATACAATGAACTACAATAAGCTAAGAAGATATAATTCTACATATAGAATTAGGAGACTTGAGCATGCACTTACAACCAACAATTAAGCCTCTTACTAAGGGCTCTAAAAATAGTCTTACTAATAATAGAGACGCGGACTTAAGACTAAGACTTAAACTCATCATGCAAACACTCGGTTCTGTCCACGAAAATAGCTTTCTAGATGCACAGGTAACCGACACCGGTTCTTGTCTGCTTGCCTGTGACTGATGTCGGTCGATCCTCTACTGATGCTGATGTCTCTTGAACTGCACCTGACCAACGTTGATCGCTCTTGACCGACGCTGGTGACTGTGTAAACCTGCAACTTTGGTAATGCGCTCCTTTGGTGAAGCTTTTAGGCTCCACACCTTAACAATCTCCCACTTGGAGATAAACAGCTACACCAGTACCTGTACAGCAACATCTTCTAGCTCCCCCATCTTCAACTCAATCATGAAGACCAACATAAGTTGAATGAAGATTCAACTTCTCCTTTGTAACCAGCTTGGTTAACATATCAGCAGGATACTTATCTGTATGGATCTTCTCTAGCTTCAACTCACCATCCTCCAATACCTGTCGTATGAAATGGTACCTAAGCTGTATATGCTTTGTTCTTGAATGAAAGGCTGAATTCTTAGCCAAATGGATTGCACTTTGACTATCACTGTATAATCTGCAACTCCCCTACTCCCTTCCAAGCTCTTCCATGAACCGTATCATCCATATCATCTCTTTGCTAGCCTCTGTGGCTGCAATATACTCTGCTTCTGTAGTTGACAAGGCAACAACCTTCTGCAACTTTGATATCCAGCTAACCGTCATTCCACCTACAGTGAAAACATATCCTGTGGTGCTCCTCCTGCCATCCAAATCACCTGCCATACTGAATCTACATAACCATGTAGAGAAGTATCTGAACCTCCATAGCACAAATGCTTACTGCTGGTTCCTCTCAGATATCTAAGGATCCACTGAACTGCTTTCCAGTGTTCCTTTCCTGGATTGGCCATATACTTACAACTCCCACTGCTTGGGCAATATCCGGTCTAGTACAAACCATTGCATACATTAAACTCCCTACTGCGGAAGAATATGGAACCTTACTCATGTACTTTACCTCATCATGTGAATTAGGACATTGTTCTTTATTCAACTTAAAATGTCCAGCCAAAGGTGTGCTTACCGGTTTAACATCCAGCATATTGAACCGTTTCAATACCTTGTCCACATAATCCTCTTGAGACAAAATTAACCTGTGACTTTTCATGTCTCTCTTAATGCTCATGCCAAGGATTTTCTTTGCTGCTCCCAAATCTTTCATAGCAAATGTGTGAGCTAATTTCACCTTAAGCTCAGAGATATTTTGCATGTGTGATCCTGCAACCAACATATCATCTACATACAACAATAGAATAATATATATACCATTATCCAATCTCTTAAAATACACACAATGGTCAGATTGACACCTATTGTAGCCATGCTTAGTCATAACCCTGTCAAATTTCAAATACCACTGTCTAAGAGCTTGCTTGAGGCCATACAAGCTTTTCTTCTATTTGCACACTAACTTCTCCTTACCTTTGACCTCAAATCCTTTCGACTGTTCCATATAAATTTCCTCATCCAAATCTTCATGAAGAAACGATGTCTTAAAATCTAGCTGCTCAAGATGCAAATCCTCAATAGCAACCAAAGACAGTACAATCCGTATTGAAGTCATTTTAACAACAGGAGAAAAAATCTCACCAAAATCAATACCTGGCTTTTGTGCAAATCCTTTCACTACCAATCTGGCCTTATATCTCATCTGTCCATTCTCACCTTCTTTCAATCTGTAGGTCCATTTTTTCTTCAGTGTCGTCTTACCAGCTGGCAACTCAACCAAATCCCATGTTTGGTTCTCTCTTAAGGACTCCATTTCTTCAACCATGCCATGCTCCCACTGACTCTTGGACTCCCCCTGTAATGCTTCTTCAAAACTCTCTGGTTCTCCACCATTAGTTAGCAATAAATAGAATAATGAAAGAGAATATCTAATTGGAGGCTTACTTACTCTTTCTGACCTCCTGATGGGTGTCTGAGACTCGTTCACAACACGCTGTCCACCCAAATTCTCTGACAATGACCGACCTCGGTCACTTCCAGGCCTGTTATCGGTCGACGTCGATTCTACCTGACCGATGTCGGTGCCTATTCTGTCGATGTCAGTCTTTGTATGATCGACATCGATTTCTTTTTTATCGACATCGGTTCCTACCCTGCCGACATCGTCTCTGTGTTTTCCTGCAAGTGATTATTTCTTTTTCTCGCGAGCTCATATTGGACCATCACCTCATCCAATTCACCATTGCTCTACCCAAATTGATTCAGCTTCTTCAGCTGATCACTATACATCACTTTTTCATTGAAAATAACATCATGGCTCTTAATTATCTTGTTAGTTCCTAGATTCCAAAATTTGAAACCAAAATCATCTGAGCCATAGCCAATAAACGTGCACCTCATAGACTTAACATCCAGCTTCTTTCTATTTTTCTTATCAACGTGCACAAAGGCTTCACAACCAAAAACTTTGAAAAAAGAGAGATCTACCTTTTTACCTGTCCATGCCTCTTTTGGAATTTCACCATCCAGAGCTGTAGAGGGTTCTTTGTTAATCAGGTACACTACAGTGTCAACAGCTTCTGCCCAAAACTCTAAGGGCAAACTAGCATGCAATCTCATACACCTTGCATGCTCCATGATTGTTCTGTTCATCCTTTCAGCAATTCCATTCTGCTGAAGTGTCCTTGGAACCGTTCTTTGCCTATGAATTCTATGCATATAACAATACCAGTTAAACTTATAGCTGCAGAACTCACCACCATTGTCAGATCTCAGGCACTTCAATCTTCTGCCTATTTCATTCTCAACCATAGGTTTTCCAATCTTAAAAGTCTCAAATACATTAGATTTCTTCTTAATACAATAGATCCATACCTTTCTTGTAGCATCATCTATGAACGAAACATAGTACTGTGATCCTCCAATAGAAGCTACCTGAGCCAATCCCCACACGTCTGTGTGAACAAGCTGCAACTTATGCTTCTTCTTTGTAGACCCAGTCTTGAGAAAACTCACTCTCTTTTGTTTTCCAAATACACAGTGCTCACAAAATTCTAGATCCATGCTTTTCAAATCTGAAAGCTTACCTTTAGACTTAAGAATTGACAATCCCTTCTCACTCATGTGGCCAAGCCTTGAGTGCCATAATTTTGCATCCACATCTGAAGTAGATAATACAGAAGGAGAATTGTTAGTAACACAATTACATAAATAGAGAGTACCTACTCTCTTACCTCTGGCCATAACAAGTGCACCCTTGGTCACCTTCCAAGATTCTGCTGTGAGAGTTACTATACAACCCTCATCCCCTAACTTTCCTACAGAAATCAAATTTCTCTTCAAGCTAGGAACATGCATAACTTCTCTCAACACCCATGTGTTGCCATTCTGCATTTTCAGCTGCACTTTACCTTTGCCAATAATTTTACAAGGCTCATCATCCCCTAGATACACTATTCCAAAATCTCCATAGATATAGTCACTAAAATATTCTCTATTAGGAGTAGCATGAAAAGATGCACCAGAATCTAAAACCCAAGATTTTATATTATTATGCAAAGAGAATATTAAAGCATCTTATGCAATACTTGCAACCTTTGCTTCTTTCTTTTCTTCGTGCTGATTGTCCTCCTTAGGCTTTGACCAACAATCTTTGCTTATGTGCCCCATCTTTCCACAATTCTAGCATTGTGGCTTCCTGCCATTTCTAGATTTGGATCTACCTCTCCCCTTAGACTTAGATCTTGATCTCCCTTTCTTGCTCTTCTCTTTTTGCCTTCCCCTGCTCTCAAAACTTAAAGCGTTCCCTGATGTTTCCTTTGTGTTTTTCTTGCGAATTTTCTCATTCAAGATAACACTAACAACATCCTCTACTTTTAAAATATTTGATGCAGATGCAGTATTACTAACTGTCATTACTAATTTATGCCAGCTTTCAGGCAAAGAACATAATATTAAAAGAGCTTTTATTTCATCATCAAATACAATTTTGACTAAACTTAATTGATTTACGATTCCATGGAAATCATTCAGGTGATTAAATACAGATCCACCTTCCTGCATATGCAAATTAAATAGCTGCTTCATAAGATATACCTTATTAGAAGCTGAGGGTTTTTCATACAAATTTGTTAAAGTAGTCATCAACTCTACCATTGTTTTTGCCTGTGATAAATTAGATATCACAGTAGATGCTAGACTCAGTCTTATAGACCCCAGAGCCTTTATATCAAGAACTTCTCATTCTTCATCATCCATGTCTGTGGGCTTCTTTGCAATCCCACCTAATAGTAAGTATAGATCTTTCTGATACAGATAGTCCTCTGTCTGCATTCTCCAATGTTGATAATTTTTGCCATTGAACTTTTTCATTCTCGATTTACTTTCTTCTGCCATTGCTTCTCCCACTCAAACAGAAATCCCTGCAGAAACCCCTATGAGTCACCTGTAATCAATACACACTACACAGATCTGAACCACCTGTTAGTGAACCTGAGCTCTGATACCACTTATTAGATATCAAACTCTAAACCTACAACTTGGCTCTGATACCACTTGTTGGATATCAAGCTCTAAACCTACAACCAAGGCTCTGATACCACTTGTTGGGGATCAACCAACAATTTGATTACACTTATGAAAGCAATAAACCGCGGAATTAAATCAAATAGATAAGTAACTAGAATCAGATAATAGTAGAAATAGGAGATATAAGAAACCACCCTGAAAACTTGTATTAAACTCTTTACAGAAAGAATACAGTTGAAAAAACTTCTTTCTTCCACACCTCTCTCAGATGTACAGATCTCTCTCTAGATCTCTTTTCGTCAAGAGCTCTCTCTCTCAAGTACAATCAACTCCAACAACCTGGATTGATTCACCTATACAATTCTGTACTATTCTTTCAACATTCACAATATTTTGAACTACAATAAGCTAAGAAGATCTAATTCTACATTCAGAATTAGGATACTTGAGCATGCACTTACAACCAATAGTTAAGCCTCTTACCAAGGGCTCTAAAAACAGTCTTACTAATAATAGAGACGCGGACTTAAGACTAAGACTTAAACTCATCATGCAAACACTCAGTTCTATCCACTAAAATAGCTTTCTGGATGCACAAGTAATCGACACCGATTCCTGTCTGCTTGCCTGTGACCGACATCGGCCGATCCTCTGCCGACGCCGACGTCTCTTGAACTACACCTGACCGACGTTGGTCACTCCTGACCGATGCCGGTGACTATGTAAACCTACAACTTTGGTAATGCGCTCCTTTGGTGAAGCTTTTAGGCTCCACACCTTAACAATCTCCCACTTGGAGATAAAGAGCTGCACCAGTACCTATACAACAACTTCTTCTAGCTCCCCCATACCTCTTGACTAAAAATGGACTAGCATGGAAGAATCCAGATGGGGTTCTCTTAAGGTGCATGTTAGAAGAATAAACTACTAACATAATTGAAGACTTTCATAGAGGAATATGTGGTGACCATTTTGCACCTAAAGTTATAGCTCATAAAATTTTGAGAATTGGTTATTAGTGGCTATCGTTGTTCAAAGATATTGCTCAAAAAGTCAAAAAATGTGAAAAATGTCAGCACTTTATTGAGAGGATAAAAGCTTTAGGTTCTCTTCCCTTACAACATGTGATGATTGAAGGCCCATTTAAACAATGTGGAATGGGTTTCATTAGAGAAATTGTTGATTTGTCAAGTGTTGGACATAGATGGATACTAGTTTCTATTGATTACTTCATAAAATGCATTGAAGCGGTCTCTACAAAGAAAGCAACACACCAAGTAGTTATGGATTTTTTGCTAAATTAGATTATTTATGGATTTGGTGTGCATATTAAGTTTATTACTGACAATGCCACAAGCTTCAAAGCTAAAATTTTAGTGTAATTATGCAAAGAGTATGGGATTGAATTGACCTATGCTTCCAATTACAACCCTTAAGGGAATGGTCAAGCGGAATCAAGTAACAAGAACTTACTTAAAATCATTAGGAAAACATTAAAAGTAAATAAAAAGTGGGGTGAATAGCTGAAGTTTACTTTTTGGGCTGACAGGATCATGCCTAAGAGAGCTACAGGCAAAAGTCATTTTGAGCTTATTTATGGATCTCAAGT
The DNA here is from genome assembly GCA_037957365.1 of Torreya grandis. Lineage (NCBI taxonomy): Eukaryota > Viridiplantae > Streptophyta > Pinopsida > Cupressales > Taxaceae > Torreya > Torreya grandis. The sequence goes on from JARHVA010008358.1 coordinate 88,547, forward strand.
AGTTTTGCCTATGAATTTGTACTTGCCCACCTATTAGCTCATGCAGCAACTAGAGGATGATGAGAAAATCAACCACTATGAAATCAAGATGAACTAGATTATTGAGCTTGATGAAATTTGAAGACAAGCTCATGAAAGACACCTCAAGTTTAAGGAAAATTTTAAGAAAATATTTGATAGGAAGGTCACTCCAAGAACTTTCTAAGTAGGTGATCTGGTTCTACTTTTGGACAATAGGCATGAGGAGAAAGGAAAACATGGAAAATTTTATTCCTTGTGGATGGATCGCTATTCCATTGATTGTTGGATTGAGGAGCATAATTTCTTCTTGAGAGACTTGGATAGTGAAATATTGGAGCTACTAGTTAATGGTAGACATTTGAAACACTTCCTTGACTGAATCAGTAACCTAAAATTATGTATATATTATATAGTGTTTTATATTTTTATTATTTTTTTGTTTTGTCACCCCTCTACTTTGGGCCTTATTTGTATAGTTTCCCTTTGAGTTCTTGTTGTGTCTTCATTTCTAGATTTTCCTGATCTATTTTTGTTAAGTCTTCCATGTTTTGTTGAGCCTTCATGGGTGTTGCTGAAATTGTTAAGTTTTGACTCTATGACTTAATGAATTGGCACCTGGTCTTATGTTGTAGGGTTCTTTTCACACTCGTAGGGGGTATGCATCTCTGAGTGAGAACCAATGTTAGTGCCTAAAATTGCATTAAAACAATTGAGCCCTTGTCAAGTGTGAATATTGATTTTCTTGCCCAATTCCTATTTTTAAGTGCCTTTGGTTTGTCAAAGAGCCAAGTGAGTTCATGTCTATGCACTTTGAGAAACCATCATTCCAATTGCCTTAGCCTAGACTCTCAAATTTAAAAGCAACATTAAGCGGGAATGTTTTAATATGTTGTGGACTTAGTTGTGTTTTTTATACTAAGGCTTGGTCATGTTTATTAACATGACCAATTCTTAGTCAGAGAAGTTCATGTTCGATCCCTTTTACTTCCCGTAGCCTGGTCCCTTTTATTTTATTCACATGGTCTGGGTTTTCAGGGACCATTTGGTATTTCCCATTAGCTGGTATTTGAGTTGTTTCTACATATTTTGCTAAGGATAATGTCATGAACATTGTAAGAGACCTTGTTATTTGAACAAGCCACCAACACACCACCTTCCATTTTATATAATCATCTAACTATCCTACCTCCTCCCACCCTGCATATAATACATCCTTTGCATATTATGAGTATTATTTGCCCTGTAAATGCATAAGATATTGCTAACCTAATATGTATTTGCATTTTGTGCTTTGAACACTAGTGCTGCAATTTTCCATTCAACCTATATTTTGAAGATTATTCAGAATGATAATTGCAATCATATACATATCTATCTTCAGTAGCTTGAATGTGACCTAGTGCATTTATTCATTCCTTATGACAACCATTCACAGGTAGAGTGTGCAAGTTTGGTTGTGCCCTGATCACACCTATGTCTCTTTGTGCCAATAATCTCCATGGTGGTTGAATTGCATAATCTCTCCATTTGAGCAAGCTACCCCTTAAGTCCTCTCACCTTGGTTCAGGCAGAGACAGAAGTAGTAGGGAGCTGACCATACCCTTTGTTAGTGCCTCTCAGTAATTTTCTTAGTCTGGTCCATTTTTGAAGCCCAACCCTTCCCCAATTATAATGACATACTAGCAAGTTTCTCATCATTGTTTGTCATTTTCTTCAAGTGTACAAGGCCAGATTAGAGAGGTGTACAACTAGGAACCAACACTTTGTATTCTGTTATATTTTTGTTGCAAGTGAACCAGATATGGAAAGCCTTAGGAATAAGGTCCCACTATAGTGTTATGAACATAATGTCAGTTCCAAATCCATGAGATGTGTAGGAACCATCAAAGTATAATATCCATTGCTGAGATTCAGAAGATGTTATATCTAGAGTTAATATTTACTCATTAGGGATGTAACAACCCTGTTGAGTTAGATATAGAAAAACATAAAAAGAATTTAACATTAAACACATATACCAAATATAGATTTCACCATGAGAATCTGCAGAGACCACATGAAATACACAAGGTATGATAATAGTTACAAGCATAATAATACATCATACAATACTGATCTCTAATATCACGAGAGCACATGTCATAATGTGAATATAGAATGTAATCACATTAACTCTACTACAACTGTAAGAAGTCTACAGCCACTGCTATCCAATTATAATAATAATTAATTACAACTCTTTATAATAAGTACAATATAATATAATGTACATATAGATACATGGCTTCCCTAGAGCATAGTTTCTGAACTTAAGTATCTTTGGCAATCTCAAGTGCCATCTCGATAAGTAGTACTATTGTGGGGAGGGGAAACATCATCTGATCACTTTTCAACACTAACCACAAACCAACGATCCCCTGCACTAATCCCATCAGTAAATGGCCCTCCCTTCACAGATGAGTAGATAGCGATGGTGTGGCAATCTGGAGAGATAAGCAAGTACCCATGTGTTGTATGATTCTAAACTAAACATGTAGTGTATCATATACATCCCTTCCATTGCAAGATAGTGCACAAACATGTGAATCACACTCATGAAATGATAATTCCTCGCTAAACATACTTTGGCCCAAAGTTTTGCAATAATAAATAATAATGATCTAGATCAATCAATTTCATGCACACCACTTGATCGGACTACTTTCATCTGTCATTATGATACTAGTAAGCCAGTGAAGTCCATGTCAGGATCCTACTCTCCATAATAAGAGTATATATGATTACCTTTGTATTAATAACTAAACACAGAATTTAACCAGAATGATAAGTAACTAGAAATATGAAACAACACAGGATATGAGAGACAATACACAATTGTATTAATAATCACTCAGAAGAAAATACAATAAAGAAGATGCCACTTCTTCTTCCACCTCAAAGGCTTGCCACACCTCAAGGACTTCTTCCCTCTCTCTCTCACAGTCCCAACACACAACTCAAATACAGAATTGTTGTTCACCTCCACCAGTCAGTAACAACGCTGCCAGTACACCAAGTACACAACCGTACTCCAAGTAGATCTCCCTTTCCTTGCTACCACCTATAAATCAACAGACCTTACTCACCATGTAGATGTCTCTACACCCTGAAGAACCCTTGTCTTTGCCTCACCATGTCCTTATGATTCTTCAACCAGTACCCCGGTGGATCTCCTAGTAGAACTTGCACAACCTGCAACTCTCCCTGATCATACACACTCAGCACCCCTTTAGAACTAGGAGGAGCTACTCTAGCTCTCTCTTTAAGCTCAATGGCTTTCTAGCACACTTTTACAATACAACCCATGAGTCTATTATATAGATCGCATGCATACAATAATTAGACTTTCTTAATTACAATAATTAGACTCGCAACTCCTAGACTATAATTAGCCTTTAACATGCAAACTGACAGTCCAAAAATAGACTCTCCAAAATCTGCATGTAAACTGCATGCTCACACAGGTTGCCGACGTCGACTCCTTCCTGACCGATGTCGGCTGACTAATAACCGACATCGATTGCTTCTACACTGCTATATGACCGACGTCGATTGATCAGATCAATGTTAGTTGCCCTGTAACTCATTCTGCAACTCAGCAATCCTCTGCAACCTCAGCAACTCCTTCCACAACCTCAGCAACCTCCTCCATGTCTGCATCAGTGAAGCTTTTAGCTCCACAACCTAACAATCTCCCACTTGGAGATAAATAATTGCACTGTACCTGTACTTGTACACCATCTAATTTGTTTCCTGGCTTGTATCCCTCTTCAAGATCAATCCTGAAGACCAACCACCACACACCCTGTGATGCCTTTCCTGTCTTCTAAGTAACTAGCCACATCCGAACCTACAACTCCATGTAGTGAAGACCTTGACCCTGCATAACATGAATTTCTACTGCTAGTCCCTCTCAGATACCTGAGAATCCACCTTCCGTGAATTAGCTCCAAACTCTCTGACAACTCCCATTGCTTGGGAAAACTCAGGCCTACACTAGACCTTATGTGATTTCGAACATTGTTCTAAGCTAAGCTTGAACTGTCCAGCCCTTGGTGTGCTTTTCGATTCTACATCCTGCATATTGAACCCCACCAACATCGTCTTCACATCAGCTCCCACTGGAGACCAAAAAATCTCCATGTCTCTTATGCCAAAGAATTTCACTGCTCCCAAATTCTTCTTGACATACCTCTGAACTAACCTTACCCTTAGCTCAACAAATCCCTGCATGTACGAACCTGCTACAAGCATACCATCCACATACAGTAACTGGATAATGTCATGACTCATTATCCACTTGGTAAGACAAACACAATGGTTACACTGACATTGACTGAAGCCTTGCTTTGTCATCCACCTATCAAAAAACTTGTACCACTGTCCTGCAGCTTCCTTAAGACCACATACCTTGGCCTTCCATCTCACGTATCCATCCACTCTCTTCTTTAACTTGGGAATCCATCCATCTTTCAGTGCTTTCTTCCAGCTGACAACTCCACCAACAAACCCCTATTTGGTTCTTCTCCAAGGACTCACACTCCTCATCCATGCCAAGCTCCCACTGTTTCTGGATTCTACCTGCATTGCCTCTTCACATCTTCCTGGTTCTCGACCATTAGTAAGCAACTAGTAAGAAGGTGAACAATGAATATGAGGTCCACTTACCCTTTTAGTCCTTGATATGAGCGTTTGAGACCTTTTTGACAGCTTGCTATCCACCCACCATCCGTTTTAGTGACCGATCTCAGCCATCTCCCAGTCTGCACCCGATCGATGTCAGTTCCCCCTACACTGACCCTGACTGTCGACATCATTTCCCTGGCTGACACCGGTATCATTTCTACCGATGTCGGTTATTGTGACCGATGTCGATCTTCTTGTTGCTGACATCGGTTACTGTCTGACTGATGTCGTTACCTGTGTTCGCCTGTGAGTGATGACTTTTTATCTGCGAGCTCTTTTTGGGTCAAAACCCTATTCAAATTAACACAGCCCTGCTCAAAATAATTCAGTCCCCTCAGCTGATCTCTATCCATCATCTCCTCCATGAACACCAAGGCCTTCCAGTTCTTAAGTTTATCAAAGATATCTGTCTTCCGCTTAAGAACATGCATTCCCCTCCTACGTATGTGACCAAGCCTACAAAGCCACATCTCTGCAACAGAAGGTGAATCAATAATATAAGTAAATAGATAAAGGATACCTACTTTCTTACCACCATCTAATTCAAGTGCATCCGCTGTGAGAGTTATTGTGCATCTCTCATCACCTAACTTTCCTGAAGAAATTAGACTCATCTCCAAGACTAGAACCTGCATGACCTTCTTCAACACCCGTGTGTTATCTGTCTGTAATTTCAGCTTCACTTTCCCTTTGTCAATAATCTAAGAAGGCTCACCAACCGCTAAATAAATCTCTCCAAAGTCTCCAAAGACATACCCATGAAAAGATGCTCTATTTTGGGCTGCATGGAAAGAGGCAAAAGAATCTGTAAACAAAGATTCTACTTTATCCAGAGCAACCTGTGTAACAACCCCTGTAACATCTACTTCTACACGCTGATCTTTTACCAACCAACAATCATCCTTTCCCTGCTCTTTCTTTCCATCAATCAGACCATTCACGCTATTCAGTTTCTCCATTCGTAGCTTACTTTCTTCTGCCATTGCTATACTCCCACTCAATCTGAAACCCCTGTGAGTGACCTGTAATCAAGAAACACTAACCAGATCTAAAACCACCTGTTAGTAACCCAACCAAAAGCTTTGATACCAACTGTCAAGATCCTACTCTCCATAATAAGAGTATATATGATTACTTCTGTATTAGGAACTAAACACGGAATTTAACCAGAATGATAACTAACTAGAAATATGAAACAACACAGGATATGAGAGACAATACATAATTGTATTAATAATCACTCAGAAAAAAATACAATAAAGAAGATGCCACTTCTTCCACCTCAAAGGCTTGCCACACCTTAAGGACTTCTTCCCTCTCTCTCTCACGGTCCCAACACACAACTCAAATACAGAATTGTTGTTCACCTCCACCAGTCAGTAACAATGCTGCCAGTACACCAAGTACACAACTGTACTCCAAGTAGATCTCCCTTTCCTTGCTGCCACCTGCAAATCAACAGACCTTACTCACCATGTAGATGTCTCTACACCCTGAAGAACCCTTGTCCTTGCCTCACCAAGTCCTTATGATTCTTCAACCAGTACCCCGATGGATCTCTTAGTAGAACTTGCACAACCTGCAACTCTCCCTGATCATACACACTCATCACCCCTTTAGAACTAGGAGGAGCTACTCTAGCTCTCTCTTTAAGCTCAATGGCTTTCTAGCACACTTTTACAATACAACCCATGAGTCTATTATATAGATCTCATGCATACAATAATTAGACTTTCTTAATTACAATAATTAGACTCGTAACTCCAAGACTATAATTATCCTTTAACATGCAAACTGACAGTCTAAAAATAGACTCTCTAAAATCCGCATGCAAACTGCATGCTCACATAGGTTGCCGACGTCAACTCCTTTTTGACCGATGTCGATCGACTAATAACTGATGTCGATTGCTTCTGCACTGCTATATGACCGACGTTAGTTGCCCTGCAACTCAGCAATCCTCCACAACCTCATCAACTCCTTCTGCAACCTCAACAACCTCCTCCATGTCTGCATCAGTGAAGCTTTTAGCTCCACAACCTAACAGTCCATCTCACTCCTTACTCTGTATTAGTAATATAGATTGGTCAAATACAATTCAACCATAAGATTCATATAATTTACATCCTACTGACACACACATCACATAACAGGCCAAACATAGGAGTAACCAAAGAATACATTTATTCTTTCAAACATATAAATTGATCTTGCATTACTTTTATCCCATACTAGAAATAATGTCTAGTCTATACAATCTAGGTAAAATATACATAACTGTAGATTTCAACTATCACAATATGTTTCCAAACATACTACACTTATGATAACCCATATTACCATAGTCTAATATTATAAGATAAAACTACTAGTTTTTCCCAAACAATCATATAAAGTAGTATTAAAATCATGGAAACATAATCAACTATACAAGGAACTATATATAACGAAACAAGTCATAGTTCTCATGGAACACAATAACATGCCAACACAACATTCACTAAACTCTCAAAGGTTGCATGCACTCATTCACAAAGCCCTACCAACTGTTACTAATCATGTTATCCATAGCAATAACCATCATGTATATAGTAAATTAGTCAAATATAGATATGAGTTTAGACATAATAATTACAATATGTACAATCTGAATACAACATACTTTTATACTAGAGTACCATATGATATCTCATACTATCATTGACTTTCCAACTACATAAAAACATATAATCTAAATTTATAATTTCAAGAATCAAATGATCTATATGGATAAATAATAATCCAACACATACGGGTTTATTTTATCTGGAAACACCCTACAATAAGGACTCATAATCTAATCTCTACAAGTATATTTAAATACATTTTACACTCTATGATAAGCAATGCATATCAGTCCATTACTTTCCAAGAATACAATTATCTATTTTAACAACCAAAAATCCAGTCATAATTCTCATGTAAACAAAGTCCTTCATTAATTAATTGTTATATTTTAAGAGGCTGCATGAAGTAAAAGATTTTCCCATCCCTCAAGAATCCAAAATTTAGTTTATACCCATCGAAAGAACTAAACCTATAGACATGTATCATGAAGCACTAATATAGGCTATATAAGCACTTAATTATTTAAAAAAGAAGACATATTTATCAACTCATCTTAGGGAAAAGACTAAGTGCAGATACACAATTCATGTTTCATGGTGATTGCATACCATCGATGCCAGTGAATGACTTTACTAAAGGGTAACCCGCTATCGTACAAGTATTCAAAAACACATACTCTTCTAAATTCCATTACTGGTTTGCAAATTTGTAACATAACGTTCCCCAAGCTAGATATACTCTCTAGAGTATCCAATATATGGTGCATCATATTGTGTAACAAATAAATACCGTTTATAATGACTATAAACTACTCATAATTAGGTGGTATATGAGTCTATAATTGCTCACACAAGTATCATCACTAGCTTTATTATCTAGTTATATGTGGAAATAATATAGTTATTTAAGCCACACCATGCCACTTAATTAGAGTAGATCCATTATCTACTATAAAGAAAACCAAAGAAATCATCTAATACAATCTTCCAAGAGTCATAAAAATTAATCGGTGTATATCCATATTATTGGGCATGGTTATAACTCCTATCCATACTTTAGATATATATTATGAAAATGTAAGGTTATCCACACACACACACACACACAATTCCCACTTATACTTTATACTATCTGCTAATTTTATATTTTAATAGAAGGCATGGGCTGAAACATAACTATAAGCATGCATAATAGTAATGTGGGATGTAACACTATCGTTCTTCCTCATTTAAGGATTACATCTCTTGATAAAGCAATTGAACTATGATTAGATTGAAATTAATGATAGTAGAATCATATGTTGCATGCACTGAACCCTCCCAAAAATAAGATATCAAAGTTTAGAATGAAGAGAAATCTATGGGATGAGCATTTTACCTAACAAGGTTACCATCTCTATTAGAAACATGGCCAGATATATAGTCCTTGTATTTAAAAAAAACAAAAGATAACCTTGAACCCATTGATGGTTCTAAATCCAGGGTCTTTAACCACCTCTGAGGGGAATCCTAATGAAGATATGCATGGACAATAGTTGAAGTGAATACTTAGTATCCCAAGTAGAGTACCCTGCCTATTCATAAGTACATGTAAGCCTCTTCTTGCTGGTATTGGGAGAGTCCTTACTTCCTCACCAAACAAGTACATGTAAGCCAAAGCACTTTATATCTTTGATCATACCAAGTCTAAATTTATATAACAATCCTTAGTGTTATATAAGCCCATATATGCTCAACTCTGAGTATTGCTGCCCAATCCACAACCTGAGGTATATGACATTTCAAAAAAAATAGTTTGCATTTCAATTTGTAGTCTGAGTTTATGTGATAGTGACATACTAAAAGCATTTTCCTCATCTCCCTGTAAATCGAAATGTGCTGAGTAAAATGAACATCCCCATCACCATTTGTAAAGTTCTAAAATGCATTCTTAAGTTGTGCAATGAAATTGGAAATCTACACAGACAATGTGAAAAATTATTATTTACTAAATGAATTTTTGAGATCCCAGTGCTCACCCCAAAATCAAAACCATGTAGGGAAGATTCACATTCACAATTGAATACTACAGAATATGAATTGGGATAGTGTACTTAGCGATAGTGTTCAAAATCAGGAAAAGGTTTATTCAAAAAATGTTCTTAAATACATTACATTCATATTATATAAGTACATTAGAGATTACGGGAATAAATACCAAACACTTGGTACTTGTTTCTTATATCAAAATAATATAAATGCTTAATATACTAATACATTATATAATCTAGGTGATTTAATGTACTTATTTAGACCCAAATCACGAAGAATCATACATTAAATAAGTACCCAGTCTAATTTAGATCTAGTTTTATATGTTTAATCTTTGTTTAGATATATACATATATATATATATATATATATATATATATATATATATATATATATATATATATATATATATATATATATATATAATGTTGATGATCCACCCCTTTTCATTAAAATATCCATTAATACCACTCTTATTTATAAATTTTTTGTTGACAAAGGGTCTGATATTAATGTGACATCTTTGTGGCTTATCCAACAACTTGGCTATAATAAAGATCATCTCAACCAAACCCACCTCACCTATCGTGGATTTGATAAAACTAATCAAAATCCACTTGGTTGTATTTGACTTCCCCTAATAATCAGACCTAAGATCATTCAAACTAAACTTATGGTCCTTGATTTGAACCTAACTTATGGTCCTTGTATTGATATATTAATATAACCGATCTTATATATCCATCATGATCTATCATATTGCTATAATAGATCATGATGGATATATAAGATCGGTTATATTAATATATCAATACAATTAAAACATCGATAACATAGTTGCATGAATAAAGTGATAAATAAAAGTGGTTCTAGATAGTACAGATATATAATAGAAATATAACAATTCAGGTTATATATGATCATGAGGGCTCTGTTGAAATCCATATATATATATATATATATATATATATATATAATACCACTTATTATTACGGATCAAGTGGTATATAACTTTACATATTTTGCATGATGTGTAAATAAGTGGTATTATATATATATATATATATATATATATATATATATATATATATATAATACCACTTATTTACACATCATGCAAAATATGTAAAGTTATATACCACTTGATCCGTAATATGCATACTAGTTTCCATGGCTATCATGCACGTTATAATAGTAGTACAAATCTATTATAACAATGTCTATATAGATAATTATTTTATTTTTAGCCTTGTAAATTGGTTTGTAGATAATACGTGTTGCTAAATGCACTTAGGCACTGCTTATAAATAGATAATATGATTTAGACTCATCGTGTTATCACCAATAAATGGCTAACTATCATTCACAGACTCTACAAGAAGCACACAGAAATGGAAGTTTTCACAGAAATAAGGGCGTCTACCTGGAATGCTTTTGGTATCCATCTGGTTGCTTCCTTGTCTGCTTCTTATCTAATTTTTCGTCATCACTCATTGTGTGTTTCCTCTCCCATTCTACACCTCTTTTTATCCTTCATGAGCTCTGTTGCTTCTCCTTCCTGAGATATGCACTTCTCTTCTTCTTTTAAAGCCATCTCTTATTTTTTATAAAGCAATATTTTTCTTTTTATCTCTCTTTCTTTTTCTTTTTTTTTTCTCTAAATTAAGAATTTTTTTCTCCTCTCTGTTTTTCATAGCTTTATTTTTTTATAAAGCTAGATTTTCCTTATTTAAGACTTTTCTATTTTTAATAATAACTAACTTCATTTTTTTTACTTTAATACATTTTATCTCTTATTTTAGTATTTTTTAATGTTTTAATAATAAGTAATTATTTGGTACAATAATTAATAATAACTTAAAGATAATATGACTAATATAGACCCAGTTATGTTCCTTAAGCCAATAATCAACATTAACACCACAATAACACTATGCTTATCCTGATAGACTTACATTATTGAATGCATTTCTAGTCTAGAACATAAAAACATGACATACACACAACCAACATGCTAAATCAACTATTTGAATGCATCAATCATTAACTATGCATTAACTATGTACTAGTTAGGTGGTGTGTGTAGGGTTTTCGTCAGCTCTCTATTGACCTCTGATATCCTGATCTATGTCACCCTCTCTGATGATGTTCTCCCTCTCATCACACTCTAAAGGATGGATTATCCTGTGTCCACCTCACAAAAAAATAGGTAGTTAGACCGTAACAATCACAATATATATTTATCATTAATATAATTGAAATGATAAATCAACATGATCATAAAGTAAACACATATACTTACAATTAACTCATAACAATGTGATCATGTAATATAAGCAATATTCTACTACCCCATATCATTATATCTGAGCTTAGTAAAAAAAATAGTTAAATCTAAATTTCCCAGTTATAGATATCCATAGATAATCTAACAAACTTGCTTGGTGAGGAAATTGGGATGTAACATACTTCCCCTTAAAGCTAGTCATCATCCTCGATGAATCTTATTCAAAAATAAGTTATGAATTAAAAAACATTATTTTAGCAAAGCAAAAACATGATATACAATATCAAATTAAATAATAAATAGGAAATTACTTGTAGAACTCACCATATCTCCATCAAGTTGCACTATTGTTGGAGTACTAGTTCCACAAGACTGTGCTTTGTGACATATCACTACTAAGCATATAAGGTTTATGAGTATTACTTACTCAGACTAATTTGGTCATGACCACCTCGAGGTCCAAAATCATCAATACAAGCCTATATACTAGAGGACTGACCACTTCTGTTACCTTGAAGGGTCCTACAAATCTCAGTATAAGTTTCACTGACTTCTTGAGAGCACACAAGATCATCATAAGAATCGTACAATGAACAAGGAGAGTTCCACAAAATCTTCTAGCTCCTATACACATCTCTCTAACCTATAGAGTGTTTCTCTCATTCTGGAGAAATTAATTAAGAAACCTAACAAGAATAATGTGTATAAGTTAATATTATCACTACTATGTGTAGCTCTTGATAAATATAACATGTTAGTATTGTCACTACTCCATGGAGCTTCTGACAAGTATGAAGATGAATAGGAATTGTAAATATAATGTATACACAATAATGGAATATTCATCCACATGGAATCTCTGTCCACTGTATATAATGTGTATGGCCATATGACTGAATTTGACAAGTTCCACCTATCAAATCTTGGATTTGACAAGTTTGACTGTCGATCTAACTCAGTACCAATAATCCAAGTTAATGTAAGACTAAGTAGGATACCATTTTATCACTTAGAACTCATGTTCTTAATTCACCACTCTTCTCTCAGATCTCTATGACTTGATGATCTTCAAATGGTTTACACGGTTCTATGAAACACAAATCTATACTAACAGATCATATGAAGAAATACTATATGCTAATAATTTTAGATGTAATAACTTACATACAAGAAAAATCATACAATCATCCCAAGATTGTATTAATTTTCTACTAATTAAGCATAACTAGTATCATATTATGCAACTCAACCTATAGTGTTATATTCATAGTTAAGAAGAAATAATATCATAATTAGCATATCAAACAAAGGCTAAGGATCATATCATCCTTACAACCTTATAAGTGAAACAATGTCTCCTTGCTTTTACGACTAACACACAAGTTAGAAAGTCTGTATCAACCCTTTTTAGACTATCAAGATGTTCCACACATCTCATACCTTACTTGCTTCTGGTGAAAGGTACATATATAACTCTTACATGCTCAACAAGGTAAAAAGAAAACATTGCGACTAAATGTTTCCAAAACACTATCTAGTTACCAAATCTGTAAGTATAGTTTCACAAACTATTTTCACCACTGGAATAAATAAAAGGATGTATCAATTCATCAAATTCTTAAACTTCTCTCTCAATAAGAAGTAGAAGACATTCTCCCATAAATTTCAAGGGAAAATGGCCAAATAACATTCAAAGGCAAGTTCCTATTTAAGAGGACACTAAATCAACATCATGAAAATATGAATCCTCTCAATAGCTTAAATATGTCCAAAGAGAATAAGATGATAATAACTCACCTCTGAACTAACTACGAGAGATGACGCTTATTCCTATCCCACACAACTTAAGAGTGAAAATTCCAAAAACAAACCCCTAACACAAAAGAACTCTCAACCAAAACATTCACTCTCTACTACAAGAAAACTTCCTCCACCAAGGTGATACTATCTAAAAAAAAAAAAATAGTCTTAAAAATTTCAAACTCCTAGGAATAGTGTACATCAAACACAAAAACTAAAGCACATATATTTAAGTGAGAGGCATCTCATTCTTATTAAACACTCATGACACAAAAAATAGTGACAAAGGTGACTTGATAATCAAGAGGGATGTAATTATACTCAAGGTGTTCGATCTAAGTAATCAAACTATGGTAGGAATCTTTTGTTAATAATTCAAAAACTAAGCTATGTAATCATATACCCACCTCGTATACAACCATCACCATTAGAATACTCCATAAATCAATCCCCTGTACAACTCAAAAGTGTATAAGTGCTCCTAAATTTACACACTCAATGTTTCCACACAAACATTTCATGAATGTCTCATACTTACAAAATCCACCAATCCATATAAGAGGATTTACCAAGTCCCAAAACTCTAATAATGGGGTAACATAGTTCCGCACTGAGATACTAAAAACCTAAACCACCCGTGCAATAATTCACTTTATTAGGTTCACAAAGGTGAACAAAAAGACACAAAAATGTTAATGGACTCATTAGGTACTAGAGTTTGAGCCACAACTCTAATACCACAAATAACAACCTCGTTGGGTTAAACGTAGAAAAACATAATTTTTTTTAACATTAAACACATATACCAAATATAGAATTCAACACAAAAATCTATAGAGACCACATGAAATACACAAGGTATGACAATAGTTACAAGCATAATACATCATACAATATTGATTTGTAATATCATGAGAGTACACATCATAATGTGAATATAGAATGTAATCACATTAACTTTATTACAATTGTAACAAGTCTACAACCACCGCTATCTAAGTACAATAATAATTAATTATAACTTTTCATGATAATACAATACAATACAATAGACATATAGATACATGGCTTCCTTGGAGCATAGTTCCTGAACTCAAGTATCACTGGCAATCTCAAGTGTCATTTTGATAAATAGTACTTATGTGGGGAGGGAAAGCATCATCCAAGTATTTTTACACACCAACCATGAACCAACGATCCCTCACACTAATCCCATCAAGAAATGACCCTCCCTTCACAAATGAGTAGATAGTGATGACATGAGAATCTAAAGAGACAAATAAGTACGTGTGTGTTGTATTATTTTAAACCAAACATGCAGTGTATCATAAAAATTTATTCTATTGCAAGATATCACACAAACATGTGAATCACACTCATAAAATGATAATGCCTCACTAAACATACTTTGGCCTAAAGTTTTACAATAATAAATAATAATGATCTAGAGCAATCAATTTCATGCACACGACTCAATTAGACTACCTTCATCTAGCATTATGATACTAATAAGCTAGTGAAGTCCATCTCAATCACTCTGTATCAACAATGCAGATTGATCAAATACAATTCAACCACAAGATTCATATAATTTACATCATACTAGCACACACATCACATAACAAGCTAAACATAGGATTAACCAAAGCATACATTTATTCCATCAAACATATGAATGAATCTTGCATTACTTTTATCTAATACTAAAAATAATGACTACAGTCTATATGACCTGCATAAAATATACATAAATGTAGATTTCAACTATCACAATTTGTTTCCAAACATACTACACCTATGATAACCCATATTACCATAGTCTAATATTCTAAGACAAAACTACTAGTTTTTCCCAAATAGTCATATAAAGTAGTATTAAATTCATGAAAACATAATCAACTATATAAGTAACTATATATAACGAAACAAGTCAGAGTTCCCATGGAACACAATAACATACCAACACAATGTTCACTAAAATCTTAAAGGTTGCATGCACACATTGACAAATCCCTACAACTGTTACAAATCATGTTATCATTAACAATAACCATCATGTATATAGTAAATCAGTCAAATGTAGATATGAGTTTAGGCATAATAATTGTAATATGTACCATCCATGTACAACATACTTTTATATTATTGTACCATATGATATCCCATACTATCATAGGCTTTCCAACTACATAAAAATATATGATCCAAATTTACGATTTTAAGAATCAAATGACCCATATAGATAAATAATAATCCAACACTTATAGGTTTATTCTATCCAGATACACCCTATAATAAGGTTGCACAATCTAATTTCTATAAGTATATTTAAATACATAATACGCTCTATGATAAGCAATGTATCTTAGTCGATTACTTTCTAAGAATACAACTCCCCATTTTAACAACCAAAAAGCCAGTCATAATTCTCACGAAACATAGGCATTCATTAATTAATTGTTATATTTTAAGAGGCTACATGAATTATAAGATTTTCTTATCCCTCAAGAATCCAAAATTTAGTCTATACCCTTTCGAAAGAACTAAACCTTTAGACACGTATCATGAAACACTAATATAGGTTATATAAGCACTTAACTATTTGAAAAAGAAGACATGTATTTATCAGCTCATCTTAGGGAAAAGACTAAGTGCGGATACATAATTCACATTTTATGGTTATTGCATACCATCAATGCCAGTGAATGACTTTAACAAAGGGTAACCCATTATTGTACGAGTATTCAAAAATATGCACCCTTCTAACTTCCATTACTGGTTTGCAAATTCATAACATAACATACCCCAAGCTAGATATACTCTCTAGAATATCCGGTATATGGTGCAACATATTATGTAACAAATAAATACCATTTATAATGACTATAAATTAGTCATAATTAGGAGGTATAGGAGTCAATAATTTCTCACACAAGTATCATCACTAGCTTTATTATCTGGCTATATGTGGAAATAATCTATTTGTTTTAGCCACACCATGTTGTTTAATTAGAGTAGATCCATTATCTACTATAAACAAAACCAAAGAAATACATCTAATGCAATCTTTGATAACTCATAAAAAGTAATCAGTGTATATCCGTATTATTGGGCATGGTTATAACTCATATTCGTATTTCAGATATATATTATGAAAATGTAAGGTTATATATATATATATATAAAATTCCCACTTATACTTTATAATATATTCTACTTTTATATTTTAAGGATTACATCTATCTTTTTCCTCATTTAAGGATTTCATCTCTTGATAAAGCAATTGAACTATGATTAGATTGAAATGAATGATAGTAGAATCATATGTTACATGTAGTGAACCCTCCCAAAAATAAGATATCAAAGTTTAGAATGAAGATAATTCTATGGGATGAACATTTTACCTAATGAGGTTACCATCTCTATCAGAAACATGGCCAGATATACAGTCCTTGTACTCTAAATAAACAAAAGATAACCTTGAGCCCATTGATGGTTCTAAATCCAGGGTCTTTAACCACCTCTGAGGGGAATCTTGATCAAGATATGCATGGATAATGGTTGAAGTGAATACTTGGTATCCCAAGTAGAGTACCCTGCCTGTTCACAAGTACAAATAAGCCTCTTCTTGCTCGTATTGGGAAAGTCCTCAATCTTGCAATATCTTGATTCCTCACTAGACAAGTACAGGTAAGCCATAAAACTTTCTATCTTGGAGCATACCAAGTCTAAATTTATACAACAACCCCTAGTGTTATATAAGCCCATATATGCTCAACTCTAAGTATTGTTGCCCAATCCACATCTGAAGGTATATGACATTTCAAAAAAATAGTTTGTATTGGAATTTGTAGTCTGAGTTTATGTGATAATGACATGCTAAAAGCATTTTCCTAATCTCCTTGTAAATTGGAATGTGTAGAGGAAAATGAGCATCTCCAACACTGTTTGTAGAGTTCTAAAATACAGTCCTAAATTGTACAATGAAATTGGAAAGATATGTAGACAATGTGAAAAAATATCACTTACTAAATGAATTTCTAAGATCCCAGTGCTCACGCCAAAATCAAAACCATGTAGGGAAGATTCACATTCACATTCACATTCATAATTAAATATTGTAGAATATGAATCGGGATAGTGTACTTGGCAATAGTGTTCAAAATTAGAAAAAGGTTTATTCATATAATGTTCGCAAATACATTACATTCATATTATATAAGTACATTAATGATTATGGGAATAAATACCAAATAGTTGGTACTTGTTTCTTATATCAAAATAATATAAATGCTTAATTTACCAAGACATCATATAATCTAGGTGATTTAATGTACTTATTTAAACCCAAATCACCAAGAATCATACATTAAATAAGTACCTAGTCTATTTTATATCTGGTTTTATATGTATAATATCTATTTAGATTCACAAGTTATATATATAATGCAATAGACAATTATAATAGTAACCTACTCCTATATATATTCAAGTTGATCGATTTCAGTATTCTATACGAGTAGTACATAGTTGATAAATAAAACAGATATGTTATAGCTATTGATGTAGTGCTTTTTCCCATTGGGTTTTGCCTATACAACCTTATAGCCATTCTATGTCAATTAAGCTTCCTTAGGTTAGTTATAAAAAGGTCACATAGAATAATTATATTTTAATGTAATTATTTAATTAGAAAAATTAGAAGCTTTCTCATGTTACCCTAATTTTCTCTATATGTACCCCACTTTTTCTTTTTGGAAGGTTAGACAGGTTAATGCGATTATATGCAAACAAATCATTTTTGAAATATTGTCGTGTGAAGACAAGTTTTTTCCTCTTGTGTAATTTATTTGTGATTTCATTACTACATATATATATATATTTTCTCAATATTTTGTGCAAGGATCCAAGATCGTATCCAATCTGACATGGTATTAGAGCCATTTTCACTAGTATTACAATAATCTTTGGGGTGAAATCTTACTACATTCATTATTCCTGCAAAAAGAAGGGTTTGGTGGGATTCCTTGGAGAATTCATGCATAACTTTCTATTGGAGCTTCATATCTCAAAACTGATTTTGCCATTAGTTTTAGAAGGTGCCAAAACTTTAGGATCAACTGTAAACATGACCTAGTTCTATAGCAGTGAAAATTTTCTTCTCTTTTTGGCATTCAAAGGCTCCATTTTTGCTTTCAACTAAAATCTATACTTTATATGTTATTTTGCAAAAATGACTTATGGGTTTTATTCCTTGGGTCAAAATCTCTAATGGGTCTCATTCAAAATTTTCATAGCTAAAGTATTTTAGATATATTTTTCTTGCCTCGATTTATGTGCCATCAAACCTATATGCTACTCAGAGCTGTAGGTGGTTATTACTTCAGCTCAATAGTTGGACAACTTCGTGTTACATGCATTGGAGAGTTCATAGACCAATCTGAGCTTTTAGAGCACTGTTATTTGCCCATAGACCAACTCAGAGTTATGGAGTGTTTTACTTACAAATCTGTGAAGTTAAGTAAAGCAGGGCCAAAAACTCAATTTCTATTACTAGAGACCAACTCGGCTTTTAGAAGGATCATTACTATTTTACTCAGGTTTTTTAAGGGTGACTACTTCTGGAAATAAAGCAGTCTAAGAAACTTGGATTACACTCTTTCCAGACCAACTCAAGTTTTTGAAGGTTCATTATTGCAACTTGGGTTTTAAAAGGGTGATTACTGTAAGGAGTTGAAAGTAAAGCAGTCTAAGAAACTTAGAATACTCCTCTGAGACCAACTTGGATTTTTGAAGTGTCTTTATTACTTTACTCAAGCTTTCAAAAGCCAATTACTTATGGAAGTAAAGCAGTCTAAGAAACCTTGTTTACATTGTTGTAGACCAACTCAGGTTTGTGAAGGGCAATTACTTGTCCAATAAAGTTGTATGAGAAACCCGAGTTACTCTTTCAAGATTGACTCGGCTTATAGAAGGGTCATTACTAATCAACGTCATAAGTAAAGCAATCTGAGAAGTCTGAGTAAAGCTATTTTGAAAACCTAGATTACTATTCGTAGACCAACCTAGGGTTCTAGAATAACTTTACTTTAGTTCTTGAAGGTCGACTACTTACGTCTATAAAGTATTCTCAATACTCTAGATTACTCTTTGTGGACTGACTTAGACTTTCATAGGGTCTTTATTGCTTAGGTTTGTGGGGTAGCATTAGTTGAGTTTTCTTTCATTTCTGTCTTTTTTGGTAAAAAATCACAAGTTTGGAAAAAAGAAATCCATTTTTGGAAAGGGTCTAGGAATATATGGGAGTGAGAACTTGTAAGTGTCGTAACTTTCAATCTATAGCTCCATTTTGGGTGTTATTTTTTTTCAAAGTGCATATTTTTTCAAGATCTACTTATTGGTAATATTGTTTTAGGACTTTTGTAACATCCATTTTTTCCATGGTGTAATGGCTTAAAACTCAATTCAAACCTTTTGTAACTTTGTTCTTGGATGCATTACCAACTGTGCCCAATGTCCCTCTCTACTCTCTCACACTAATTACTCATAGATGCATTCTCGACGGTACTTGACATCTAATATTGATTGTGTGTTGCATTGTAACTTAAGAGGGGGTCTTATTGATATTTCAAGGGGGTACTTATACTATGTATAATCTATTTTTTGCTTTCATCTCAATTCTATAAATTGTCTCAATCTAATCTGCACTAATAGATCTAAACATCGAACCACTCACACTATTTAACTATCTCGAATGGAAGTCTAAAATGCAGTTCACTTTTAGAGGTAAAGGACTCTATCAGATCACTATGGGTGAGGAAACTAAGCCATTTATAGATGCAAAAAATGTTAAGTGGTATAACAGATGTGATGAGGCTTATGGTTTCTTATGTCTGTCAATGTCTCCTAACCTCTTGTTCCATGTTGAATTTGTAAAAACTCCCAATAAAGTCTAGATCATCCTATACAAGCTTTTTAGAGTGCAGGACATCATGAGTGGTCATGAGCTCATCACATTGAGCCCAGGTGACTATGACACCCTAAAAAACTTTTTTACAAAGTTTAAATCACTTAAATTGTAGATGAAATTATGTGGCATTGACAAAATAGATGACTAGTTGATTTTATATGTACTTGCAAAACCGAGTCATGACTCTTCAATTTTCATCTCTACATTTCATGCTACCAAATGTACACTTGGATCCACTTAGAAAATGTCATCATTTGATGATTTTGTTATTGATCTGACTTAGGAACAAGATAAGTTGGTTCAAATGGGTGCACTAAAGTCTTCAAAATCACATGCCTTGATTGTCAATCAGGACAAGAAGAAGCCTTATAACAGTGACAAATAGGAGAAGAAATAGTCTAAACTAGATTATGAGCATAAGAAGAATTAGAAATCAGATGCCAAGCCTAATGCATCATCAAATGAGTCCTCCTTAAGTGGGAAGCCTAAGAAGGAGAAACTCAAATGCAACTTTTGTAATAAACTTGGGCATGATGAATCTCAATGTATAAAAAAAAGGATTGACACCTTGACTAAGATGCTTGAGAAAAATAACATTGGTATTCTTGAGTCCTCAACTTAGAACATGTTTGCACAAAATTCTGCAAAGGATAAAGATAGTAAAAAGGGTAAAAACAAGGGCAAGGCACTTGTTGTAGTAGCTTCTTAGCCTTTAACTTGGGTTATTGACTCAGGTGCTTCCTATCACATGGCCTCCTTAGAGGACCTATTTTCAGAAATAGAGCCATGTTTTGTGCCTTCAATTTTCATGGGTGATGACACTTCGACAAAATTTAGTGGTAATGGATTGGTTGAATTAAGTGACGGGACCTTCAATGATGTTTTGTGTGTTCTTTCACTATCCACCAATCTTCTATTAGTGTACCAAATCACTCACATAGGTGCAGGAAAGCGAGTTGAGTTCAAATCTGATTCAGTGGTTATCAAGGAGATTCATAGTGACACCATAGTGGCTTATGGGAAGGCCAATCATCAGTTTAAGTTATATACTTTCTCATAATTTTCCCCATATTAGCCTTTAGTTGCACTGCTTACTCATGTAGATGGAGTGAGCAAACTATGGCATGAATGGTTTGGTTATTTAAACTACCATTACTTGGAGAAACTCAGTTGTCAAGACATGGTTTCAAGGTTGCCTAAAGTCAAATAATCAGATGGAATATGCAATGGTTGCATTCTTGACAAGTATCTAGAAGAGAAATATGAGAAGAGGGCAAAGCAAGGAGAGTCGAATAGAAGCTAGAAATTGTCTACAGTGACATAGCAGGTCCATTTCTAAAACCTTAATTCAAAAGGACTAGATACATGCTCATATTCATCGATGGCTTTTCAAGGTACACTTGGGTATTTTTTATCAAAAATAAGTATGAGGTCTTTGATCATTTCAAGGACTTCAAGGCACTTGTGGAGAAGCAATCAAACTATTCCATCAAAATCTTAAGGACTGATAATGGTGGGGAGTATGTCAATAACATGTTTGAATAGTTTACACATCAGAGGGGATTCAAATGCAACACATTGTTCCATATAGTCCTCAGTAGAATGGTGTGTATGAATGTAACAACCATACTTTGAAGGAAATGGTCAACTACTTGCTTCAATCAAAGTCTCTTACTTCTCAGTTTTGGGCTAAAGCAATCAACTGTGTGTGCTATATTCAGAACCATATTGCACATAAAGCCTTAAAAGGAATCACTCCTATTGAATCTTGGGACAGTCACAAGCCCACAATGGATCACTTTCAAGTGTTTGGATCACCAATAATGGCCCATATTCCTAAGAAAAAATGCAAGGTAATGGACCCTTAGAGTCAGTCTTGTATCTTTGTGGGGTATGCAAAGGGTACTAAGGGATACAGGCTCCTATATCCTAAAAATCATGAGTTATTCATAGAAATGAGTGTCAAGTTTCATGAGGGCATACTTGAACTCACTACTGGCACTCTAGACTCTTTAAAAGTCTCATTAGAAATTGATTCCACCTCAGACAGTGACTTAGATCCACCTCAAAATCCTCTTGATGATCAGGATGACTCTTCTTCTTCAAGGTCAAGTGATGAGAGTAGTGATGAGGATTCTCCTCCTCCATGTCACACTCACACCTCAGATGATGATGAATCACCTCCTAATTCTCCAATCCCATATAATTCCAATCCCACTTGGGCCAAACAAACACTTCAAAGTGTTGGGAAATGGGTTGAAAATCCATCGAATACAAAGCTGACACATTCATAATTTCAAGGAACTTCACATGCCTACTTGGCCATGCCTCAGATCCACAAACCTTTCATGAGGCATCTAACATTCTAGAATGGGATTCTGCTATGCAAGAGGAGTATAGTTCCCTAATCAAGAACAAAACATGGGACTTGGTCTCTCTTCTTAAAGGAAGAAAATTGGTCCGTTACAAATGGGTTTATCAGAGTTAGTATGGTGCTAATGGGTTTATTAATAAGAACAAATCTCATCTAGTTGCAAAGAGGTTTTCTTAGGTGCCTAGCATAAACTACACTAAGACATTTGCTCCTGTAGCCAAGATGAGGTTTATTAGACTCACTCTAGCCATCGCAACCACACATCGATGGGATGTTCACCAAATGGATGTCAAGTGTGCTTTTCTACATGATGACCTCAAAGAAGAGATCTACATGGAGCAACCATAAGGCTTTATGGAAGATTCTTTCTTGGAAATCTATCTACAAACTCAAATAGGCCCCTCGAGCATGGTATGCCAAGATGGACTCCTTTTTCCTCATAGTTGGGTTCACCAGATGCCACCCAGATCTGAATGTCTACATCTTACAATAAGATGATTATTTATTGATCCTAGTTATCTATGTAAATGAATTTTTGATTATAAGGAGCTCACAATCATCCATATCAATAGTGAAAATTGCACTTTCAGAGAGATTTTCAATGACACACATGGGATTATTGCATTACTTTCTCAAGATTGAAATAATTCAGTTAGATTTCAAGATAACTTTATCACAATCCAAGTATTCTCTTGATTTACTTACGAGGTTTAACATGGTTGATTGTAAGCCCACTCTTACTCCCTTCTTGTCTAACATGAAGCTTGAGGTTGATTATCTTACACCATTGGTTGATGCAACTCCATATCAGTAACTTGTGGGCAGTCTTATCTATCTCACACACACTAGACTTGACATATCCTATATAGTTGACATGGTCTCTTAGTTTATGCAGGAACCACATGAATTGCATTGGAAAGTAGCTAAGTGAATTATGCACTACATTCAGGGTTTGCACAACTATGGGATACACTACGAAGTAGGAACATAGGTTGATTTGAGAGGATACATAGATTTAGATTGGGCTAGAGATGTTCAGAGTTGAAAGTCCACTTTAGGCTATAGTTTCTCACTTGGTTCAGGTCTAATAAGTCAATCAAGTAGGAAGTAACATGTAGTTGCTTTATCATCTACAGAAGTAGAATACAGAGGGGTTGTCAATGCCACCACTGAGATAATCTGGCTTCAAGGGATTCTCACTAAGTTTGGCATCTAGTTTCATAAGGAAATAATATTCTATTATGACAAATAAAGCACTATCTAGATTTACAAGAATCTGGTTCTCCATCAAAGATCCAAGCACATAGAGATTCACATGCATTTCATGAGGGAGCTTATCAATGAGTAAGTCATTGATCTTCAGTACTATCCAACATTAGATTAGATTGCATATATTTTTACCAAGCCTTTCATAGAGAGTAAATTTGTTCATATACGACCTCTTATTGGAGTTAGGGCTACTCCACCTTCTTCTTCATCCTATGGAGGTTCTTCACTATGTGCTTGGGTACCTCATCAGGCTTTCAATGTCGAGACCCAATTCTCATCTCACCTAAGCTATGCTTAAGGGGGGGTGTTGGTGTCGTGATTTTTTCCATTAGGTTTTGCCTACATGACCTTATGGCCATTCTATGTCAATTAAGCTTCCTTAGTTTAGTTATAAAAGGGTCACACAGGCTAATTATATTTTAATGTAATTATCTAATTAGAAAAATTAGAGGCTTCCTCATGTTGCCCTAATTTTCTCTATATGTACCCCACTTTTCCTTTTTGGAAGGTTAGATAGGTTAATGGAACTATATGCAAGTAGGTTATTTTTGCAATATTGTCATGTGAAGACAAGCTTCTTCCTCCTTTGCAATTTATCTGTGATTTCATTGTTACATACATAGATTTTCTCAATCTTTTGTGTAAGGATACAAGATCGTAGCCAATCTGACAATAGCAATATGATATATCATGATGGATATATTAGTTTGGTTATAACAATATATCAATATAATTAAAACATTGATAACACCAGGTGTATGAATAAAGTGATAAATAAAAGTAGTTCTAGATAGTACATATATATAACAAAAATATAACAGTCCAGGTTATATACCATCATGAGGGCTCTATTGAAATCCATATAATAATAAATATATAATACCACTCATTTACACATCATGCAAAATCCATAAAGTTATATACCACTTGATCCCTAATATGCATATTAGTTTCCACAGCTATCATGCACATTATAACAATAGTACGGATTTGTTATAACAACATATATATATATATATATATATATATATATATATATATATATATATAACTATTTGATTTTTAGCCTTGTAAATTGTTTTGCAGATAATTCATGTTGTTACATGATCTTAGGCACTACTTATCAATAGATAGTATGATTTAGACTCATTATGCTATCACCAATAAATGGCTAACTATCATTCATAGGCTCTACAAGAAACACACAAAAATGGAAGTTTTCATAGAAACAAGGGTTTCTACCTGGAATGCTTTTGGTATCCATTTGGTTGCTTCTTTGTCCACTTCCTATCTACTTTTTCCTCATCATTCCTTGTGTGTTTCCTCTCCTGTACTATGCCTCTTTTTCTCCTTCTTGAGCTTTTTTGCTTTTCCTTATTGAGATATGCACTTCGCTTCTTATTTTATATCCATCTCTTATTTTTTATTAAGCAAATTTTTTGTTTTTATCTCTCTTCTTCCCCCCCACTCTAAATTAAGAGTTTTTTCTCCTTTCTATTTTTCATAACTTTATTCTTTTTATAAAGTTGGATTTTCTTTATTTAAGACTTTTATATTTTTAACAATAATTAACTTCATTTTTTTTACTTTAATATGTTTTATCTCCTAGTTTAGTATTTTCTAATATTTTAATAATAATTAATTATTTGGTATAATAATTAATACTAACAACTTAAAGATAATATGACTAACGTAGATCCGGTTATGTTCCTTAAGCCAATCATCAACATGAACGCCACAACAACACTATGCTTATCCTGATAGACTTACATTATTGAATGCATTTTTGGTCTAAAACTTAAAAACATGACATACACATAACCATCACGTTAATTCAATTATTTGAATGCATCAATCATCAACTATACATTTACTATGTACTAGTTACGTGCTGTGTGCAGGGTTTTTACCAACTCTTTGTTGACCTCTGAAATCTTGATCTACGCCACCCTCTCTGATGATGCTCTCCCTCCTATCACACTCTATATGATGGATTGTCATGTGTCCACATCACAATAAAATATGTAGTTAGACCATAACAATCATGATATACATTTATCATAAATATAGCTGAAATGACAAATCAACATGTTCATAAAGTAAACACATATACTTATAGTTAAGTCATAGTAGTGTGATCATGTAATCTAAGAAATATTCTACTACCCCATATCAATATATCTAATCTTATTAGAAAAATATTCAAATTTGAATTTGCCAGTTATAGATATCCATAGATAATCTAGAAAACTCGCATGGTGAAGAAATTTGGATGTAACAAGGTAAATTGAAAGTGAGTGGCTTGGTATCTGATAAGGGTGCTTTAATAAGTTGTTCTATAAGTACTTTCCCCTTAATCACTTTTTTATGTACATATTCAATCTCAAACTCGCTCAAGAGCATGACCCATTTGTCCATACAAATAGTCAAAGGTGCTCGGGAAAGCAAATATTTGAGTGGGTTCACTTTAGTAATAACAATGGTTTTATTATTGAGCATGTAATGTCATAACTTTGGGGCTATGAATACCTTTGCTAAGTAGGATTTTTAAATTACCATATAGTTATGTTCATAGGCAACCAATGTTCTTCTTAAATAATATACTATCTTTTTTTTCCTGATCATCATGTTAGTCAAGGAGTATTCTTAAGGCATGTTCAATTGCTAAAATGTAGAGGAGTAATGGCTTCCCAGGCATTAGTAGGGGTAAGATAGGTGAATTTGCCAAAAATTCTTTCAAATGCTCAAATGCTTGTTGATAGTCAGTATTCCATGAAAAGGTGGTGCCTTTATGCAAAAGGTGAGTGAAGGGATAACATATGTTTGCCAATCGTGAAATGAAAAGTTAAATGGATTGAATTTTGCCCTAAAAACTACAGAGCTTCTTTAGATTAAATGAAGGAGGCATTTATACAATGGACTTGACCTTAGATGAATCAAATTCAATGCCCCTAGAGAGACAATGAAGCCTAGTAATTTGTCGAAAATGACACCAAATACACACTTCTTAAGATTATGATGCACCTTGTATCATGTAGCCTTTCAAAGATCCTTCATAACACTTCTAGATGGCCTAATATAGGCTTGAATTTTCCCAAAATGTCATCCATGTAGTCTTTTATAATATCATGGATCATGTCATGGAAGATGACAGTCATTACACGTTGGTATGTAACACCGACATTCTTGAGGCCAAAAGACATAACTTGATAATAGAACGTCCCCATGGGGTGGTGAACATTGTTTTGTGTTGGTCTTCAAGGACTATTTTTATCTGATTATAACTTGAGAATTCACACATAAGAGATAACATCTTATATCTTATTATGGAATTTATGATCACATTAATGTTGGGTAGAGGAAAATCATCCTTTGGTCACACTTTACTGATATCTCTAAAATTTGTACATAGGCAAATTCCTTGTGGTTTCTTGCTAACTAGGATGATGTTTGATATCCATTCTGAATAGTCTATGGGGAAAATACATCCTACCTCCAATAATTTTTCTAATTCCATTTTGAGTAGAATGCCAATGCGAGGATGAATTTTTTGTAGCTTCTATTTATTTGGCTTTGCATTTGGGTGTAAGACAAGGTGATGTATGACTAAAAAAGAATCCACACCAAACATATCTAAATAGGACCAAGAAAAAAAATCAATAAGTTCCTAATGGAGGGTAGTAAAAATCTCACATTCCTCTTCAGTGAGGGACATTCTAAACTTGATCCATTTGGGATCATCTAGGGTTTTGATTTTACCTCTATGGTCTCTTCTACAAACAATATGGAACCATCTTTTAGAATAGTTGGTAATGAGGTGTATAGATATTGTTCATCATCTTTTGGATCAACTAGCTCATCAAGCTCACACATGTATGAAGAATCTAAATTACCAAAGGCTGGTAAAGGCCACTTAGTAAAGGCATGTAGGAAATATTTAACTAATTGTTCAAATACTTTATAATCTTTTAAATTGATTCCTAACTAGCATTGATATTCTGAACTGATTCTTAAATGGCGTGAGGTTTTGGGACTGGAGACACCCTAGGATTCATTTGAAAGAGGATGAACTTCCCTGTATAATGGTACCTAAAATAGGTTTTCACCATGGGACTCATCTTTTTCTTTACTATTTTCCTAGTTCGAAAGTACCTCAAAGAGTTTTTCACTCTGGGAACTCAATGCTTCATTTTCTTTTCCTTTTTCTTTATGACCAAGGAAGTTCACCTAATCCCCAAAATATGTGGTGGGGTTCAATGAATAGCGAAGCCTTGATTATGATCACCAATCAAAAAACCATCTTTAAGGCCCATGAATTTGGAATTACTTCATCGTTATGGGAATTGTCCAATGGCATATGTGAATCTTATTGGTCTTAGTCAATAAATTGGGGGTAATGAAGGAAAAGAGGAGAATGAGAAGGGATAGGGGTAATTTTATAAATGATATTGGGATTAAAAAGGTTGGTATTGACTAACTCATCATGATGCTATAATAGGACTTTGCATCACTACCAACAACTTCATAATTAAATAGTAAAGTGGTATCACTCTCGAGATCTAAGGGGTCACCCCCAAGTGGTTTTTATATAATACCTTGAGTTATTTTATTATTTGTAGCATAAATAGACTCAATAGGATCTTGTTGGTTTACCCCTAGGCATTTGATTTCATAAGCTTGATTATCCATTATTTCATTTGGAATAAGATACTTTTTGTTTAGGTATCAAGTAACATAGCCATGATTGTACAACCATGAGTCATCATCCCCTTTGATCTGTTCTTAGTCTTGTGCAGTAGTTTTGACAAAATCAATAGGCCCTTTTTAGCATGGCTCAAAAATTTTAAGCCAATCCATTATGACACTCTTCACTTTGGGCTTACCATGTGATTTAGGTGTCTTAGGAAATTTGGCTATATGAAAAGCATTGCCAATTTGATATTCACCATGGCCTTTGTATGTAATGGTAAAATAAGATGATATTTGAGGAGGTGGTGTAGATGAAATAGATGCAAAATTACTTGTATCCACATAATTTGACATGAGAGGTTGAATAACCGCCTCTTTGTCCTTTTTAGGGACAGACTCTAGGCCAAGATGATAACTTTAGTCTTCATACTCTACTTCAAGATGTTTATAATATTGGTACAACTACAAATCACTAGGTATGGTGACATCCAAGCCTGAATGGGGGAAGTTGATGTAGAGTGGAAGGTACTATGCATACTTCATGTATCCAAGGTCATCCAAAGAGTAAATTATATAACAACTCTAGATCAATAACATGGCAAAGGGTATGATGGGTTAGAGGCCTAACGATAAGAAGGAAGTAAATGGTGCCATGTGATTATTTCTCCTTATTATCATAAGCTTTGATGGTAATAGTATCTGGTTAAATATCCATTGCAATGTAGCCCAAATGTTTGACTAACCTAAAAGTCATAATATTCAGACTCAAACCATTCTCTATGAGAACACGTTTGATATTATGTCTTGAAATGACTATCTCTATATACAGTGTGTTATTGTGAAGAGGACCAAGGGTTCATATATTACTTTGGTTGAAAGTAATTTGTTGGTCTGGGGCCAAATGACTCACAAAAATTTGGAACTTATCAAGAGTAATGTCACTTGGGACTTTAGATTGGCTCATTCAATATGTTTTTATAGACATTTGACGTATGCAAAATATATAAGATATAAATTTACACCAGTATATTTTGTAATTATTCCATAATATCATATGGTTTGTCATTAGTAGAAGGAGTTAGTTTGGATTTTTGAGGTGAAGGGGATCAAATGGGATTATTAGAGGAAGAAGGTGAGGGACTTTGGATTGTAACCTTGGAACATCAAGTTTTGATTGTGTAACCCCAAGTTGGCAATGGGTTACCATAATTAGGAAAAGGGGAATTAGGGCCTAAGATGTTAACTCTTGGTCGTTGGCTAACATTAATGTCATTTCAAACCAGAGGTGGATTACTAGAATATGGGGGAGGAGGCCCTAAAATGGAAGGTGATGATTATAGGGTATTATTGGTTATTGGCTTAGGATTGATCTTGATAGTGGCTATATGACTATTAGTAACATGACCCATAACATTATCATAGTTGTAAGTGATATTATTATAGCTGAGTTGGTTAGAATGGATGTCTTGACCCTGATTATGATTAGTTTGCTATTGTTGAGCACTGATTCAGCCCTTGATTCTGATTTTTGGGAGGCATGTTCTGATTATGATTGTTGGCTTTACGTTGATTCTAATTCTAATTTGTAGAATTATTTTTTGGAAAAAGGTTTTGATAAATACCCAAATTTTCATTAGATGTTGAGGCCAAGTTGTCTAACTTTATTTCACCATTCTCTATCAAATCTTAGATGAAGTTACGAAGCTACACACATCTGTGAATGGAATGACCCTTAACCTGATGATAATCACAAAACTAATGTTCCCTATACCAGTTAGGTTTAGATTGGCCTTTGAAAATAGTTTAAAATTTGGCCAAATGATCATATTAGCTACAACCAACTTTTGGAACACTACCTCTATAGGTTCACCAAGATCATTAAAAACTCTATTTCGGTATTGACCTCTTCTTAGAGGTGGTCATTTCAATGTAAGTGGATGAGTAGGTGGGGTTTATTGAGTAGGCATTGGGTACACCATTTTCATGTATCTAGATTATATTACCCCATACCCTACAACATTTTTGTTCTTATTGAATAGTTTAGGCTATTTAGATGCAGATGCTTCAGCTTATGTAGGAGCTTGCATCTGAACCTTGTTTTGAATTTGGATTTGAGAATAAACTCTAATTACCCCTTTATCAATGAGAGATTGCTAAATTTATTTTCTTTTAGTCATAATCTCTTCAAATGTATTTGCATAATTAAGTCAAATATTATAGACTATGTCTATTTGCAAATTGACAATAAAGACTACGACTAATTGTTTATCAATTTATAATCCTTTGGAAATAATCTCTTCAAATGTATTTACACAATGAATTATAAAATTATAGGCTATGTCTAGTTGCATATTAGTAGTAAAGACTATGACCAATTGTTTATCAAGGAAATTATGTGGGAATCAGCTAGTCAATGCGCACCATCATTGTAAATAACAAGCAAAATTCTCTCCCCCTCTTTATTTGGCATGACACAAGTTAACCATAGTCACCTCATGTTCTACACTATAGGAAAAGTGTTGCACAAATGTTTTAGATAAATCATCAAAGTTATCAATAGGTTTTTTGGGTAAATAGAGAAACCACTCCAAAGCTTGCTCAACTAAACTATGGGGAAATAAACGAAGTAAGTACATACTATTATATGCCACTTCCTGGGAAGCAATGAAAAAATATTTTGAGTGTTATTTTGGATCAAATTTCCATTTATATTCATCAAATTTAGGCATCTCAAAAAGATGTAGGAACAATATCTGAAGATAACTCATCTCAAAGAGATAAGAGCATATGTTGTCCAATTTAAACTTTTTACCTTGATTTTATGCTTGGATGGTTTTGTTACTTGCTCAACACACCCCATTTTTAGTTGGAAAATGGGGACCCTCTTTCTAATTTAGGGTTTGGTTTATTTCATTGTTTAAACCAAGTATGAATGACAATGTTTTATTTAAACACTAGGTTTAGAGAGAATCAGGTGTGGAATGGTTGGATACTTGAATTTGACTAGTCTTATCAATCTTAGCCATGCTAATTCATGTTTCATATTGCTTCAAATTTTCCCTTTTGGAGTATTTGAATTAGACTTATGTAGGTTAATCCAGGTATTATGGAGTGATTATAGCCTCCTTTTGGCTAATTTTGTCCATTATTATTTATTTCATGATAAAATGATTAAGAGGTTTATAATGTTTTAATCTCTAACTTAGTCAATTTTCAATATTTTGGACTTGTCTTCTAATTAAAAAAGGTTGTACAGAAAGAGATTTTATCTATTCACTAAATTCAACTCCTTGTTGGGTCCATTTGTTCTTCTAATTTCATTTAAATTGGTCAAGTGTTTGCTTTATTTTGATTTTAACTTAATTTATTTTCAATCAAATGGGCAAATTTAGCTTTAAATTGGCAAAATGGGTCTCTTGTTCAGCTAAGTTTCAATGACTTCATGCTTTCATTCACCTTTTGTCTTAACTGTTTGTTTTCAAAAAACTTAGCCACTTTTCATTTGAAATTTCTTGATTGATTCCTTTTAAAATTTCAAATGTTGTTGACTATGTTCCTTTGTTTCATTACCCACAGGTGCCTACAAAACTTTTGACGCCACATGGTAGTATTTTTTAATTCCTGACAACTTTGGTCC
Organism: Torreya grandis; assembly: GCA_037957365.1. Lineage (NCBI taxonomy): Eukaryota > Viridiplantae > Streptophyta > Pinopsida > Cupressales > Taxaceae > Torreya > Torreya grandis. The sequence goes on from JARHVA010008358.1 coordinate 120,956, forward strand.
ATTTAAAAAGGCTTTTGACACTTAGCCAATTTCTTCAAAGAATTCTCAGAGCCATGTGATGCCTTTTCACTGCTCTGTGAGACTTAAGTAGTTTAGATATGCCTGGAAGCCTTCAACTCCCCAGATCATCAGGATGCTACCAAGTGGTATGATCCTGATGACCCACTACCTTAGGTAATTTTATACACATTAATGTTAGTATCCCAAAAGAAAGAATTCAACTCTTTCTTGTTGTTTGGTGGATTCAACCTAGAGATAGCTTTGACCTGTTCTGGATCAATGGAGATCCCATCCTTGGTAACGATATAACCCAATAGTTTTCCCTTAGTAACCCCAAAGATGTTATTCTTTAGGTTCAGAGAGACCCCATATCTTTTACATCTATCAAAGACTTTATGCAGATGGTCTATATGATTAGCTCTTTTGCTTAAAAACACAATAAGGTCATCCATGTAAATGATGATACACATCCCCACCAATCCTTGGAAGTCAAAATCCATTACTCTTTGTAAGGTAGGTCCCCCATTAATTAGGATGAATGACATCCTTTAATATGCAAAATTACCCCACTTGGTGTGAAGGCAGTATTCATCCTATGTCCTACTTCAACTAGCCCCTGATTATAGCCTAAGACTCCATCCAAGAAGGACTCATCTGAGAGCCAATAACCATCTAAATTACCTCATCTAAGGAGGGTAGAGGGTAGTTATCTTTATTTGAGACTCTATTTAAGTTCCTGAAATCAATGTAGAATCTAATTTATCCATTCTTCTTTCTGATTGGTATGAGATTGGATACCCATGTCGAGTGCTTAATTGGGAAAACAATTTTAGCATGCATTAGCTTTTGTACTTTAGTTTGTATGAGAGGTTATAGGATTGGATTCATTGGCCTCTATCTTTATTTGAATGACTTATGTTCTGGCTTTAGAGGAATGGTATGAGTGATCACCTTAGTGCCAAATATTTAAGGTCATAATATGTCTATGCAATGACATGTTTATACTTTGCAAACAATCCCTTCAGCCTTTACTTTTCACTTTATGTACAACTCATACCTACATTCACTAATTAGGGATGTTGGTAAGTTCCTAGGTTCTCTTTGATGAAATTAGATTTAGTGGCTTTGAGTTGTTTCTATTTTTGAGCTTGAGGATCCACATCAAATGTTAATTTTAAAGAGACTATGCCTAAAGTGATGTGATTTTGTTTTAATTGTAGAACACCACATTCTCCTATGTATTCAATCTACATCATTTGGACATCTCCTTTATCTATTATATGGGCTTCAAAATCTCTAGAATTATTCAAGAATTGCATAATCTATTGATCATCTTAAAATACTTGGAAGTTATCCACATTATTAGGGACATAAGGGCATGGAACTAGATCCACTCAAAACTTTGGCATTTTTGACTCTTAAAATGGTGCGAGATTAGTCATTAAGACTGTTAATGAATATGTTATCTGGTTCTTCTCTACTATAATGGATCTGATGCTGAATACTTCAAAGGACTCAATGAGTTCCTAATTTTGATCATTGTAATTATTCATATAAGTAAGTTTACACTGGTATTTATTTCTACTCTGGTTAACAACCAATTCAGAGTCACTAAATATTTGTAGTTGCCTAACATTATGCTTTAATGCAAATTTAGGCCTATAATTAGAGATTCATACTTAGCTCAGTTGTTTATGTAGGGGAACTTCAATTTGTAAGAAGTTAGGTACTGTTTACCTCTTGGATTTATGAGGACCATACCAACCCCAGAACCTTGTTTGGATCTACCTCCATTAAAGTGAAGGGTTTATAGCTGAGAAGGACCTTAAAATTCTTGTTCAAGCAATGCATGTTCTTGTCTAGTGGTAAATGTATACACACATATGTGGGAAGACATGAAGTATACTTTCTCATTGGTGGTGTTATACTCTGTAATTAGATGTTTCATCTTCAACTCATGGTCTACCCATATTTGGTTGGGTAGACCCTATTAGGGCAACCACATGTGTGATAAATCGGTGGCCATGTACCTATTTAATGTCTTTGACCAATATCAACTCAAAAATAAACCATATGCTTCTAGAATGTCTACAACCAAAATATCGATAGTCACTTACACATGTGGTTTAGATGCTAGCTAGATGCACATGTTTGTTAATTCACCAACACATGGGATAGAAGATTTATCTAATTAAAGGATGACTCTCTTTGACTTATCTAGAGTCAGACCCAAATTTTGGCAGACAAATGTTAACATCACATTAAACAATGCTTCATAGTCAAATAAATAGTTGTCCATATTCTTCTTGAATATTTAGATGGTTAATAGGAATAGTGACACTTATGGCTTGTCTTTATATACCATGACATTTGCAAGTGTAGCCTTTGATTTTTTGGACGTTCTCTTAGTCAAAACCTTAAACAATAGTTCTCTTTGCTTAGTAATCTAGGTCAGTTCATGCAAGCTAATGTTAGCCTTAATTTTCTTCATATCTTCAATAATGTTGTACCCTCCTTTGTTAGGTGGTTCTAAAGTCTATAATTTTTCATGTTTCTTGGGAGGAGCTGGATTGCTATTGGCCTTTGGATCTAGAAGTGTAGTGACACTATTATTCAGAGCTGTTTAAGTAGTCATAGGTTATTGACTCCTTAGATTATAATTTTTCCTTGCCTAGTAATATTACTAGAAAGCATGGATATCATATGTGGTATCCTCTAGTTCATTATCATATTCTTATGGAAAAGGAGAATCATAGGTTTCAAAGATATTGGTGGTGCTTAGATGCCTTGAACTAGTAGAGGAGGATGATTTTGCCTAATTTACAAATTTTCTTGTATGTCCATCTCCATCTAAAATATTTTTAAAACTTTACAAAATTTGATGTAGCTAACTCACCATGTTGCACAATGTTATGTACATGACACTAGTTAGGAAGGGTTGCTTCCATGATGTTCATCTCTAGTCCTTTGTTAGATGGAACTTGTTATTCTTGGTTTTTTTTAGACCTTTTAAAAGGCATGTTATACCTATGGTACCCAAAGTTATGATTAGTGTTCTACTCCCTAGAGTTCCCCACACAATTTTGCATGCTAAGAAATCCATTACTTAATTTTTGGAACATTCTTTGAATTGATTCCAATTCCATTTTTATAGAATCAGAACTGGTTCCCTATGTTATGGAAATATTAAGTAGTATTAATGGTTGACCCAGATTCTACTGGTTAGGGTTAGGATTATTTAGGAAACTTAGGTATTGATTGGGTGCAACTTAGGTTAAAGGCATTGGGGTGTACACTTGGATCTAATTTTGGGGTACAATTCTAGTTTGCATTAATAAATTAGACTGAAAGCTTGGAAAATAAGACCAATATTGAGATAGCAAAAGACTGTGATTGAGGATTTGATTGCTTATCTATGTTGATAGCTTCAGCATAAGCCAAAGGTTGTGTACCAACATTGGCATCTCTGTGAAGAAATATTGTAGTCATGGGATCTAGGGCATTCTTATACATCTATAGGGCCAATGCTTCCTTAGGTTGGTAAGCGATCTAAAGCCTACTACACATATTTTAAAATATAGCATTAAAGGCCCATATTAGCTCATTAGGATCTTGCTTCATAATAGAGAATGGTTGATAAACAACACATGCCCTAGTGACCTAGCTAAACTGTGCCAAAAATGTATCTTGCCAATGGGTCTAGGTTGTAATGGAGCCATCTGAGATATTTGAAAATAAGTCATAGGCTACATCTTGCAAGGTAAAAGGAAATAGTCTACAAGCTATGTCTTAATGGGTTACATTCACAATTCCCAAAGTAGTTTTGAAGGGCTTGATGTGTTTTTATGCAGTCCTTTCTCTCGAGGGAGAAAATAAAGGTAGATATTTCTCAAGGTTTTTGGGTAAATCATGGACCCAACAATGTTGATAGCAAAATATTAGAGCCAGTTAGGAGCCTGAGGGGAACATTGTGGTTAAGCCATTGGGAATAATAGAAGATGAAGTTATCTACCCAAAGAGGACGATTGGGCTTGAGGTTCTTTCCTAATTCCCTTTTTTTAAACCTAAATTTTTTATGGATTTCCAAAGGTGGTATTAGCAAGTTATTGTCTAAGGTATACCTTGTTAATCTCTTACGTGCTTCAAGTGCAACTCAAGCAATTTTTTTCAATGAAAATAGAGGTGGAGATGTAGGCCCTCCTTATAGTACCATATTAAATTTATGTTGATGTAGGTTTTATGCACACCACATAGACCTTTAAGAGGTTGTCTCTAACATTTTAGGATTACGAAAATATTTCACTCCAAGGCATGAGTTATAGGGTATTCAATTTTATAACAATCTATTGATAGAATAGTGGTGAGTGATATAGATTGTCTTCCATAAATGGGTTGGCTATAGATGAACTTGAATCTACTTGGAGTGGATGGAAGGATGATGATTTTAACTAAGGTGGGTATGATTCTCAAAGAAACTCAAAAAGAGAAAAGACTAGGGCAAAAAAGAGGCATGTGGACCAACAAGGTGAAAACTTTTCAAGACTAACACTTGACTTAAGCTAGACAATTATAAGACCAATGTCTATTTTATGTTGTCATAGCACACCAACACTCAAACATAATTAGGAGTCAAAGGGAAACAAAAAATAGTAAACTTAGACATGCATAATTAAAGGTTGACACATTTTTAAGATTTTTGTTGCACATCCACAAGGAGGGATTATAATTAACAGGCAAAAGGCATTCAAATCAACTATAGCTTAAAGTGAACAATTGTATTAAAAAAGATAAACTCATACACATTCAAATAACTAAAATACCAGAATGATAACACGTCTCACACAGTCGATAGAATTGGAGAAGAATAAAGATTTGCACATGAAAATCAAGTCAAGTAGAACTTATTATAATTTCCTATTAATTTCAATAGCCAAAATTCTCCTCCCTTTGGGACTGTGAGGTTACAAGTATATATAATCTTGGGATGGGGAAGGCCTCATCTCTTCAAGCTTCATGTAAATTTACAAGTCCAAAAGAGAACAATGTGTTTAAAATCATGCATGTCATGCATGTACACCAATAACATATAGAACAAACCCTTCATCTAAAAATATAATATACATGAAAGGTACACAGGTTAGGAACTAAAGTTCCAACTTTATAAGAGCATGTAAATACATAGCTATTTTTATTAGGGCATTGATGTGGCACTACTGGTTGAAAAGTCTATGGAATAACCATAGTTGTAACTAAAGTAACTATTGGGGGTCTATGAGGGATCAAAACTAGGCCCATTAGAGTGTGTAAGATAGTAAATCCTGAATACTAGGCACTGTGTGTCGACGTAGGAATGATAACAACTAGTTGAGGGGCTAAAACTGAAGTTGAAGCCTTCTCCTTTGACTTTAGCTCTTCAAATAATGCATCTGCTACCTTAAACTCTTTATTTATAATGTATAAATTAAGAAGGGAAGGCTTTAATATTTTAATAGCTTTAGCCATCAATATTTCTTCCTCAGCTTCTGAGCTCTTAAATTAAGCTCTCAGGGCTTTAGCTCTTGCTACCATGTCCTTGGAAAAATTGAATAATTGCAGAACTTCTTCATTGGTTCTATGGATAGTGTTTTAAACTTCCTCCTTGAAGTTATTGGCAGTTACTTGGAAGAGTTTCTCAAAATTAGGCCTGTTGACGAGCTCACCCATATGAGTGATCACATTAGTGACCCTCATATCTCCAAAAATTCCTAAGGCCTCGATTTCATGTCTTGCAAAAAGTCCTAACAATGTTTTCATTTGATTATGCCAATTGAGCAAAACATCCTTTCTTTAAATCACATAGTTTAAACACTAGGATGCATTCATGTTGGTCATCAAGTTTAATTGATTGAATGAGTTGGTTCTAAAACATTGTACTAGGAAATTCAATGTATTTTCAAATTCCCTCATCTAATGCTAAAACTTGGTGACATTCACTCTATTGGACTAAATTCCTACCATGGAAGTCCGAATGTTATTCAAAATATTATACAACTTGGTAACTGTGCTCTGCACATCATCAATAATTTCTCGAGGAGCCTCTATGGTTTGTCTCTGTTATAACCTTTTCAAGGCATCCTTTCTACTTTGGTACATTTATTTCATAACTTCACCTGTAATATCCACAAAAACACTGAAGTCCCCTATATACTTTGTGGGATCATTTGGGTTCCTCTTGGGTTTCTTTGATAAAGGGAACATGTTTTCTCTTTGTTAAAATCCTATCTCCTCCCTTGCACTGAGATTCACTGCCTTCCTCTTTCTGACCCTTTGAATAGTTCCACTCTTATCAAATCTGGTGGAGACTTGGGGTAGCTCTATATAAACCAAATTATGTCTCTCATCTCTTATACCCTACATTTCCTTTACCCATTAGGGAAAAATGTATTCCCTGATTTCTTCATTTGGACCTTGGTCTTGGGATGCAGATGGTGGAGTCATTAGAGGGGGTGTTATTATTGGGGGTGTCATGGATGCACTATTTGAATGGGTAATTAGAGAGGTCAATGATGGTTCCCTTATTGGGGTGAATTCGACCAAGAATTTGGTTAACTCAGGGTTCCTTTCCATAGCCATGGTAGCTGATGACATGGGTAATGATTAGGGCATTGATAGCTCTAGTTGAGTTGACCATTTATTGGGGCATGGTGGTATTTAATGTTTAAAGATGGAAACATTAGCCAAATTCAAAAAGTGGACTAAATTGGGAGTCCTTATATGTTTAGGATAAAGTAAAGATGAATCAATGGTATAACTAGATACAAAACTTCCAGGAATAGCTAGAGGTAAGGTTTCAACTAGAATCTCTATACTAATAATTGATGAAATAATGGAAGAAACTACCTCATTAATGCTTTGGATTTGATCACTTGTGAGGACCTACTGATCTAAGGTGTTGACTAGGGTTCCTTCCACTTATTGCCCTCCATTACTCAAGGCTTTTGCTTTCTCCAATTTATCCCCCTCTCTCATTCTTGGTTTTGATCTTTTTATTGCTTTTACATAATTTGCTTCTTCATCAATTGAATAATCAACTAAAGATATAACCTGCTCAAGATATTTTTCCTCTACTTCCTCTATTTCTTCTACTTCCTTTTCCTCCTCTTCCTCAACTTCCTCTTCTATAGTAGGAAGACCAAGTGATGGCTTTTCCTCTAGTTGCCTGCCTTTATAGAAAGTGGAAAGGCCCTTAGGTTTCCTCTAGTAAGTGAAGATGGAGAGATTGAAGGGTGGATGAGAGGGTGATATAATTGAAGGAATAACAGTGGTGGAAGGCATCATTAGAGGTGGTGGTGAAGAAATGGTCAGTGTGACCATAATGGTGGGAGAAATGGTGATTGGAGTTGGAATGGTATGGAGAACTTAAGGAGAGGTCTCCTCACTAATGGTTGTGGAAGGTGGATAACTTGCAAGAGGAGACGTAGGAGAATCTAGAGTAGTTGGAATTGACTGGAAATAAGCTTGAAGAAACTCAAGAAGTCTTAATTGAGTAACTATGGTAATAGGTGGTAGTGGTGTCATCACAAAAGTGCTCTTCTTCCGCTCCCATGCTGGAGATGTAGACTTTTCTTTCATTTTGGTTGTGTCTAGACCCTGAGTGGTGTTAGCTATAGATTAAGAAGGGACTTGAGGACCTATGAGGCCTCTTAGAATCTCCCTTCTGATTTGAGGGTTAGATTCCCTCTAGATATTGGATTTAGTTTCTTCTTCATATATTTGCTCTTCTACAGGAGAGGAGGGTTAATCCTACATTTGTGAGTCCTGTGGCTAGGGTTTGAGGCCACTAATAGCTCCATGTACTTTATGCCTTTTCTTCTTCTACCTTAGGATCATATTGAATGGCCTAATCCCAAATCATAGACATAGGCTTGTTCTTCATCTTAGTGGATACATCTATGTCATCTGCTACATTTAGAAAGACAACATCATGATCATATTCTTGATGGCCATATGGGATGTTTACCTTTTTATTCTCTTTAATATATTGGAAGTATCTGCTTATCTTTTTCCTAGGATCCCACTCCTTGAATGGTGTTGGATTAAAATTGTAGTAGTCTTGGCCTTTTCAGTGTGGATGAAAAGTGATGTGTTGGGTGAATATTTTGTCGGCCAGCTAGCTGGCATTCAAAATAGTTCCTATCACCACAGCATAAGGAGATTGGTCATCTAGATGTGCATGTTTACTGCATCACAAGGGCACAAATCTCTCCTCTCATCAAGGGGAGGTTCCCTATAGATATGCAAGAGATGCAAGAGGCTATATATATATATATATATATATATATATATATATATATATATATATATATATATATATATAAGACACAGGGGGTAGGACAAACCATCCATCTCTCTTCTTTCAGAGACGATGCTGACAAACAGAGGAGAAATACTGGGTGATGGGGAAGGTGCTTCTCTTCTTTCAGAAGCAACTTTCAGCCAAGAGCCAGATTCCTTCCTAAATAGTATAAATCTTGGTGAGGCAATAGAAGGCACTTCTCTTCTTTCAGAAGTGCTTGTTCTTGCAAATAGTAGGACTCTTTCTGGTAGCAACTGGTAACAGGGGTGCTTGGTGACCAACAACTCGAGAGAGAGACACGAAGAACAATGGGGTCATAAAGTCATCCCAAGGCTCTTTACACAGGAAAGGAAAATGCAAACACACTGAAGGTAATTATGGGGGCACAAAGTCTCTCCACAGTGGGCCTTCAGGACACCTTCCTACTCACCTCCACTAGTTCTGCTTACCAAATTAAATGAATAAGGACACCTCCAGATGACACAAGTCAGAACAACACAAAGTCTAGAAAAACCTGCTTTCTCATTCAAATAACAAGGAAAATGAAATTACAACCTGAGCTCAAAGTCTCAGTAATGCCTTTCAAAATGGGCAGAGTTTCACTTCTGGTAAGGGGAAGATCTCCCGTGTAACAAATGAGAGATTACAATATATAGCGCTCTAAGAAAGACTTGGGCACTTGTTTTCCATAGAATGGCCCATGCTATGCATTCAATGCCTTAAACACATTTCCAGGTTTGTCAAAGCACTGCATTGAAAATATGGTGACTGTCTTAACTATGGCGTGTCATTTCATCCCATATGTCTTCTCCCAAGTCTGGATCATCTAGTCTGTCCCCTCTGACATCTGCGTAGTTGTCCATTTTGCCTTGACTCTAAGTGAGACAAACCGGCGAAGTCCTTGGTTTGGTGTGCTCAGAGGTCTGCTCGATCCACTGTTTCACCTACTAGAAATCACTCCTACACAGACATTTCAGGCTTTTCCCTCTTTCTGCTTTTGTCTTTTCCAGCTTTATCTTTTCCTACTTTTGTCTTTTCCAGCTTTGTCTCTTCCTGAAATTTAAGCTCTCAGGGCTATGTTCCCAGCTTTACTGGCTCTTTACACTCCTCTCAGCAATTTTCCCCTTTGGCATTTTAGCCTTTGAATGTATTTGGGTCCGTGCTCAAGCCTTCAAAGATCAACGATTATTTCATTGCCGCGAGTTTGACATCTGCGGGCCTATCACTTTCTTTGGCAATTCCTTCGGCTTTGTCATTTGATCTTTTTTAGAGGGGACTTGACCTATGGGGCCTTGAGAAACGGTATGCTTCTTTCGGCGAGAGCCTCCCGCAAGGGTACCTACCCTTTGGGATCCTTCGAGCTTTATTTCCTTCAGTGGACTTTTGTTGGTTTCTTTCCTTCATTATTTCTTCCGCTGGGCTTTTGATTTCTGTCGGGCTTTTGTCTTCTCGAGTGAATTCCCTCGGCCTTCTTCACTTCATCATTTCCATCGGATAAAAAGTTCAAAAGAATTGTTCCTTTTGGGCCTTTGAACAAATCCAAAGGAATTATGTCTTTTCTTTGACCTTCAAACCAATGTTGCCTGCCCTCTGCAAGGGCACTTGCGTCTTTGGCTTTGGGGCAGCCCCTTGAACCTACTAATTGAACCAACTTTGGTTCAACGGTTCAATGGTCCAATCGATTCATTCTTCGTTATTTGGCTAAGTGTTGAACCCGTTTCTTTCCTGTAGAGTCCGTAGAAACCAACCTTGAGAGTCCATAGATTTGAGCTTACCTGCAGAGTACGTATATTTCTGGAAAGCTTGAAAAATTAAGAACCTAAATGCTCAGAACAATTTTTGAAAGGGGAAGAGAGGATTTTGGTCTGTAGGACCAAAATAGTTCAAATGTTGTCCCAAAAATGAGTGATATTTTTGGGGGACAACAATATGATCACATATTATAGCTGCCTGATTCTTAAAGGAGTTTTGAAGTAATTGTTGACGCAATGGATTGCACCTGGTTGCAGGAGGCCAAGCTCCTGCCCTTCCACACGCCACAATGGAAACTCCCCTCTCGCCTGTGGGACTGGCGAAGCTAGAGGGGAGAGTCTCTAGATAAGGGCTAGGTCCCTCTGATGTATCTTTTAGGCCCTGGTTTCTCCTACTGCTAACAAATATAATGAAAAAAAGGGGGGGATGAAAAGGGAGAGAGAGATGCTAAAAATAAAACCTAAGCCTAAAAATGAAAAGGTGATACACTAGAAAAGTTGACCCACCCAGCCTGAATATACACTTTTCACCAAAATGAAGCACCCATACACTTCATCTAAAGTGGGAAGCTCTCCTGCAATAGTCAGCTAGGGGTCCATGGAAATACAAGGAGGAAGAAACTACCAGAGGCGTCTTCAGACACACTTATGTTAGCCTATTCAGAGGCACCTGCATTCCCCTATGGACACTTTTGGCAAACCTGTAGAAAAGACTTCACAATGCACTGGACATGCTGTGATTGATCTGTGAAAGCATGAAAGGTAATGACTTAACACAAAAGAAGTAAGCAAACATATACTTTAAAGTGCAAGTCCAGATAGAGGTAAAAAAGCTAGGTTTTGATTCAAGGTAAAATCTGGCAACGCTCTACCTTACAAGCCTGAGAGATTTTTGGGCAGAGTTTTGCCTTAAGGCTAAGATAGTGGATCCTTCTCAAATGAAATTTTTTATAATATATAGCCAGAGGGGAAGAGAACTTGGCACCTCTTTTGAAAAGAGTTTGGTGCCCTTTGATGAGCTGGCCCACGTGTGCTGAAAACATCAAAAAGAGGAAGTCACTGTTACTGATGTCATTCTTCTAGAAGAGGCCTATTGGAACCATGTTGTATAATCACCAAAATTGACTTTGGAGTTTAAGCATTAATGTGGAAGCACTGGCTGCACTTCTTTTTTGCAAACAGATTATGGTTTGTCCCCTTTTAAATGCAAATTGGAGAAGATGGGCTATGTCGTTTACTGTGTGCGCCATTTGGTGATCATCTGTCAATAAATCACCTTCCCTTTGCCACTTGGACTGCTTTGTCTCTTTCTACACCTTGTCTTCTTCCTGCTTTGTCTCCTTCTACTCTTTCAGCCCTCGAGGGCAATCTTCTGGTGGGTCGCTGCATTCTTTGGGCTCTTTTCGTGGTTGGCACTCACGCAATTCAAAAGCAAATGGCTATTTCACTATCTTAAAATTGAAGTTCACGTAACCATCACCTTGAAATTGAATACCCAATGGCTAGTCCATCTCCTTAAAATTGATGACTTTTGGGACGTCACCGCCCTTGGCAAATTTCATCGGGTCTTTTTCTGCAGGGTTTTTTCTCATAGACAATTTTCCCGCAGACAAAAAGTCTACGAGAATTGTCTCAGTCTTTTGCTATTCCTTTGGGTTCTTTGTATTTTTCCTCTCCTACGGCCTCCTTGAATTGCTTCAAACTTTTTGTCTTAAGGAATTCATTCAGACAAAAAGTCTGAAAGAATTCATCCTTAAACAATTTTTTTGAAAAACTTACCCTTTGCGTCTGTCTTTCCTTTGAAGTGCTTCCTGCCCTCTGCAAGGGCTCCTGAACCAAGAACTGCCCTCTACAAGGGTACTTGTCCTTCAGCTTTAGGACTCTCCCTTAAACCAAACCATTGAACTGATTGATTGAAAAAAAAATGGTTCAACGGTTCAATTGTTCAACATTGTGCGCCATTCATTTGAACTGTGCCGCTTTAAAACAAGCCTTTGAACTTTTCCCATTGAACCTCTCCTTTGAACCAACCATTGAACCATTCCATTGAACCGGTTCAACGATTCAAGCGTTTGTTGAACCAAGTGATTGAACCCAGTGATGAACCAAGGCATTGGACCAAGTGATTGAACCCGATGATGAACTAGTTGATTGAATTGAGCGTTGAACCAATCCATTGAACTTTGTCGATTGAACCAAGAGTTGAACCAAGGCTGATTGAACCAAGGCATTGAACTTGAGTGATGAACCTACTGATTGAAACAAGGTGTTGAACCAAGGCATTGAACCAGTTCCATAGTTCAATGGTTCAACGATGCCAACCTTCCTTGTGATTTTCTTCAGATAAGAGCCCAAAGAAGCCTTGTAAAACCCAACACTCTCTGAACTGATTCTTCATGCGCCAAAAGACTAACTTGTAAAATTTGTAGAAAAACTTCTTTGCAAAATTTGCATAAACTTCACCTGCAGAGTCCATAGAAATAGACCTGTAGGGTTCGTAGAAATAGACTTGCAGAGTCTGTAGAAATGGACAGATTCATGTAAAATCAAAAAATGAAATGGCCTAGAATAGAATGGATAGAAGGGGACCAATTTTTGGCTTGTTGGGCAAAAAATGGTCAACAAATTGGTGACTCCCAGGGGAAGCATGCTTGCTATGCTTAGAGACCAGTTGCCTTGTAGTCCATTGGGCACAGAGTCAGAATGCAGCTTTGAAGAAAGGTTAGCAACAGCCCAAAAGATCCAAGAATCAAACATGAACCTTTTTACCCCAGACACAAGGGAAAGCACACACAAGACTAAAAACACTACTTGTGCAAACTACACTTAGGGAAAGCAGGAAAAGAAACTGAAAGCAAACTACTATATATAGCTAACTATGAATGTTTGCCTCCCTCCTGGACCAAAGGGAAAACTTCTTAAGTCCTCTTCCTGGCAAGAAGACTTATGGTGCCAGACAAGTGGCTGAATAAAAAGGAAATTTGGTGACCTGCTCCTCTTGCCTATCACCTTGATTAGCTTGTCTCCAAGTGGATCAGATTCAAACATGCTTACAACATATACAAAATCTATTCATTCCTGGAAACTTGTTGAATGCTGGTCCTTCATGCTGGTGCATATCACCAAGAAATATGTGGCTACTGGCTCATCACCATAAGTCCTTTGATCTGCATAGTCCCTCTGCAATGCATCATGGTCTGACTTGTTTCCTTCTACCTCGTTGAAGACTCTGTCAGACTCATCCTCTGCTTCCTCTTGGCCATCTTGATGAAGGGTGACTATTGTGATGTCTAAAATGGAATTACAAAATGATTGCTCATCCCACAGAGCATCACCTCTTTGTTCAAAGCTCTCTTCTTCAAGGCTTTCCTCAAGGTAGACAAACCTCTCTTTTTCCTCCTCAAAGATATGGATCTCTAGATGTTCAAAGATATTCTCCCGATTCTCCTCTAACTCAAGCTCCTCAGCGTAGTCATCCTCCTCATCGAAGCAACAAGGAAGTTCATCAAACAAAGGAGGAGGGAGCTCACCATGCTTATGTTCCTCCTCATATTGCTGGAACATCCACATGTATGCATCCCCTGTGTCTTCTCCATTACTGATGAGGTCTTCACAAGGAGCATTGATGATGATTTATTCTTCATTATCGCTCATGATAGCCTCCTAAAAAAATGCAAATTGGATCTTTTCTTCCTCACTTGCCTCCTACAGAATAGGTTCCTCCTTGAGAAGGGATGAAGTGGAAAAAACATGTGGAAGAGGAGGCAATCCTTGAGCTAGAAACGAATGATTCTCCTCCTTCCATCTAGCTAGCACTTCATCAATATCAGGTGTGGCCTGATAGCTCTCTTGGGGATGTGTAGATGGGGTGTGTTCACACATGGAATGTGCTGTTGGGTCTGAACCGTCCATCACACCTTAGCTGAGGAACCTCTCTCTGGATTCCAACTCTGCAGTTCTTTTAGCCATATCCTCTTGGAAGAGCCTTTCTTGGAGGTCACCAGCATCATCATGAGTAGGAGTAACTTCATCTTCTTCACGGTTTTGAGCAAAACCTTTCTTCTCCTCCTTCTTACCCCATGATTCTACTGTTTCTTCCAGTTCAGGATCTCAGAGTTGGAATTTTGCTCCTGTGAGTAGGCAGCAACTTTATTTTCTCTAAGGTCTTGGGGATCCTCCATAAGGTCTAAAAGTTCTATCTCTCTTTCATGAAGCAGTCTCATCTTAGCCTCTAAATCTTCAAGTTGCTAGGCTAGATTATCCTAAAAGAGTCTTTCTTGGAGGTCACTAGCATCATCATGTTGAGTAGGAGCAGTTTTGAGAGAGATGTGCTGGTTCGTAAAGTTCCCCCAAAAGAAGATTCACGATCTAAGGAGTTTAGAAGGTTCATCTTCATGGGAGGTTGTTCTAGTTCCCTTTGATGCTTGACGGCTAGGCGTACAGGGTCAAGAACAGGGTTGATTGATGCATCAGATGAGCTGGAGTGAGCAAGTGCCATCTGATAGAAAGGATTTGGTGTACAAGAGGGGGCTTTCTTTAGGATAGGAGGGGGCGTGCTGGCTGACTGCTTTACATGAATGGATTTATCCACTTTGTTACCTCCTCCTCCATGGATTACAAGGCCTGAGCTTGCCTGAACAAACATGCCTCTTTGTACATCAGGTCTTGCTGATAACCATACTACTCATCAAGTCTGTCTATTTCCATTACCTACTTCTCAAACTCCAACACCACCTCCCTTATCATTGAAGGGCAACTAGGAGAGCTGCTTGAGGTGATTCCCTGAATATCTTGAGTTTGATCGAAGTGATATGAAGGAAAACAAGGTCCATGATTCTATGTAAAGGAATTATACATACAAAAATAAGATTTTTGATGGCACCTAGACTGCTTAACCAACTGATTCAACTTAGAGTCATCATTGGTGTTGATGCAAAAGCCTCCAAAGGTTGGTTGGTTGAAGAACACACCAAAATTCTTCAACTCTTTGGACAAAACCTGTCCTAGTTGGTCCCATCAGGCGTGCCAAAAACTGTTGACGTAGTGGATTGCACCCAGGGGCAGGAGGTCGAGCTCCTGCCCTTCCACACTTAACAATGGAAACTCCCCTCTCGCCTGTGGGACTAACGAAGCTGGAGGGGAGAGTCTCTAGATGAGGGCTAGCTCCCTCTGATGTATCTTTTAGGCCTTGGTTTCTCCTATTGCTAACAAATAAAATGAAAAAAAGGGGGGGTGAAAAGGGAGAGAGAGATGCTAAAAACAAAACCTAAGCCTAAAAATGAAAAGGTGATACACCAAAAAAGTTGACCCACCCAGCCCGAATATACACTTTTTACCAAAAAGAAGTGCCCATACACTTCATCTAAAGTGGGAAGCTCTCCTATAATAGTCAGCTAGGGGTCCGTGGAAATACAAGGAGGAAGAAACTACCAGAGGCATTCTGAGACACACTTATGGCAGCCTATTCACAGGCACCTACATTCCTCTGTGGACACTTCTGGTAGACCTGCAAAAAAGACTTCACAATGCACTGGACGTGCTGTGATTGATCTGTGAAAGCATGAAAGACAATGACTTAACACAAAAGAAGAAAGCAAACATATACTTTAAAGTGCAAGTCTAGATAGAGGTAAAAAAGTTAAGTTCTGATTCAAGGTAAAATCTGGCAATAATCTCCCTTACAAGCCTGAGAGATTTTTGGGTAGATTTTTGCCTTAAGGCTAAGAGAGTGGATCCTTCTCAAATGAGAATTTTTATAGTATATAGCCATAGGGGAAGAGAACTTGGCACCTCTTTTGAAAAGAGTTTGGCACCCTTTGATGAGCTAGCCCATGTGCACTAAAAACATCAGAAAGAGGAAGTCACTGTTACTGATGTCATTCTTCTAGAAGAGGCCTGCTGGAACCATGCTGTATAATCACCAAAATTGACTTTGGCATTCAAGCATTAATGTGGAAGCACAGGCTATGCCTCTTTTCTTCAAACAAATTGCAATTTTTCCCCTTTTAAATGCAAACTAGAGAAGACGGATCATGTTGTTTACTATTTGGGTCATTTGGTGATCATCTGTCAATAAATCACCTTCCCTTTGCCACTTGGACTGCTTTGTCTCTTTTTACACCTTGTCTTCTTCCTGCTTTGTCTCCTTTTGCTCTTTCAGCCCTCAGGGGTGATCTTCTGGTAGGTCGCTACGTTCTTTGGGCTCTTTTCATGGTTGGCACTCAGGCAATTCAAAAGCAAATGGCTATTTCACTATCTTAAAATTGACGTTCACGCAGATGTCACCTTGAAATTGAATACCCAATAGCTAGTCTGTCTCCTTAAAATTGATGACTTCCAGGACATCATCGCCCTTGGCAAATTCTATCGGGTCTTTTTTTGCGGGGTTTTTTCTCGTGGATAATTTTCCTACAGACAAAAAGTCTAGGAGAATTGTCTTAGTCTTTTGCTATTCCTTCAAGTTCTTTGGCTTTTTCCTCTCTTGCAGCCTCCCTGAATTTCTTTAGACTTTTTATCTGAAGGAATTCCTTCGGACAAAAAGTCTGAAAGAATTCATCCTTAAACAATTTTTTTGAAAAACTTACCCTTTGCGGCTATCTTTCCTTTGAAGTGCTTCCTACCCTCCACAAGGGCTCCTGAACCCAGAACTGCCCTCCGTAAGGGCACTTGTCCTTTGACTTTAGGACGCTCCCTTGAACCAAACCATTGAACCAACCAATTGAACCAAAAATGGTTCAATGGTTCAACACTACACACCATTCGCTTGAATTGTGTCGCTTTAAAACAAGCCTTTGAACTTTTCTCGTTGAACCGCTCCTTTAAACCAACCGTTGAACCAATGCATTGAACCAATTCAATGGTTCAAGCGTTTGTTGAACCAAGTGATTGAACCCGGCGATGAACCAAGGCGTTGAACCAAGTGATTGAACCCAATGATGAACCATGTGATTAAATTGAGCATTGAATCAATCCATTGAACTTTGCTGATTGAACCAAGCGTTGAACTAAGGCCGATTGAACCAAGGCATTGAACTTGAGCGATGAACCTGTCGATTGAACCAAAGCATTGAACCAAGGCATTGAACTGGTTCAATGGTTTAATGGTTCAATGATGCCGACCTTCCTTGTGATTTTCTTCAGACAAGACCCCGAAGAAGCCTTGTAAAACCCAACACTCTCTGAATTGATTCTTCATGCGCCAAAAGACTAACCTACATAGTCCATAGAAAAACTTCTTTGCAGAATCTATAGAAACTTCACCTGCAGAGTCCATAGAAATAGACCTGTAGAGTCTGTAGAAATAGACCTGCAGAGTCCGTAGAAATGGACAGATTCATGCAAAATCCAAAAATGAAATGGCCTAGAACAGTAGGGACAAAAGGAAACTAATTTTTGGCCTGTTGGGCAAAAAATGGTCAACAGTAATAGGCTAAGTATTTCTAACCTAATTCTTCATCAATGTTGTTATAGATTTGGAACACTATTTCTTGCTCTATGATTTTGTTTGAAACATGGTGTGATAGTAATAGTGATGACATTCAGTGCCCTCTATCCTGATGATAGTGACATCAAGGTAGAACTAATAGTCCCCCATTTTACTAAGGGTTCTCATTATGTTATTGAACAACCTAGGCATTGAAGTATCGTGAATTCCCTAAAACACTTGAGGATATACCTCATCACATATTATTTAAATTTCATTCATATACTTGTATATGAACATAAAATAATGGTCTTCCTAAATCCTATTTATCAGGTATTTAGTTGATGGTTTCCATATATACCCATGGGTCTTATAGACAGTGTTCAATACCACATCTAGTAAATAGAACATCATATGAAAACTACCATCAATTGGCCTCTATTTAGGATGAAACATTTCTCTTTATCCTCACACTAATGATTTCTCTAAGGGTAACTAATATGTTAGATATTATAAGAATATCCAACAATGGGACCCATTCAACTTGGACATATGCAATGCTGGCAAACCCATATAACCTATTTAATACAACCATATCTATCCTAATTTTGGGTCTAAACTTGATAATACAGTTGGATGAAATCACCCCCTTTAGGTTCATCCTCTATCCCTTGACCATCCATTACTTTAACTTCCCTTCTACTGTATTTTACTCAATCCAAACATTGGCCAAGGCTTGGTTGTAAGCAGTCTTAGGGGTTAAAAGTCTAAGATACCTCTTGAATGCCCTACCAAATACATCAATGGTTGTGTTTTTATTTTTTTCATATGTAAACAAACCCCAAAAACTATTCCATTCATAAATAAATTCCTTAGCAGGTCAATACAAGGCATTACTTCAAGTTTTTCTGCCACTTAGTGGAGGCCTTGTGCTTTGATAGGTAGTAGGTTGTCTATGTATTGCTTCGCTTTCACATAAATTTGGTCTTGGGAAGAATAAGGCATCACATATTCCACTTCATCCCATATATCTGAGTAGTAAAGGAATTTGAATTTTAGGGCACTTCTATCGAACATAATATCTTTATATTCTTGCCACTCTATGAATGAGTATGTAAAGGGAACTAAAGGATGACCCTACTTTGAAGAAGAGGCCATTATTTCACTTTGAATGTTGTAATTCCTTTATAGATTGGCTGGTTCATGTTTTGATTAATCACTAGGAAAACTTAGGGCTTTCTAGATGTATGAGAGCTTGAAAAATTAATGTTTAATCAAGAGTTATGGTGAAATGACTTTCCTTCTTATAGATTTTGCCTATATTATTTTTAAGTCTGAGTATTGAATGTATTTGTATGTCATCAATGCAAATAACAAACTTTTGATTTAATTCCTATTTTAATTTGAATGTACCAATCGACTTTGGTAGGTTTAGTTGTTTTTCAAATTGTAATATTTTGTTAACCTTACGTGCTTAATCATTTCATTTGAGATAACTGTCAATTCTTTGTTTACTGGCTCTTTTGCCTTATCAAACTTCTTTACATATACCTTGGTCATGATTCCTTCACATTATGACATGTATCTGATCCTCATTTAGTCAACTCTTTAGATTCGTAATTATGTTTTGTATGCTCCTCGGGTCACGAGTTAACGTGATTAAGCCATGTGGAACAATCTCAGGCCTATGTGGACTTGAAAGGTTGGAACCATTATTTCTTGCAATGTTGGAACTGTGTATGTTTTGTAAGGCTTTGGATAATGGAATGTTAGCATGTGGCTTGATCTTTAAGACTCAAAGAGTTGAGACCGTTGAAATCTTTTCTTGACCTTTTATCTTTTGAAATTATGATAAATTGAAAAGCGTCATCTATTAAAGCTTGAAAGCTCAAAACTATTAGATTGTAGACCATTAGACCTTGTTAATCCTTCCAAGGATCTATTTGACAAAAATCTGCCAAGTTTCAAATATTTGGAAGCTCAGAAGTTTAGAACTATTAAGTCCTTGGGAGATTAGAACCATTAGCCATTTGACATTCTTTTGTAAAGCCTCTATGTTCTTGGGTTCACGATAACACACCACGTGGCATGTCTTTAGAGCTCAAGGACTTGAAAGACTTAGAATTTCCTTTATACTTTAAAGGATCTGTATAACATTGTGATGCCACTTGTCAATGTTTTAAAGCCTGAGATCATTTAAAGACTTGGAATTTCCTTTGAGAAAACTAATGACTTTGGGCGATGTGATAGTGACACTTATCATAATCTCATGTAATGAATGTAAGGTGAAATCTTGGGTGAATAACAAGTCTTTCATTGATGGTCTTGTAACCACATAAAATATGTAGGAAAACCTAGACAAAATATATTAATTTCGTTAGTCAAGAAATCAAAGTGTCAATTTTGAAGAAAACTTATGAAAGCCAAATATTCAAAATAACTTAAAGTGATCATTCAAGCTTTTCTCTTCATGATTCGAATTCCTATAAATTTAGACTCATTGAAACAAACATAGACTTTGCACAAAGACATCATACTATGGACTTTTAAGGTTTGTGGGGCCTCCAAATAGAGGTTTCCAATAGTGACAGGTTCCCATTCTAAATTTTAAAATGGGGTGTGTGTGTTAGGGAACAATAAAACCCTAAAAGATTTATGACTTATAAATCTTCATTGTGTTTCTTAGACGTTCTTTACATCCTAGAATCTCATTTTGCTTCTTATGTTTTTTAAAATCCTTGTGTTTAGTTTGCCTTATTTATTATGAAAAACCTTTTTTTATATCAAAATTATATTTCATAGCTTTTGTGTAGTGTTTAACACACAAAACCTCCACTTTAAGATCTTTGTAATGTACACAACTAACTAGATATTTTAAAAAAAATATGTGTTTATTAAATAATTTTGAGTGTATGTTCGATTTTATAGTTTATCACATCTATAGACAACTTTTAAAATTTAATTTTTGTTCCATTATTATTGTGGAGTGTGGGATTCTTAGGAATATTTTCCTTAGGTCCCATAATTTAGATCTTATGTTTTTATCATTATTATTTTTATCTTATTTTGGATTTAGTTTTCTAAACAAGATAAAACTTGAGACTAATTTAGATTATATAATCTATCTCTAAATCAAGCAAATATGAATGTAAGTAGTAGGGCGTGATTGATTTATAAAACTTACTATAAATAGAAATAACCAAGAGGATAGGGTACTTAGCTTGTTTCATTTTTATTATGGTCTATGATCTAGTGTACAATTGTCAACAATGGTTTGAAATGGATATATGGTTATTCAAATCTGGAAATTGAATATTTGAGATTATTGGGATGGATCTGCTAATGTATAGACACATGTGGTAACTAGATCCATATGTTATTTTCCATATTTATCCTTGTGAAAATTACTTGATTCTTCCATCATAGATCAATTTGCTTACTTGGAAATAAATATTCTATGTAATTTTAGTGGTTTGAAATGTGTCCATGTTCAAACTCATCTTCCTTCACCTTTAAACCCTACATCTAATTTTGACACTTGATTCACCTATAAAATGGGGTTATAAAGGATGGTTTGAGCTGACCTCAACCATCCCCCATTGATGGGATGAATGTTGCCTATGTTTTAATACTCTGAAGAGGGCTTAAACTACACATAGTTTTTTGACCTAACTATATGTGTGTTTAATCAATGATATTATAATATACACTATAATCATGTGTGGATTTTGACAATTGACAACTTGTGATTTTAACCTTGTAATAGTATTTAGCCTTGACTTGATGGTTGTTCCTTTGAGGTTTTAAATATTTGCATGTTTTAGGGTAGTGCCTCAAGGATGAGCGAATGTTTTCCTCTGTGGGAAAGTAATTATCTAAGTAGGTGCTAAATCAATGCTAGATATAAATAGCCTTAAGATTTATAAGTAAAAATACCTGAATCTTTAGATAATCCCTCTAAATTGACATGTGAATTATGTGGGCTGACCTAAAATAATAATTTATAATTGTTAAAATAGTCATTGAAGAGTGTGTGGATAGGTTTAGCCAAGGCAGATGGTTATGGTAACTAGATTTGTTTGATTATGGATAGAAGCATCTAGGAGATAGGAAATAGTGATTGGGATCAGTAGATAATCTACTAAAGATGATTAGTTGTTTAGACAAAGACTAGAGAAATCTTGTGTGTGAATAATGGTAAAAGAGGAAGGTCGGGCACATAGGTAAGTGAATGGCTAGGAGAGAGTGTGAATAAGAGTAATATGTGTATAAATAAGTCATGTATACTAAGGTTTAGTGAAAATTGAGATTGTCAAGCATCAAACACCAAATTTATGTCTTTACATTTGCCCCCCCTTTAATTCTAGCATTGAAAGTGCTAGAGTAAAAAGATAGAGTGAGATTTTTGTTACCTAAGTGTAACTATGGTGGTTGTCTGTAGGTACTTGTTGAGTTTTGATATTTTTCAATACAAATTATATAATTAAACATGTAAAAATTAGTGTCCACTTATGTTATAAAAAATGAAGTAACAATTAAACATATCTGAAATTCAAAAAGTAAGGAACGAATACACTTTAGAGTAGGCGAACCAAGTTTCCCTTTGGAGTTATTAGAGAATGTGGTGATTATGCCCCAGGGATATGTCAATGTTAAAACCATGGGTTTGAATAATATGCCCTTATTGTCTTTAGAGATGGAGAAGTGCTTAAAATTTAAGTCATGTAGAACCTCAATTGCACTACGTATTACCATTTTTTGAGAATGGGACCCAAAATGGGTTTTAATAAACTTGAGTATGCCTGAGTACACATTGAATAAGTCTAAGTAATTTGTTTATCAATGAAAGAGGATTAAAGGGTCCCTCACCCACTTCATTAATGAAAATATTTTACAATAAGTTACCATCTTACAAATTGGCAAGACAAACAATGTGGAGTTCCTCAAAGGCAACAACCAAGCAAAAATCAAAGCGTCTTTAAAGGTTGTAAAGAATTAAAAACTAAAACGTTCAATTGTCCCTTACCCACCAAAGAAAAAGAAAATCAAAATATAGAGGAAAGTGATTGAAACTATTCCTCCACAAGCTGAAAAATATCATAGAAAGCTCAACCAAAAGCACAACAAAACTTTATTTATATAAAATTACAGCAATCATCAGATCTAATATCCAGATAATCATGTTAAAAAATTCCTTGCACAATGCTTTAAACCATAGCTAAGCCATATAAACCTAATAGTTAGTACAAAAATGTTTTTCTAAAGGTAAAAGTCTTCCATAACCATTACTCAAAGCTTCTACAAAGCTGCCTATAAGCTTCCATGGCCACCAAACATTAAAATCCACATCTCTAATTGTGATGCATTAACACCATTTTAAAATTGCCATTCCTTGTTTAGAAAATTTCTTATTTTTAACTATAGTCCAGTCTTTAGAGTTAGCTAAAGGAGAAGATATATTATTTGAGGATGGCCCTTGAATGACATCATGATCAAGCACATAATAAGGTCCGTTGTGTAGATTTAAGGAAGCCATGGTTGTCCTAAAAATAATTATAAGAACCAAACCAAGAATGCCAAAAGATAAATGTTTGGAAGAGGTTTGAGCTTCCAAAAATATAGAGTCACAAAATGGATAATAAAATGAATATTTATTTGTGTTTTTGGAGATATTTACCACTTATGTAGCCTCATCCATAGCTTTGACATGAATATTCACAACCTAAAACATAGGGTTTTCCACAACCATATTTTCAACCTATAACATCACCTCTTATACAACTTCTACTATATTATCTTTCACCATTACTTTCATAACATAATTCACCATGTTTTTTGCAACATCTTCCATAGGTTTAACAATTTGGTGATAGTAATCAACCTTTTTCCACCAAATTCCTTGTCTACCCCCTTTCAGAGAGTAGTTTTGTGAGGAATCCTTTCTTTTTGGACATACCTATTCCAAATACCCTATAATATAATGTGATCTAAATCTGAATGGCACCTGTTCATAGTCTAATTTTTGCTTCCAAATGTGCTTACCAATATTAATCAAAATATCTTCAAGCAATCCTGTAAATAATTCCATTTTAACACAAGTCGAATCAAAATTGGGTTGGGAGAACTTGCATGTTTTAGGGGAGATTTTAATGCATTTTCCTAAGGAATTTTCAATTTTAAAAAGTCAAGAAGGGTTACAAAAATTTAGAGGAAGGTTAGGCATCCTAACATAGATCGGTGTCAGTGAGAAATAATGAGTTGAATAGTTAAAATTTAGAAACTAGGGTTTCGTGCAAAGATGAGATGAGACCCAAGACCAAGGATAGGAATGGAAGATCATATCTCTATCCCCCTCTAAAATAAAATAAAATAATGAAATATCCCTTTGCACAAGGGCAAATTATAAGATCATCAGTTGGAAGAGGTTTCTAATGAGTATAAATCTAGGTATGTAAGTCTACCAGTGAGGGTCACAATTTATAAAATATGAAATAATCCCAAGAGCCTTATATTCATCTTCATCCACCATTATTTCCTTTAGTATAGTAACATTTAACATTAAGACATAGGTCGATTTCAAAGCTTGAATACACATTTGAATGTTTGATGATGGAAATAAACCCCTTTGGTGAGATTTATAATAGATAAGGGTTGAATAAAAATTAGTTTTCCTTGTGAGATATATACCTCAGCATAGTTCACTACTCAAGCCCATCACTCCTTCTATCTATAGGGATCAATGAGGAAAGATCTAAATCTAAATTGATAAGGACATTGAGTGGAGGACATGTATGATAAATCTAAATTTTTGGATGGAGATTCTAAAACCCCATTGGTTATTCGACCATTTCTAACCATGGAGAAACCCAAAGAAGCTAAATGAGGAGAATTCATGGTCATTGAATCCTCTAGATGAGAAGTGGAGCTATGAAAATGAGAAGCTATCAATGGAGAAGAAGAGTTTAGAGAAGGACCGGAAGGAAGGCATGGACATGAAACAAGAGGATCAAGAGGAGTAGCTTAAGGGGAAGTAAACAAGCCTAAAATAAGAGCTTTAATTAGAGAGGAATGAGCAAGTGGAACACATAGGTGCGAAGTGGTGGGAGCAAAAGCAATAGCCATTGGGAGCCAATAACTCCTCCCCCATTCTTTGTAATTTTAAATCATCCATTGCATATGGATTTTATAATTTAAACTAAGTACACTTGAGTACAATTGAGTAGAACCTGAGTAAATGTGAGTAATTTTGAGTCTTGTAGAATGTTTACATATGCCATATATATTCCCCCAATCTAATAATATGTGTAATCTAAGTCATGTAGGATGTGGCAAAATATCAAAAAATTTATGAATTATCCACATATGTGTTGCATATGCCCCCAATATGATACCATGTGTAATTTGAGTCATGTAGTTTGTGTATTTATATCGTATAATATGTGCATTGTCATTCATAACCATGTAGAATATCTAACATATGGTCCACATATGCCCTTAATTTGTGTCAAATTTGTTATAATCTATGTAAACTTGTGTTAATCTAAAATAATATGTGCCAACATTTTGAGTTTTCTATGTGAAGGACCAACTCTCTAAGATAAGGGCACTGCACATGCCTTCCTTTTGAGGTAAGTGATGTAGCCTACAAATTACTCATATCAAAAGAAAAGAGTTATACGCACCATGTTATACATAAAAATATGCAAGCATATAAAACATGTGCTAACATGATTAGATTATGTTATCATATAAATATTAGATCATTTGAGCATACATGAAACATGTATCCTAAGGCATACAAGTGTCATGTCAAGTGGATATATCAATTAGGCATGTAGTAATAGTTGTCATAGTAATGACCATATGAGCAATGACTAAATAACTATGTAGAAGATACATGATATGTATCATGGTATCGTACATAATTAGAAAAATGTGAGATATGGATCATGACATTACAATCTCAATAAATAATCCTATATGTATCCACATAAAGTCACATGCAATGTCATGGCCATGACACGCACAAAAACAATCATAGAAACACACATGATAACATAGTGTCATGCAAAGTCATAGAGATAGATTCAAACATAAAATGAGTCACACAATGAACAATCAATGTCACATAGAGTCATAGAGAAAGAGTCAAACATAAAAGGTGTCACATAATGAATACCTAATGTCACGTAAAGTCATAGAGAAAGAGTCAAACATAAAATGTGTCTCATAATCAACATCCAATGTCACATAGATGCAAAAATAAATATTCATACATAAAGGGAATCACACAATGAACACACAATGTCACATGCACTAAGATTAAAATAGGTAAAGTGTCACACAATGTAATACACTCTCAAGGATCACACTATGTAACACTCAACAAAATCAATCATGCATAGAGAAAGCAAAGTTGATCTACATAAACAATGTGTGTCAACATCATATATATTAAAATATAGCATCCATAGAATATATCACTCTAGGTAGTATATGTAAGAGCAAGTCACATGTAATTAGTGTGAACAACTCAATATGATCAACTGAATGGTCATATAGATATGTAACCTATGAAAATGTACAAAGATGCCCTAAGTGTAAGCATGCCCCTAAGTAGGAAGGTAGCCTTAGGTCTAGGAATGTCTTGCATCTAAATGTCCATGTCATATCTAACCTATATGTCTTGCATCACACTTATGTATATTGTGAAACACATGTGCATAAAGAAATTGGATATATAATTTACCATGTATGTGATAAATCATAAATGAATCATGTAAAATAACAACACATGCCATGCATAGGTCTTTTTTTTTTTTTTTTTTCATATTTTGATTTATTTAATTTTTTAATTTTATTGGATATTGGTAGTGTTGTCCCCCAAAAATATCACTCATTTTTGGAACAACATTTGAACTATTTTGGTCTTACAGACCAAAATTGTCTCTTCCCTTTTCAAAATTTGTCTTGGGCATTCAAATTCCTCATTTTTCGGGCTTCATGGCTTCTGCAAGTGTGTTCAATCAAAAGAATCGGTTTCTAACAATTGGTCATTTTTGGAATTGGTTCATCGCCATGGTTCAAATAGAAATCTCCATTGGCAAGCATCAGAAGTAGGTTCAACTCTTTATTTCACTCAGGTCGTTCATTCCCTTTGTTTCAATGTTTTGGTTCAAAGACATGGTGCAAAGGCAAGTTCAATGTTCGGTTCAATGTCTTGATTCAACGGAATGGTTCATCGGCAAAAGTTCAAAGGGGTGGTTCAATGCAAAAGGAAGCTTCCCGAAGGACAAGTGCCCTTGCGCAGGACACTAAATCGATAAAAGCACCCTTCGAAAGGGTCATTTTCAAGGAAGCCGAAAGGTAATTCTTTCAAATTTGTTTAAGGCATTTAAAATTGGTGCGGGAATTTTCCCTAGACTTTTTGTCCATGGGAATTTTCCCCAAGGAAAATGTCCATGGGAGGAAGCGTAAGAAAATCCCGAGTGAATATCTGAAGGGTTGCCCAAAGAAGCCCGAAAGGCCATTTAAAGACTGCCCAAAGGATAGATATCCTTACGGGAGGCTATTCTGACTCAAAATGGGTCATTTCTCAAGGCCCAAAAGGGCAAGTCCAATATGGAAAAATACCAAGTAGAAAGCCGAAAGAAGACCAAGGGGTGACGTGCCCGAGGACGTCAAATTCAACACAATGAAGTAGTTGCTAAAAACATAGTGATGGGCGTGCAAACGTCAAATTGAAGACTATAAAATAACTATTGATCCAAACTAGAATACATTCACAGATTTCAAGGCCAAGACTAGCAAAAAGTGGGGAAGGAACAGAACAACAAACTAAATCCATGACCTGATTCAATTAACCAAAAAAGGAGGAACGATGAAGATAAGATCAGATCGCCAGGTGGACATTGAAAGTTGCAAACTTTCAATAAGCATGACTTGTTTCCTTGCATTGATAAAATCAAATGGGTAAAATGCCCCTAAGTTCCAGCGTGTCTTCTTAACAGATTCCAATGCAAAATGATGTATTACTATTCCCGAGTCCTTCTTGAAGAGGCTATGTAAGGAACTCTCTTTTATTGTAATAAGGATCTCTTTTTGACAATTAGAATGAAACTTTGCCCAAATTGTAAGGCATTACTAAGACTTTGAGCTCAGATTGTCGATCATATTTTGTTACTGGAATAAGAAAGCAAGTGGTTTTTCAGACTTTGTGCTGTAATATCTTTGTTATTGAGGAAATTGTTCTTATGTCTTTTTCTTCAATATATCTTTTGTTCCTTTAATTCAACAAGCAAAATTAGTGACAACAGTCAAGGAGGTGTCCTAAAGAGTCAACTGTGGAGAGACTTTGTGCCCTCATAATTGCCTTTAGTGTGTTTTCTTTTCATCTCTATGTAAAGGACCTTGAGGCGACTTTGTGCCCTCATTGTCCTTCATATCTTACTCTTGAGAAATCCAGGTGAAGACTTTATGTTGCATCTCGATTTTCTGGTTTTTACATCATTTGCTACATTTTGTTGTTACTACCTGGAGTATTCTTGTGGCTTGCTGAATAATACTTCTGAAAGAAGAGGAGTGTTATCTGTCATTTCCCTTAAGTTTTTCCTTTTGATTTGCATGCATCATCTCTGAAAAAAGAGAGATGGATGGTTTGTCCTACCCCTGAGTATTATTTTTTGTTTATATATATATATATATATAGCTTATTTATAGGGAACCTCCCCTTGATGAGAGGAGAGATCAATCTCCTTCTGATGTGGTAAAACTACACATTTGGATGACTAATCTTCCTACTTTGGCTGATCAGACCTATTTTGTTTATCAGTATGCTGATCAACAAAATATTCAACCAACAGTTTTTGGCGACTCCGCTGGGGATATACATAATATTGTGCAATTTGGAACCTCAAGTTTCAGATTGAAACATCACCTATATATCCCATTATCATTATATCCTTATCCATTACAGACTCTGGCGACTCCGTTTCATGTCTTACCCATTATCTATTTATAGCCTTACCATTTTCATCCATCTCCATTTTATTATCTGGTCTGTAAAACCAGATCTGCTGGGAAAGAAAATGTAGTTTGAAGCCTCAAGCTTTAAGCTAAAGCAGGGCCAGTTTCTTTTTCATGTTTGTCCTATAATTTGGCAACTCCACTCAGATGTGTTATCCCTATTGTTCATAATTAAATTATGGCAATTTGAGGCCCTTGGGGTAACTCTTTTGGCCCACTCAACTTGACTCCACCTCTACATGAGCTACCACTCAGTTCAAGGAAGAATTTCTTCAAATTCTTTGGTGATGGAAGAGTCCACCCTGATGAACACATTGCAGCCTTCACCATAGCCTGTGGTGTGATAGGGGTGGAGTTTGAAGACATGGCAGTTAGGCTTTTTGTGGAGACACTACAAGGCGTTACTGCAGACTAGTTCTACCATCTGCAAGTTGGATCAGTAACTGACTGGGATACACTTAAAGCCAAGTTTGAAGCAAGATTCAAGCCTGCAAAAGATGCACATGCCTTGTTGGCCCAGCTCACATAGATGAAGAAGGAGCCCCATGAACCTATGAGGGACTTCATTGCTAGGTTGAACACACTGAGGCACAGGATTCCCATGATTGCCCAGTTGACACCTCAGAATCTCATGTGTTTCTTCATCAACTCACAACAGCTTGAAGTAAGTTTTCTATTGAGACAGGCTAGACACATAGACCTTGAGGGTACTCAAGACTTGGCTACTGAGCTAGAAGATGACCTTATCTTGGCAGGAAAGATAAGGAGAGATCCTAACAGAGCTAAAACCTCTTCATCTTCTGAATACTCACCCACAGTCACCACTGATCCAATGGTACAAAAGTTGACAAATGAATTGCTAGCCTTGAAAAGGCAAATGGCACAAAGTATGTCTTCTACTCCTCTATATAAAGATATATCAAGGAGGACATTCCCTAATCAACCATATCAAGGCAACGCTGCCGAAAGTCAAGGGCAACAAAATCGTCTTCTTCCTCCACAGAGGAATCTTGCCTTTGAAGCACCTTCAACAAACTCAATAGTTGGATATCTGGAAACAAAGCATGTTTCCTATTTCCAACCTAAGTTAGAGCAAGAAAATAACACTGATCTCTTCAAGGAGGATCTAGAAGAATTAGCTGGCGACTCTCACATTGGTTTCTTGAATTACCAAAATGAATCCAAAAGTGAAGGCGAAGTAATCAAAGGATCATACACAGTATTCATCCAGTCCCAAAATCAGTCAGCCCAGTAGGCCAACAAAGAGAAGATAGAGGAGCGACCCCAAACAGTAATTTCAATTGTTGAGCAGAGAACCCCTCTTCCTTTTTAATCAAAGGACTCGGTGATTACCAAAGAAGTAAGTACATCAAACATCTATGTACCTTCTACTTCAGCTTCGCAAACCAGTCCTTCCCCTCCCAGAAATCAAAAGGATGAACTCCCATCCTCTCTTCCAAATCCATTCTAGTCATTTGACATGATTAATCATGTCAAGGAATCCAAAATTCAAATGACTGAGTTTGAATCCCTGCAAGTCAATCCTGAGGAATTGGACATTAATGGAGAACCAGATGCGGACCTGTCTAAGACAAAATACATGGTCACCCAAACATCAGCCCTTACAGCACAAATTCTATTTGAGTCTTTAGGTAGGGGTAATTATTTCTTTACCACAGAGGATGTTCATGTTTCTGTAGATGAAAGTCCTGTAGCTAATAATCCAGGAATTGATCCAAACAAGACTTCAGGAGAATTGGTAGGATGCAGTATAAACAAGGAAGGATCTTCCATCTCTAATGAAGAGAAATATTATAGGAGATTAACTTCTGATGATGACAATAATTCTTCCACCAATGATGAAGTTGGAACTGTGTTGATATCTTCTCAAGGAGCTATTCTTTCTTCATGCAATTTACAAGTCAACAACACCAACAACACAACTGTATGTGAATCTCTGTTGCTTAAATTAAAGATTGCTCAAGATGAAGAACTCAAACTCCTTCACATCAAAGGAGATGTTAATCTGATAGTTTGTCAAGAGTTTGATATGGACAATCCAATCATATGCTGGACTGAACCAAAAGAATAACCAATTATGGTAATGGACCATGCTGCTACAAATCAAAATCAAGCAAAGGAACCCTTCGCAGGGAGAGCAAGGAGTTATGGTTTTCACTTTGAAGACCACGTCCTACCATAGAGCAAAAAGAAGGAAAGACCAAGAGGAAGACGCAAAAAATTGGTTTTCTGGTGGAGAACTCCATTCGCCCATCACCATTTCTGGGGACAAAATATATTCTTGCTGGTTTACCAAGATGGCGCACTATTTTCATTGTCTCTCAAGAAGCAGCATCTGAAATACTTCAATTCTTGAAGTATCATATCATTGCATATGTATATATGTATATTTGTACAGTTTTTAATTCTATTTTGTTTTGATTGTTTCCATTTTTGATGCCTTTCATTTTTGGGTAGCATGACTCCGTAACCCAATGGCATACTTGAAGACACTGGAGATTCTGGATTCTACTCCTTTCAATTCATTTTGCAATTGACAGAAGTTCCCCAACTGGAGCCAGCTGTTGTCCCCCAAAAATATCACTCATTTTTGGGACAACATTTAAACTATTTTGGTCTTACAGACCAAAATTGTCTCTTCCCTTTTCAAAATTTGTCTTGGGCATTTAAATTCCTCATTTTTTGGGCTTCACAGCTTCTGCAGGTGGGTTCAATCAAAAGAATCAATTTCTAAAAATTGGTCATTTTTGAAATTGGTTCATCACCTTGGTTCAAATAGAAATCTCCATCAGCAAGCATCAGCAGCATGTTCAACGCTTTATTTCACTCGGGTGGTTCATTCCCTTTGTTTCAACGTTTTGGTTCAAAGACATGGTGCAAAGGCAAGTTCAATATTCGATTCAATGTCTTGGTTCAACAGAATGGTTCATCGCCAAAAGTTCAAAGGGGCAGTTCAATGCAAAAGGAAGCTTCTCAAAGGACAAGTGCCCTTGCGGAGGACACTTAATCGATAAAAACACCCTTCGAAAGGGTCATTTTCAAGGAAGCTGAAAGGTAATTCTTTCATATTTGTTTAAGGCATTTAAAATTGGTGTGGGAATTTTCCCCAGATTTTTTATCTGCGAGAATTTTCCCCAGAGAAAATGTTTGCGAGAGGAAGCATAAGAAAAGCCTGGGGGAATATCTGAAGGGTCACCTGAAGAAGCCCGAAAGGCCATTTAAAGACTGGCTGAAGGATAGATATCCTTACAAGAGGCTATTCCAACTCAAAATGGGTCATTTCTCAAGGCCCAAAAGGGCAAGTCCAATCTGGAAAAATACCAAGCAGAACGCTGAAAGAAGACCAAGGGGTGACGTGCCCGAGGACGTCAAATTCAACACAACAAAGTAGTCGTTGAAAACATAGTGATGGGCGTGCGAATGTCAAATTGAAGACAACAAAATAACTGTTGATCTAGACTAGAATACATTCATAGATTTCAAGGCCAAGACCAGCAGAAAGTGGGGAAGGAACAAAACAACAAACTAAATCCAGGACCCAATTCAATTAACCAAAAAAGGAGGAACAATGAAGATAAGATAAGATCACCAGGTGGACATTGAAAGTTGCAAACTTTCAATAAGCATGACTTGTTTCTCTGCATTGATAAAATCAAATGGGTAAAATGCCCCTAAGTTCTAGCGTGTCTTCTTAACAGATTCCAACGCAAAATGATGTATTATTGTTCCCAAGTCCTTCTTGAAGAGGCTATATCAGGAACTCTCTTTTATTGTAATAGGGATCTCTTTTTGACAATTAGAATGAAACTCTGCCCAAATTGTAAGGCATTACTAAGACTTTGAGCTCAGATTGCCGATCATATTTTGTTACTGGAATAAGAAAGCAAGTGGTTTTTCAGACTTTGTGCTGTAATATCTTTGTTATTGAGGAAATTGTTCTTATGTCTTTTTCTTCAATATATCTTTTGTTCCTTTAATTCAACAAGTAGAATTAGTGACAACAGTCAAGAAGGTGTCCTAAAGAGTCAACTGTGGAGAGACTTTGTGCCCTCATAATTGCCTTTAGTGTGTTTTCTTTTCATCTCTGTGTAAAGGACCTTGAGGCGACTTTGTGCCCTCATTGTCCTTCGTATCTTACTCTTGAGCAATCCAGGTGAAGACTTTGTGTTGCATCTCAATTTGCTGGTTTTTACATCCTTTGCTACATTTTGTTGTTACTAACTGGAGTATTATTGTGGCTTGATGAATAGTACTTCTGAAAGAAGAGGAGTGCTGTTTGTCATTTCCCTTGAGTTTTTCCTTTGATCCGCACGCATCATCTCTGAAAAAAGAGAGATGGATGGTTTGTCCTACCCCTAAGTATTATTTTCTGTTTTATATATATATATATATATATATATATATATATATATATATATATATATATATATATATATATATATAAACAGAAAATAATACTTAGGGGTAGGACAAACCATCCATCTCTCTTTTTTCAGATATATATATATATATATATATATATATATATATATATATATATATATATATATATATATATATATATATAGCTTATCTATAGGGAACCTCCCCTTAATGAGAGGAGAGATCAGTCCCCTTCTGATGTGGTAAAACTACACATTTGGATGACTAATCTTCCTACTTTGGCTGATCAGACCTATTTTGTTTATCAGTACGCTGATCGACAAAATATTCAACCAACAGGTAGACATTTGTATAATCAAGTAAGGCCAAGTGGAAATGATATGAAAATAGAATAATGAAAGGGGTCCGATAATTTTGTAGCATACGTGAAGGCATAATGTGCACCAAGTGTAGTAATATAGTAGTCTAGAGGAAGGGAAGATAGACAAATGCCCCTACTATATATGTGAGTTTCAACATCATATCTCAAGAGACTCTATGGAGATAAGAGGATACATGCCCCCATTGAGTAAGAATTAGTATACATGCTCATGTCATAATTTGCAAGTAAGATTGTATGTGATCATGGAAGCTCAATGTAGGCCATAACAAGTATATATAGTCAATATGTAGGGGTAAGAAAGTAATATGCATTGGGATGAGATTGTTTTAAGTATGTATCATCATAAAGTAGATGTCATAGGTATTAGGATAAATAATCAAAAGATAAGGACCAAGTGAAAACAAAGCCAATGGATAGAAGAGTGACCAGTGTAAGAGCATATGTACACATATGTGTCAAGATAGAAGAATAGAGGGGATAAGCGATAAAGAAAACATCAAGGAACTATGTAAAATAGATTATGTTTTAGCTAACCAATATCTCATCAATGTCATAATCAGAGGGTTATCCTATATCATTTATGTCATAATCACCAACTATATTACCATAGTCATTAGATTTTCTTTGGTCTTTGCGAATATGTATGCATGATTTATGTCCTTGCATTCAATAGCCTTGAATGAGATGAATTGCTTGGATAAATTATTGTAGAAAACTATGTGCATGAAATGGATATTATTCACACACTAGCTTATGTGGAGAGATTCGATGTATCTCAAAATTTAGTAGATCTTGTTGATTCACATGTGACATTAAGCTCTTAGGATCACTTACATCTATACTACATACCCTCATTAAGTCTACACCTACTGGCACTTGATGAATATTAATAGCATGAGATTATCTATGTTCTTGATTTATTTGTCAAGCACTCTTTATTTACTCAATTCTTTGATGTTTTACTTTATTTACTTTGCTTTGGTATTCATATTTGTGTGTTGTGAGATGTAACTATTTTCTTAATACGAGTAATATTTTAAAATATTCCATATCCTTGATATGTGAACAAACTACCTTGGAAGTTGAATGAAATAATCATATTAATGTTATCTAGTTTTGCTTCCATTTTTATTAACCATGTTTTTTCCAATGTTACATATAATTGTGTAAGAGTAGGCTTGAGATAGAATAATGTCTCCATTGTAAGTAGCCACAATAGAAACCAATATAGTAATATGCCCTATTGTTACCTCATTATTGTTTGTATCTTTTAACCCATGTTCATCATATCCCAACTCAAGAGACCCAATTGTACATGCATTGCATTGTATCTTCAATCTCAAGTGGAAACCTGATAGTATTAAGAAATGTATTAGTTAATTCGATGTTACTTTATTCTTATTCTAGTGCACGACTAAGGGAAGAATGTAAAGAAGGAGAAGGAGAATTGACTTGTTGCATTCTAAGTCTATTGTATGTTTCTTCTTTTTTGTTGAAATTGTACAAAGATCTATCACTATCACACTAATCTACAATAATATCATGATCATAATTATCATAATCATTTCATTCTTTTATTTAAATATATTCTTCATCTATAAAAACATTGTCGTTAGACACATAAACATGATCATCTACATCGACATTTGTCCACTCATTAGCATAATTGTATGGCACAACATGAGTAGATAATAAGGAATCCATAGGATGAGAAATAGTAAGGTTTTGGTGATGCATATGCATGTATTAAAAAAAAACTAGCATGACAAGGAATACGAGCATAAATCCTACTCCTAGGTTAAGGGTGAACATAAAACTCTAGGATAATTGAAAACCTAAGAGAAATAGACACCAATAAAGAACTGGCCACCCCAAGATAACTGTGAGGAATATTGGGAAATAAACGCATGTTTTTGATGACTATAAATAGATAAATGAAATATATAATTTATTTAAAAAATAGACACATCCTTTAACCTCTAGATTGAATTTACTTAAGATAGTAAAACCATAATTTCAAAAAATCAGTTTAGAATTTTGGGGAAAAAAAGGTTTTTGATCCAATCAATATGACGAACAAAATATGCAAGCATTTTAAAAATAGATCCATTTGATCAAATATCAACTGAACACGTATGGGATAAGCCACAACCCTAATAGAGGAAATCCTAATAGGATAAATGGGTATGCCACTCTAGGGAAAAAGATGAAAATGTTAGATTTTGCACATAAAAATAAGAAATTAGAAATCAGAGATGAAACCCTAACACATAAATCTAAAACCCTAAGACGGTAGAATGAGACCCTAAGGGAAACCTAGGGTTTTATGCATTCAAGGGATGTTGGGTTCATCAATATGTTTTATCTTATTTTAGATTTAGTGGCCTAAACAAGATAAGACTTGAGACTAATTCAGATTATATAATGTATGTCTAAATTAAGGAAATATGAATATAACTAGTAGAGTATGATTCATTTATCGCACTTACTATAAGGAGAAATAACCAAGAGGACAAGGTACTTATTTTGTTTCAGTTATGTTTTGGTTTATGACAATTTGCAATCGTCAACAATGGTCTAGAATGGATTTGTGGTCACTTGGATCTCTAAACTGAGTGTCTAAGCATGTTGGGAAAGAACTGATAGTGCTTGGATGCCTCTAGTAACCATAGTCATCTGCTTTCTATTGGATTTGTCCTTATGAAATGTGTGGGGTTGTTTCATCATAGATAGATATGCCTTCATGTAAATAGGCTTTATTTGTGATTTTAGAGGCTCAGACTGTGCATAGGTTCAAATTTATCTACCTTTACCTTAAAACCCAAGCTTCACTTTCGACACTTGCTTTACCTATTAAAAAGGGGTTAGAAAGGATGCACTGCACTGACCTCATCCACCCCCCGCTAAGTGGTAGAGGCTTACCTACATTCCAATACTTTTAAGACAACTCAAATTCCATGTAATTCTCCTACCTAACTATATGTGAGTTCAATCAATGATATACTAGTATGCAGTGCAACCCTGTGTGGCTTTTGACACTTGATTTTTATCTATTTTGACCTTGCAATAGTATTCAAACTTAGATTGATGGCCATTCTTTTAAAGGTTTGTAGATTTTTATGCCTTATGGAAATACCTCAAGGATGTGCAAATGTATTCCTTAGTTTGCAAGTACTTCTCTAGGTAAGTGTTCAATCAGTTTAGATAAGAATATGCTTAGGCTTGATATATATAAATCGCTGACTCTTTGGGTATTTCCTTCCAAACTGATATGTGAAACATGTGGGTTGACTTAAATGAAGAGTTTAAATATGGGAAAATAGCTATTGGAGACCATACAAATATGTTTGATAAAGGTAGATGGCTTTAATAACCAAATCTATTTGACTATGACTAGAGGTGTTTAAGACGCATGAAACAATGATATAGGATTAGGCGACTGACTTATTTATATCACTGGTTATTGAAGAAGAGACTAAAAAAAGAATGTGTGTGAGTAATGAAAAACCGATAAAGATGATACTATAAATAAACGAATAGTTAAAAAAGAATGTAAACAAAAATCATATGTATATACACAAATCATTTATACCAAAATTTAATCAAAATTGAAAATTTCAAATGTTTAATACCAATTTATATATTAATATTTAAATATACAATATATATTATATTTTAAAACCCATCGCATCTTCACAAAGCAAATCAGCAAGTGATTTTGTGTTTGAGTGAAGTGTGTGATCTCTCCGTGTAGGACCCATCACTTGAGGTACACGGTTTAAACGATTGACATTTAAAGTGTGCATGGAACACAAATGACAAACATGATAATCTCAAAAGCACAATTTATATTCCATCACGTCCATGCACAATTAAAATGTTAAAGCCCATCGGATCCGTATTATATTAAAATGTTTGTGACAGCAATCAAATACTAATTAAACCTCATGAATGAGAATATAGTCTATTTTATGGTTTTCATCATTTCATCAATGATCAAGTCATAGTCTCTCTTCTTTGAGATTCATTTTTCAACTCATATGCTTTCTTTTGGAGGAAAGTTACTCTATGCAATACACTTATAGCTTATTAGCTTATTATTGTGTGTGTGTTTGAGATTTAATTAAGTTAGGAGAAGTGATTGTGTTGTTTAGAGAATCATATCAAATTTGTATTTAAAATGTTTTAATATTTTGGTAAAATTTTTAGAGGTTTATATTGGGTTAATTGAGATTGATTTATAGTAGTAAGATGATAATATAATAAAATATTATCTCACTTTTTTATTTTTTGAGGTTAATTTTTTTTTTTCTAATCTTCTTTAAAAAATATTGAATT
This sequence comes from Torreya grandis, assembly GCA_037957365.1. NCBI lineage: Eukaryota > Viridiplantae > Streptophyta > Pinopsida > Cupressales > Taxaceae > Torreya > Torreya grandis. The sequence goes on from JARHVA010008358.1 coordinate 158,614, forward strand.
TTAGTTGGTTAAAATTATTAAAAAATATGTGTTATATTTTATACACACAAAAAGTAATATACTCACATTTTTTTAAAAATTATAAAATTTATTCGATATTTTTTAAATTATTTTTCAATAGTATTTTTAGTCATCTATGAGACACACTATCATGCTTTGACCTACTAACCTTTTTGAGCTTTAGTTTGTGGAGATTGTTGTGGGTTTAAATATAATTCTTTATAAGTTATATAAATATTTATTTACATTCAATCTCCTTTTTACCTTATTGTACTCATATTTTTAATTTTTTTTTTAATAAGTCCCACAATTTATTATAATCTCTTAGGTAGCATCTTCAATAAATACCGGAATAAGTCCATCTATAGTATTTTGACCTTACACATTTGGTTGAATTAACATTGACTAACCCTTGTTTGAATTTGCAAAGACCATGATGGATAAACACAAAGAGAGAATTTCTCATATGTAGTTGTAAGTCACGAGCCCTATGAGTTATTCCCATATCCATAATCAATGCAACCAAACTTGAAAATTGTGCTTTGGATCACAACCAACATTGCCATAAAATGAGAGGGTTTAAATCCATCAGTATTGTGTGTATCAAAACTCACATTAACAAAAACTAGTGTTAGAGGGTTACTGGATTCTACCCCATGACTTATTAGGTCCAACTTAAACACATAAAAAAGTTTAGCTAAACCTTTAGAATCCCATATAAATCCCCAATTAGATAAATATTTAGCAAGAAAATGGAAATATGAGGGCTTGAAGGGCTTAAATAGAACTAGAAGGGGCAATTGCCTGAATATTTCAATTTCTTGTCAAAAAATCTATAAACATTATGAAATATAAATGGATATGATGGATTGGTTTATTGAAACCACTATATAAATCTTTGGATTCAAGTGTGATTTCCTTAGGAATTCTTTCAAATTCTTTCTCGAGTTTTAAAACAATGAAAATAGAATCGTAGAAGAACATTTACTTGCATACATAATTGTTGTAAGAGTCTTGAATATTGAGCATGAAGATGTAACTTTTAGGTTGTTTCCATTTAATTTTAAGGATCTTGCTTATGAATGGTTTTTAAATCTAATAGTGGTTCAATCAGTAGTTGGTAAGATTTAGAAGAAGAATTTGTACTATAATTTTGCCAAATGATTAATCTTTTTATTTGATTTAATCATCTGGTTACACTAAAAATATAACCATGGATACTAAAATCTAACTTATGTAGCACTTTAGTCTTGTACACTTGACAAATACCTATCATGGCTATACCTGTCCATTTTCGAAAGACCCACATTCACTATCTCTTTGTGCCTAAATTGCTTATCTTTTAGTCTGACCATTATTATTCTGATGGCCAAGCCTTCTACATTGTGCAAAAAGCTCAAAACCTGATTATTAGCCTTCATTGCTAGTTCTAGCCCTGTACCTATTTTATAACTTCCTATACACTTGCGTCCCACACATACACTTGCATCGACATAAGTGTACACTTTTATTACAAATTTAAGAATGCCTAAAAGTCATCTAATTCACAAATGAAACATATCCTAAAGGTCAACCTAAGTGCTTTAATGTGAGATATTTATAAAAGGGATATATATATATATATATATATATATATATATATATATATATATATAAGATCAACCCTCATTCATTCTACACCTATCAATCACCTAGAAATTACATACAACTCACAAGGCCATATACCAAGAAGTATCTAATCAAGCATTCAAATGGAAAAACCTTCCCTATTCATCGCTATTTCTATATTAGTCATAGGAGAAGTTTTTCCATAGGTCTGAAGCATTATAAGAGCAATTCATGAGTCATATTCGACAAGTTACAAGCTAGATCAATGCATGTCTTTGCTTATCACACATTTCATCTTTATGCACACACAAGCCAATACATAGGGGATAACTACATAAGTCTGAGGCCCTCTTCAGAGTATTGACTATGTAGATAATGTCCATTAATAGAGGGTCCTTGGGGAAGCTTGACACTGTGAACCCAGTAACCCATTTTTTTAGTTACTCTCAAGGTGAATAAGTTAGGGTTTGATCATTTGATAAAGAGAGACAACTTGTGTGCATAATTTGTATACATTAAAATAAAGATGAAAAAATAATTAGAAGGCTCTAGTTGGTCGTATCCAGATCTAGTTAGTATTCTATACATGACACCTATGGTAAAGTTAGACACCTATATTGATGCAACTGTTCAGATCCGATGCAAGTGTTTAAGGCCACAAAAAGAATATTCATAGAATTTAATGACTATTCCATGATAATATTCCAATCCACTTCTAGGTTGATCCATATTAGAACTACACACACATATTAAACCAACTATCATTTGTTTCCAATTCATTGTAATATTTATCAATATTTGTACTTTATTATTATTATCAATCTTAGTTGTATAAAATTAGAATACTATTTATATGAGTTTTCTATTAATTATCCTACTCATTAGGTTAGTACACCATCCTTGTGTAAAAGCTAATTTAATACCCTTAACCTTAGATAACCACACATCTAAATCTAGGGTTAAACAAGAACCAAATGAGTCAATAAAATATTTTAAATTAAAGTTTCAAATAATGCATAACAAAATTCCAATCTATCATGGACCCCATAAGGTAGTGATTTTGCAAATGCACTTAAAGGAGTTAAATATGATTATTTCCATGTTTATAAAAAGATTTGTTGCAAATACCTTGATTTTGGTTAATGAAGAAGATATCCAAGTGGATAATCAATTGTATTCTTAGGGAATCGATTTTTCCCATATGAAAAACCATGCTTCTAATTAAAATGTCATGCAAAAATGATCTCCAAGTTCAAAAATATTTGAATTTACTATGTTCAATAATTTTGCTATAACCTACTTGCATATTTCATTTATATACTGTTATACTTAGTTTCAACATACTTTTACTCTATGCAACACTATTTGAAAATGCTATTTTTATGTTTTTCAGATACTGAACAAAATGCTACAACTAGAGATTATTTTTGTATATGATATATTTAATCCTAAAATTTAATTGTCTACGTAATGTTATTTAGTTTTGCTTTGCATATGATTATATATTATAGGTACTACTGATGCCATTTATGGATGTAGGTACAAGTGAGATGAGCTAGGATGGATATGGATTCCAGTGGTCAGGGGATAAGGAATAAAGGTAGTCGACACAGGTAAAAAGGGGTAAATTAATGAATCAAAACTTGCAGCAGTCTGTCATTTTGTATTTCTTTATTTTGATCATCTTTTTGACATATCCATCATGATTTCTACTGGTCTTCACTTGTCAATTTTAATGACTTTTTAGGGTGGCTTATATGCCACTATTTCCATCTATTATTTTTTGGTCACTTGGGTGGCTATTTTGATTTTGTTACCAATTCATCTTGTTTCGCTCTTGAGCTTAGGCAACATTGATTCTTTGCTTAGCTTATTCAATGTCATGGCTTCATGTGTCTTTGCTGAATCTAAAATTATTATTATTATCATTATTTTATTATATCCCTATTATTTGCTTGCCTGGGGCACCTTGGCTTAACTTATAATCCCCCCTCTCATCACTCTCCCTCTAATTTCCTAGCAAAAGGGACCATAATGATTTGCTTCTAAGTTAAAATTAGAAATAATGTTATTACTTGATAAATAAATATTTTTACATTATCAACTTGGCCATGGGACTTTGACTCAAAATAAAATTTGATCTAAACATACATTGTGGTTTTTTTGATTTGAAAAAAAATAGATTTTTTTCATTTATGATTTAGGCGACTTGGGAGGAGCCCAACTTGACCCCTAATGCCACTTTCTTTGCTGGGTCAATGGGGTAGTTGGGGAGAAGGAGGAAAGAGGGAGGGAGGCATATACGGGTTGAGGATAAGAAATGAAACCCTAGGGAAATTGGTGGTGGCCTGGAGGAGATGGTTGAGGGCACAAATTTTTGCCAAGGAGAGAGAATTGACTTACTTGGTTATAGCTAGAAAAAGGGAGGCATGGTAAGGTAGTGAAGACCAATTTTTCTTATTTCATTTTTCTTGTAGAAGCTTTTTGTTTCTAGATTTAAGGGCAAGCAAATAATAAGAAAAAAAATTACTTGAAGGTCCATAAGGAAGTCATATGATCTCCTAATGAACCTATAAGGGTTTGTAGAGTGATTGTTTTGCAAAAATCTCTAGTATTCCTCCAATAGCTGCTAAGAAAATATAGTTTCAAATTTTGAGGTTTTTAAAAATTATTTAGTTTCAAAAAAATCCTTGCTTTGAAAATCATGGTTGGGTCATTTTTAATCATTTTAGTTTATATTTTTTTTTCCCTTACTAGAAATGGAAACCTGGGTTGACCTAGGGCAAAATAAAATTTTGGTAGTTTGTTAGAATTTTGTGGGTTTGTTGTTACCCTAATTTTTGTGTTGATTTGGAAAGGATTGTCATTCCAAAAAAAAATTGTGCAATTTTTTTGTGGGTTTAGCTGCTGCCCAGATCTTTATCTTACAAGCCAATTTTGGAGGGTTATATTCTAGTGAAATTTGTGTATAATTTTTATGAGGTTTTGTTGAATAAATTTTTGTTAGTATTTGTGGGTTTTTAGAATTCAGGGTTTGGCTGAATATGTTACTTTTTGAAAAAATAATGTAAATGATTCATTTGTCATACTTAAACTTAAGAATTTATTTATTCATAACCAATTGAATTTTTTGGTTTTAAATGCAACAAGTTATTTGATACCCTGATTGGAAACCCATCACTGCTACAAGTGACTAAATTATCTATATCTAGTCAGCTGGTAATGAATAAATGCAATGTTTAAATTCTCAGTGATTGATACTATTTTATTTCTCATGCATTCTTTCGGCTGCATCTTATTTGAACAAAGGTTCTATTTCTTTTTATTATTTGGTTTACGTGGAATCAGTGATGAAGGAAAATGAGGTCACTTGAATCAATAAGTTGACATCTAAAATTCTTCAGATGAACCTTAGATTGCTAAGGTTGTTTATAAATGTTTGTATTTGAAATTTCAATGTAAATTTTTTATTGTTACAACTTCTTCAACTTAATTGGTTCATTCCCTTAGTGTCTTTGCCTACATTCTCGAAGTCCCAAAATCTGGACTCCACCTCTCCGTTGATGGTTGGGGGTGGTAAGGGCCACCATTTGAGAGGCTCATAGGATGGGTTGTGATGGAAAGGATTATGTGAGGAAGATAAATGCTTTCAATCAACAAGTTTATTATTGTATTTCATGATATTAATTCATTGTTGACACAGTGATGCAACATGCCTTATAAAATAACTTATTTAATATTTCGATTGGAATAATTTGTTACTATTGTAGGTTAATGTCTCTTTCATTAAGTTATGTCATATGAAATTAGTTTCAATACAATTAAATTTTAGTTGCATTGCTTAAACACTCTTACATATTTTATTGCCTTATTAAATCTTTAGTTTAGAAGTGTTACTTTCAGTGGTCGGATTATGTCTCTTTCATCGAGCTATTAGTATATAGTGAGTTGTATTGATCTAATACTCTCATATTTAATTGCTCTATAGATTATAAATTTATTTCAACTGTATCATTATATTTAAATTCATTGGATCATGCTATAAAATTTTAGTAACCATCCAACATGAATAAGCTGAGCCTAGATGTTCATTTTGTTGAATATAAATGTTTACTCCAATTTGCATCATTTCTATTACATGAGAACTAGACACTTAGAGTGCATTAAATGAATGAACCTTCTATATGTTGTAATTGGATTTACTAAATGAGTGAAAATTGTACCTTTATAACAAGCATGACTATTCTGGCCTAAAGTGGCATTATACTCTTTACCATGATGCAACTGGTTATTATTTCAATTACATGGCTGCACTTTAATTGGTTCAGTTTAATTGTTGACTATAAAAATACTACCTACAAGTGCAATTAATTAAGATGATGACACTTAGTTCTAATTTATTTAAATAGTTATTACAATTCTTGTACAAATTATTTTGCCATCATACTTGGCTTGTAAATTATACTAAGCAGCTGATCCTTTATTTTTATAAATGATATAAACTTGAAAGCACCTCTATTGCTTAAAAAAATGAGACAAGTAAACAAATCAGAAAGGAGTTATTGATTACAAGTTATGTTTCAATTTCAGCATTATAACTAAAGCTTTTAACACTTGAAACAAAGACAATTTGAATTGATATCAGGTTTTATTACTAAAGATCTTATAATCTTTACTTGATGGAATTAGTTCTATTTCATTTTCAGCAAAGAGAACACTTGTCTAATTTCTTATCAAGATAGTTACAAATATTATTTCTTTGCTTTGGTCACCCCTTGATTATGTCATTACTCTCTTGATAGTAACTTGGTAAGAATAGCTATTTTAATTTATTGGTTGTAGGAGGCCATCTAAAATGCTCATTTGAATTTAAGTAAGGCTATTAATAGCTACTATTCCACCTTTAGTTCATACTCTTTCATCACACAATTAAGATTTGAAATGAGATACAATGACAAAGAGGTGGTTTTTATTTAATACACATTTTAGCAAGATAATGCATATAGTAAATCCTGTTTAAGTTGATTAAATAGACCTGTTAGTATTTTGTCTATGACATGATAATGATTGTTAAAGTACAAACGATGTTAACATTATTAAAGGAACAAATTTTAGAATTTTATGTATTATAGATTTATGTTTTTAAATAAAGTGGCATAAATTGTTAATCTTACGATTATGACCAAATGACATGTAAATAATACTAGATAAATAAGAATCTTTAGAAGACTATTTACAAGATGGTCTAGTGAGAGCATGATGCCACTATGAGTTGATATATGCTTATAAACAACATGGTCTTGACAAGAATTACAAAGTAATTAGTTAAAAATGATAATTATTTTTTAATTGAAGGTATGAGGTATGATGACTCTATAACCATAAACCATGGTACAATGATATAAAAATGGGGGTAGTACCATTTAGATCCTTCACATGTATCAAGTACCTGAATTGCATAGGCATAGTTCAAATTATAAAATCTATTCAAACCAACACCATTACTTAAAATTGATAGAATAAAAAGTTATGAACCTAACCTAGAGTAAATACCTATTTAAATAACATTGATAAACTAAGTAATTAATTTAGCCAACCTAAATTTGAAGAAGGGCAAGTTGACTACCCTAGCCTATACTAGGTTTCCATGTTTGTTAAACACTTAGGTAGGATGAGGACACCTAGGTGGTCCTATTTGGAAGGTGTCTGCTACCATGTAGTCCCAAATATATCATTATGAATCACATAATGATACACCCAAAATTGCATGAGTATATCCCTAGGGAAATAATCTTCCCTGTAGAATCTTTTAGGGTAATTACCCCAACTAGGGTTTTATGCACATTAACATGGTGATAGGTTACTCAAAACCAAGTTTTAGATTATAAAACATCTCAATTTTTTGCTGTGAACTCTAAAAGAAAGGCGCTAAAAAAAAATTGGGGTCATTTCACATTTAAATATGATGTCCAGTCCCATTAAATCTAGTCAGTCATGCAAAAGCTCTTTGGTTGAACTACTATGTAATGTATATTAACTATTATTTTAAGCTAATCTTATATGTAATGTCCTCAAATTATCTCTAAAAACTTGAAGGACCCTTAGTTCATGTTGGTTCCCATAACTAAGGGTAAATGAAGGAAAGGGAACTCATTAACCCCTTGTGAATGAATGATTAAAAAAAAAAGGGTACTTTACGATTCCATTATTAAGTTATGTTGTAAAGGAAAAGTACTTTATGTTATTTCACATAAGTATGGGACATTAAGAGTCTTAACCTATTAAGACTTGAGTTGATTTTTGAAATTAACCCTCTCTTTTTCATGTGGAACACTACACTTGAGAGGCTATTTAAGGAGAGCATAAGAGCTCAATTGAAGATCATGTGTGCATATGCTATTTGGGAGAGAAGTCAAGTATGTCAAGCTTGATTATCTTTGGCATAGTTTCTTGGAGAATGTTACCCTCTAAGAGCTATGAGGCTCTATAAAATGGTGTCTATCAACACCACCTATTGAAGGAAATCATGTTAATCTATTTGAAGAATCAATTGAGTTTCCTTAGTTAATATTGCAGATGTAGCAAATCAATTTGGAGGATAAGACCAAGCAAAAGGGAAGGGTTTGTAGTTTCCAAGATTAGCGAATGAGATTGAGATCAAGGAGGGTTGTCTATGCATAGAGTGAACAACTCAAGGGTTGGAAAGATCTATGATTTGGAGGATTTGGTTGATTAAAACCCTCTCCTAGGATTTAATATTTTTATCTAATTTTTCTAGGTAGAGCGATCCATTGGGAGTTATTGATCCTTGTGTTTAGAGATTAAATAACACTGGAAAATATTTATATATTTTTCTTTAGGTTGGTGAACCAGTTGAAGGAGTTTTTGATGATATTTGAGGGTTTTTGAAGGGTTTCATATTTAATAAAAATATTTCTCTTATCTCTTGGCATTGGCAATTCCATTTGGAGAGGTTGGAAACCAATTTTGGTATAAAATATCATATTATTATATTTTGATTTAAATCTATTATTTTTTCAAGAAAGCAAACTGATCTACAAGGGTTTGAAGACATTTCTATTGGACAAATTCAGTGATATTAATTTTAAGACTTATTTCTATATTTTCCTTGAGGAGGAAAGATTTGGGGTGAAGGTTTGATCAAGTCTTGTGGAATTAGAATTTAGCCTTGCAAGTTGTGGTTGCCATTAAGGGTTTTTGACCTCTTGTGAAGAAGGATCTTGGATTTATTTCTAGAACTAAACCTGCTATACCTGAACCTCTATAATTAGAAATTTGTCACTTATTTCTAGCAAGTTACTTTCACTGTATAGCCCATAACAAGGTGCATAAGTCAGATTTTCATTTGATTGATTATTATTGATTTTTTTGAGCTATTTGGTGAGGGTTTAGGCAATATCTCTTTTTTGGGTTTCTAAGTTTTTTGGACAATAGCCAACTAATCCTCTTATTGTGACTTAAGAACATATTTAGGGCTCTTACAGTGGTATCAGAGACTTTTTTGGATACTCTTATGGGTGTTAGGGTTTGATTATATGAGTGGTGATAAGAAATTTTTAGTTTATTCAAAGAAAAATAAAGCTCCAAGGATTAAACCAACTATGGGTGACATGAATCACGTAGAGACAGATAGAGAAAGGAAGGATAGAATGGAAGAAGAAAGAACATGAAGGTATGATCAAAATCAGGAAAGGATAACTTAGTCTTGGAAGGTCTCCTTCAGACCCTTGGTGATAAGATTGATTCAAAGACATCTCATGGTGATAATGGGGCTTTAGGTAGCAAGACAAGTATGGGAGATGGACCCCCTTATCTTGGACCCACTTTTCCCACTTTCATTCAAAAAGAGGAAATCATACATAGAAGAAAAGGATCATCTAATCTAGGTGAAGGGTTAAATGAGTATGCAACCTTGGATAATGCAATAACATAGACTATAACCTTTTCTGAGTATTCAACTTGGAAGAGGGGATACAATGGTCCCAAGATCAGACAAATATTTAGAGGCACTCAAGGGGATCTCCAGCTTGCTTTGGGGTAAATATCCATTTCCACATTTTATGGGTCACATAGGAGTTCAATAAGGGCTTGGATACAGAAGGTAGACACCTTCTTTTTACTTCAACATATGGCATAAGATGATGCCATTTAGTTTGTGACATTACATTTAGAGGGGGCAACCCATGATTGGTGGTACCACGGATTGGTCACACGAGGGCATCAACATATCCATTCTTATGAAGAGTTCAATAAGAGGTTGATAGAGATATTTGATAGAGTAGATCCCAAACGTCACTTTCGATATTTAGCTCAATTAAGGGAAAAGGCCTCAATTGATGAATATATTTTAGAGTTTTAGAGACTTGTAGTCATGGTTATAGACTTTTTGGATAGAAGATTTGTGGTTTTATTCACCGAGGGCTTGATTGAATCTTTGAGGGGATTGGTTAAGGCATTTAATCCTCCATCATTAAAATAGGCTGTCCAAAAATCCTATGACTTAGATTTATATACATCTAGAAGCAAGTTTTCACCCTTGGGTCAACCCAAGGGACAGTTTGTGCCATCTTCCAGACAACCTATAGGTGGGGGTTTTGGGCAGCCTAAAAGTCCATATACAGGGCCTCCTAAGGCCAATCTTGAGGATCCTTTTACTAAACCAAATACTTTGGATTTTGGGCATCCAAGGAGACTCCCTCAAGTAGTTTTGAGGAGAGAAATGGATCAAGGAAGAAGGGATTTTGCTTTGATTGAAAGAATCCTTGGGTAAAAGGCCACAATTGTCATGGAAAAGGGTAGATTCATTACATATATATAATTTTAGAAGAGGAGGATGAGGAAGAAGTTGGTGGGATAACCACCTATGAGGAGGAATATTTTGAGATTAAAGGGGAAAAAGAACTACATGGCACCTTGGCATCACTTTCAGTAACTCCTAGAACTATCCATTTAGAGTGAAGGGATATTTGAAGGGTAATCAAATTACCATAATCATTGATAGTGGGGTAACTCACAACTTTATTGATAGAGGGCTTGCGAATTCTCTTAGTCTACAACCCATTGAGTTCAAGGGGTGTAGAGTCACAGTGGTGGATGGGTTCACTATTCCTTGCACTACTAAGGTTCCTAAGCTTTGAATCAATTTGGAAGGACACATAGTTGAATATGATTATTATATAATTGGCATTTGGGAGGGCAATGTGGTCCTTGGCATCCAATGGCTACATTCACTTGATGAGAATACTCAAAATTATCAATTTATGGAATTAAAATTTAAAATAGGGAATAATGAGGTTGTCTTACATGAGTTAAGTGAAAAAGAGACACCTCTACTCTCATCAAATCACATGATGAGGGGATGTATTATGAGCATGAGAGGGGTTGGGAAAAAATACAAGGATAGGGCTGTTCTTGGACATTATGAAAAACCACCCCTTTGCCATAAAGAAGAGGTATGACTACAAGATATAAACACAAATGGTTCTAATTTTTGTTTATCATTTAATGATTGGTTGGATGAATTTGATTATTAACTCAGGTAACCCCAAAATCATTGCCAAAGACACTACATGCCTAAATGCCTAGGCAACATAAGAGCTGATTATCATTTAAAAGATGCTAAGATGAAGGAAAAATACAACAATATGCCCAAGATGAGAATTTTGATTTTTATGACAAGAAAATTCTTAGTTTCCTATGGACAATACAACCCCATAATCAAGATATTAATTATGATTTCTTAGGAGAAAATTTTGAGTCTTATGAAGAAGAATAGCCATCTAACAGAGATAAAAATACTAGAAATTATTGTACAATTTTTTTTGCCTTCACATGGAAAGTACAATTGCAGCATAAAGGGATGGATTATGAATTTTTTGACTACTTCCAACCTATATTACACTATGAAGATATTAGTTTGAAAGGACATAACACCAAAGGTGATTTGGAGAATGTACTTGATGAATTAATGTTCTTTTCAATGGTCATAAAATGAAAAAAAGTGATAGTAAACAACCTACTGTATGGTGATAATTTAATTTTGTTCAAGAGTCCTAACTTCTTCTTTACAAATTTGAGATCATGGAATGATTTTTGGAGGAAGGTGAAGTAGAAAGAGTCACTTAGGGGCAGTTTGGTATTGAAAATATGGAAGATATGGGGTAAAGGCATGACTAAACTTCCTTACTATAGCTCACCTAAACACACATTCAAACTTGCAAAGAAAGGTACAACCCTTGGGAAATCAAATTCAGTGAGTATAAAGCATAAGGGCCTTCGTGATGCATGACATGGGTCTTTGAAAAAGACATGGAATCGAATAAAAGCATTTCCTTTTTGGGAAATAGTCCCAAGGAATGAATATGCAATGAAAGAGGTTGGAATGGCCCCATGGTTACTACAATTTCTTGAGGACAAGTAATTTGGGGCAGGAAGGGCTGTAATGTCCCCAAATTATCTCTAAAAACTTGAAGGACCCTTAGTTCATGTTGGTTCCCATAACTAAGTGTAAAAGAAGGATAATGAACTCATTAACCCCTTGTGAATGAATGATTTAAAAAGAAAGGTACTTTATGAATATAATTTTAAGTTATGTTGTGAAGGAAAAGTACTTTATGTTATTTCACTTAAGTAGGGGACATTATGAGTCTTAACCTATTAAGACTTAAGTTGCTTTCTGAATTAACCCTCTCTTTCTCATGTGGAGCACTACACTTGGAGAGGCTATTTAAGGAGCATGAGGGCTCAATTGAAGATCATGTGTGCACATGCCATTTGGGAGAGAGGTCAAGTATGTCAAACTTGATTATCTTTGGCATAGTTTCTTGGAGAATGTTACCCTCCAAGATATATAAGGCTGTATAAAATGGTGTCTATCGACACTGCCTGTTGAAGGACATCTTATTAATTTATTTGAAGAATCAATTGAGTTTTCTTATCTAATATTGTAAATGTAGCGAATCAATTTGGAGGACAAAACCAAACAAAAGGGAAGGGTTAGTAGTCTCCAAGATTGGTGAATGAGATTGAGATCAAGGAGGGCTATCTATGCAAAGAGTGAACCACTCAAGGGTTGGAAAGGTTTATGATTTGGAGGATTTGGTTGATTAAAACCCTCTCCTAAGGTTTTAATATTTTTATATAATTTTTCTAGGTAGAGCGATCCATTGGGAGTTATTGATCCTTGTGTTTAGAGATTAAATAACATTGGAAAATATTTATATCTTTTTCTCTAGGGTGGAGAATTAGCTGAAGGAGTTTCTGATGATATTTGAGGGTTTTTGAAGTGTTTCAAAATTAAGAAAAATATTTATCTTATCTCTTGGCATTGGTGATTCCATTTGGAGAGGTTGAAAACCATTTTTGGTATATAATATCATTTTATTATATTCTGATTTAAATCTATTATTTTTCCAAGAAGGTAAACTGATCTATAAGGGTTTGAAGACATTTTTGTTAGATGAATTTAGTGATATTATTTTTAGTACTTATTTCTATATTTTCCTTGAGGAGGAATGATTTGGGGTGAAGGTTTCATCAAGTATTATGGAATTAGAATTTAGCCTTGCAAGTTGTAGTTACCATTAAGGGTTTTTGACCACTTGTGAAGAAGGATCTTGGATTTATTTCTATAACTAAACTTGCTATACCTGATTCTCTATAATTAGAAATTTGTCACTAATTTCTAGCAAGTTACTTTCACCGTATAACCCATAACAAGATACATAAGTCAGATTTTCAATTGATTGAGTATTATTGAATTTTTTGAGAAACATCAAAGTCACCAAAGTTGAGGTAAATGAATCTCATGCTTACCTCTAATTATATTTTGAAGTACATGAATCTTATGCCTATGTCAATTCTGATTTTGGAATTTTAATGACAATCATCATGTTAGACACAAACATATAAGTTTTTTTGAATTTAAAAAAGCCATATTGGTATAACTATTAAGGGAATAAAAACATGTCTTTTCCAAGTTGAGGACCTTGATCGAGAGGAAATAACTTTTGCCAACTAGTGGGAAGTAGTCAACATGGTGTTTCCAAACCAACCCTCCCAACACTTGTAACTTTAGTTTTTTTAGTTAATGATAATTTTTTTGTGTTTTTATTATTTTGCTCTTGTTCTATTTTGTTTTTTCTTGCGTGTATATTTAAATTTAGAATATATTTCTTTTCATTAGTTTGTTTTCTTCCTTATGAGTATAAATTTATTTTATGGCTTTGTGCATTTCTTTTGGGTAGATTTTAGCTGAATCTTTTTATGCTTAGTGCAAATTTACTTTATTCATTTTTGTTGTTATTATTTATTTAGTTACTTAACAATAAGGTCACTTGACCAACTATCCAACTTATAACTCTAATCAACCAATGTTGTTCACAATGCTGTTGAGATTGGACGATTGCTTTCTAGTACCAAAGAACCCATGATCGATGTAAGTTGTAAAGTTGAGTTTATTTTATATAGGGAATATAATATTTATATTATTTGAAAATCATCATAAAATTATTGTGCAAGATAAAGGGAACTTCATGTTTGTAAAATTATAACTCACATATTTATATATTTAAGATTTATTTGAGAGGAAATAAAGAGTAGAGATTGATGATAAGGGTACACTTCCTTTACTAAGAAAATCTACCAAACCAAATTGGTTCCCAACTCTTTAGCAAAAAAAAATAATTAATTTGGATAGAGAGAAATTCAAGTAATATCCAAGATGGATATGGATGCCTAATGGTAGTGAAACAAGGCCTAAAGTGGAACCAAATATATCTCCATCGGGGCTATAGATGGATAGTTGGCTACTGAGCAATACCCAACCCCTTCCTTAAAATATAATCCGAGAAAATTAAAAAAAAAGGAAATATAGGAAGTGTCATATAAATCCATAAAATAGTGGATCTCATGTCACTCATTTATTCTATCTGATATAAATATCAAATGAAGGGTAATTAATATCACTTTCACACACAAGACCTTTGATGACATGATGATTGAGTATGTTTCATGATAAGGTTAAGATTTTTTTCAATCTCTTGATTTGATAATCTTTCTTTGTATAAACTGATAATTTTGTTCTTCTTAATTATTTTACTTATCTTAGACTTAAATGACTTTAAAACTAGGGTAGATTCAAATTATATAAAGTATAACAATAATATAAAAATGTGAATTAAAAATGGATAGATTTATACTGCACTTAAATGATTTTAAATTGAGAAATCAAGAGGGGAGTTATGCACTTAGCTTTTATGATATTATATCATTCTTGACAGTCTTTGTTGATTATGAAAATGCTTTGTGTATGCTCTATCACTACTCATATCAAAAAATAGTATCTCAAACCCTAATTGGGTGATATCAGTAAAGTTTGATGTTTGTGGCAACTGGTACTATCTTGGATCTATCGATAGTGTCCTTACATGATGTGCAAATTTGTAACTCCTCAGTATCTATGTATGTATATGTATATGTATATACATATGCATATACATATACATATACATATACATATATACACATACACATACACATACACATACACATACACATACACATACACATACACATACACATACACACACATACACATACACATATACATATACATATACACATATACATATACATATAAATATACATATACATATGTATACATACATCATGTATACACACACACATAGAGTCTTTTGTGTTTTCTTATTCTACTATAATCCATATTAAATAATAATGGAAAAAAATAATTACTCAAATTCATAAATACTATCTTGCTAATGCATATGCCACTAACCAATAATTCTTATTGCCTGATCATTATGGGAAATTTTGATTGAGTATCAATACACATACTTGATGTGCCATTTCCATGACTAATCATAATTCAACAACTACAAAACACATGGGTGTACTCAAGAGGCATTGATACTAGTTTAGTGGTGTGAACAAGGAATATGTAGAGGGGAGGTTAGTCTTGTGTTAGTTCAAGAAATATAACTCAAATAAACACACTAAAATCCTTACACCTCTAGCCTAGACACTAGGGAGAGCATATATAACAAGCATGCATATGAAAACATAAAATAAATCACTCTTTTACCTTCACTGGAGCTCCAAATGGCTTGTTTAAGTGGCTTTCTTGGCTTATGCATCAAGAAATATTCATCAATGGAGTTTTGTTGGCTTCACCTTTCCTTGGCACCTAGGCTTAAGAATTTGGCATGGTAACACTATTTTTAAGGTTTGTCTCTCTTTAAATTGGCATTATAACATTACACTATCAAAACTTTGAAGATATTTAGGCATAATAACTTTACACCAAGAGAGCTTAAACATCAATGGGCATGGCCTTGTATTTATAGCCTCAAAAGTTAACTCTCACCTAAGGTCAATTAATGTTGAGTTTAAACATGGAATAGGTTCAAACTAAACCCATGTGAGTTGAGACTAACTCTAGTTGAGTTAAAATATATCATTTAATTATGGTTTTCAATTACTAGGCATGGCTCTCAAATTAGATATTTTGGGATATTTTAGAAGAGCTTGACAACTCATAAAGGCAATGATAAAAAGGCTTGATATTTTGATTTTTAGAATTTCAATTTTTAGATATTAATTAATTGAAAATGGATCATTCAACTAAGCATTTAATATTGTTTAATTAGATGATTCATTTTGATTATCATTTTAGTTCTTTCAAGATTTGTCCAAGTACCCCACTTAATGGGTCCATAGGCCAAATTGACAGTTGCTATGTTCTAAGATGATTGGGGATGAATCCATGAGAGGTTATTATTATGTATGGGCTAGTATCCCAAATAGGTATGCCTTAACATGATTCTGAGCATTGATGAATGATGCACAACCAAATTTGGGATGTTCAGTGATTCTTCGGCTTAATTTGTAATGTTTGGTAGGAATCAGTCTAAAGTTTGGTCAAGAGCTAGTTGTGGCTAGAATTGGATGTCTACAAGTGGATGAAACAACATGGTTCTAACCTTATTTAAATCATATATTTTATTACACCCAAATTTGTACCACAAGATTCATGTGACTATATTTGCACCTCCAAATTTTTGGGAAAAGCAAAAAATTTAAAAGGATTATAAAAAATATTTTTATTGTGTTTTATGTTTCATCCTTTATTTATGATCTAAAATTAGCATATGAATGAAAATGATGGATAGATAATGGTCATCAAAATCTTACCAATCTATAACTCACATTCATAGTCTACTACCACATACAAGGTAACTAAAATTTGAGGCTATTAAGGTTTTATTAACTAGTAAGGGATTGATAATATGACACCAAGTAGTTAACACTTAGAAGAAATATCAACAAGTTGAAACAAGCTAATAACATGTAATAAAAATGAAAATAAGTGGTAGCCATAACACATTAGAACATGTCATCCACATAGTGGATACCAATTTGAAGGATGTCCTATTGATGTTAGAGCCATACATGGATGGTTTATTTCCAATTCTATCACACCTATTATTCTTATCCAACCAATAGAGCCATGTGAGGGAGTGTGTAAGTTGTAGATGGCAAATATTCTCCTATTTTTCAACAAATGATGCGCATAATTTCCCTAAGGAAGCTCCTCCATGGCTTACATTAACTCTCTCCTCTTGATAGGTTTGGATGGTATGCGTAAGCTCAAAAAGGATGAGGTGGTGACACTATGTTTTGAATTTCTCAATGGTGGCATTGAAACCATGGTGGTGACACTTGAATGGGCCATGCACATTTGGCGCTAGACCAAAAAAATTAAGCTAAATTATAAGTAGAGGTGGTGGGACAAAAAAATGAGAGAATGGGAGGCAATAAAGAAAGTTGATGCAGGAGCATTAGATAAATATTAATGTAAGTTGGTAAATATGTCAATGTGATGTAATGAGTCTTAAAAGGTCTTAGGGAATCCTGTGAGAGTCTTCTCTTTTTAAAATTAGTCTAGTATGTAGTTTCCCTCCAAAACCTTATTCAAATATTCAAATAGGTCTATTAAGGCTTTTAAGCTCTTGTAGTGAAGGGTAAGGGTATGAACTCTCTTTTAAGGGTCATAAATGATTGTAATACATTTTAAAAGGCATGTTACCCTCTTGTAACTAAAAAACACCTAAGCACTCATCTTAAATGAGGGTCCATGCATTGGAGCAATGCTAAAGATAGTAAATTCCATATTGGGACATGTTAGTGGAGAAGTCTTAGCCTATGATTTATTAAGGGAAGCTTGAGCATTTAAAGAGTGAAATTGATAAGTTTAGTTTGTGTGTGTGTGTTGAGATATAGGAGAGGATGGAGTATAAGAAGGATAGGGAGCTAGAGTAAGGGGAAGAAGGCCTTCTAGGCTAGTGTTTTATATAGGGGATTGTGGGAATATATTAATAAAGAAAGTTTTTATTGTTTAATGTATGTTTAAAAAAAATAAAAGTATCTATTCTCATGTTTGTATGCTCTAGTGATCTTAAAAATGAATCTTGAATGTTAATATTGGAAAGAGGATCTTAATGGCTGCGTATAAACTACTAAACAGGGTGCTGTAGTTGTGTATTGGCAAAATTCTTGTCAAGAAAGAATAATTTTCATTTAAAACCAGTGCATTCATTTTTATTATGCATAATAAAGATAGTTCATTCAAGTTTGGAATGTGTTTGAGTTTTAATTGAAATTTATACCCTCAAGAATCCATTATACCCCTATTTGGTGTAAACTCGGTCATTGTATGCATTTGGAAAGCTATATAAAGTTGTGCATGAGTTTTAATGACATTTAGAGGAGTAAGATCATTTTTTATAGATCCTATTGGAGGAATTGGTTTAAGAAATCGGTCCTTAATCTATAGGTGAGGGATAACAAGCTTGAGCAGTGAGAATTCTATGTTTTGAAAACAATTAAGAACTATAAAAACAAAGCCATTGTTTTAAAATCCATTTCAAGTGTTGAACATTAGGAATGAAATTAGAGAGTTTCACATGGAGAAGATTAAACTATTGGAATGATTATCACCTCATTAAGATTGTAATTTTTTACTTTATCTTATATGATCTTGCATACAGTCTGATAGATAGTCCCAGTTTTATGTAAGGCTTTAAGTTACGGATTTTTGGTGTTTATCCTAGGCCTAAAAACTATTAGAGAGGTTGATAAAAGTTAGGGAAGAGATTAAATTATTTTTATAATCTTTTGGAGGTGAGTAAAAGTCATATACCTTTTATTTCATTCTCAACCACTTGCATGCTTATGCAACCTTAACCTAGTGTTTGAATCCTTGCAACTTAGTTAACTTTTTATGCCACCATTCAAATTAACTAAAATTTTGGAATCTTATGTTATTTGCATAAATATAAAGGATGGAGGTGGTTTTGAGTTGTTCATGGACCATAAAATATGGTTAATAGCCCTGTATTAGTACTTTAACCTTAAGGAGGCATAATTGCTAGAAGGACTTGTCCAATTGGTAGACTTGCCTTGAGAGTAAAACTCTAATTTTTTTTAAGGACTTGAAAATACTTAATGAGCATATAAAAATGGTCATGGTTTTTTTAAAAACCTTGTATTTCATTTAATCCATGAAGACAAGTACTTAAGAAGGGTTACAAAGAAACAAGGCAAATAGAGACAACTTGTAGTTTAAATTGCCCTGCACCCTAAGTTGTGAGGGTCTAAAGGAAACCAAGTTTATACTAAAGATTCTAGAACTAAATGGTGTTTTGAATAATCCCCAATAGGATCATTGCTATTTCCTTGAGTATGTGATAATTATTCATCAAAATTATATCCTTGTGTTGAGAATGAATACACTATTTAAGGTCAGTGAAAAGGTAAACTTGACTGCTTAAGAGCTGAGTAAGGTGTTTTAGTAAAGTGAATAGTCATATGAAGGAGTTTAGTGTTTTGAGCCATTAAAATTGGGACAAATTAAGGGTTAGTAAAGTCAATGAGAGGCAATTTACAAACATCTTAAAGATGGTATTGATAGATTGAGATTAAAATGGAGTCTAGTGGCAATAAGAATGAAAGGAGACATTGAAACATAAGACATTAAGTGAATATTTTCCATTTTATCTACATTAAGTGGTATCAGAGTAGATCATCTCTTGGAATAGTTATGAATTTGACTATTGAAGGTTGTTATTTGAGTTTGTTAAAGGTTACTAATGGAAATTTTAAGAATGAGAAAGATAGGTTTGTGGAACCTAGAAAGTAAGAGGTGAGTGACAGAGAAGCCCTAAAGCCATAGAGGCTTGAAAATAAAGTAAAATTCTAACATAATATCAAAAGAGAAAGATCAATAATAGCTTAAATAGAGAAATGAGTCCATGTCAAAGAAATAAGATGCCTAGGGTGAAAAAGATCTAGGTGTGGTGTTAAGAAGCAAGCAAGAGAGACTTAAAAAAAGAGGAAGGGCATAGTGAGGCCTAAGGTAAAGTTAAAGAGTAAAGGGAAGAGAGAGAAATAATGAAAGGCTTGAATTAGGGAAGTTGACACAAGAAGATGGAGAGAGAAGAAGTTGAGAAAATATAATTAGAAATGGAAAGAGAAATAGTTGAGATGAGGGTAATCTTGGTAGGTATAGATAAAATAGAGCAAGTCTTGGAGGAGTCAAGATAAATATTTTTAGTAAGAATCAAGAAAAAAATGAAGTGGCCTCTCAAAGAGATAAATTAAAAGAGGAAAAGGTAGCAAAAAATTAACTAGTTAAGAAGGTAGCCAAAGATGATAGCAAAAAAACCTAAAAGGGATAAGAAATGGGAAAACAAGCCTCAAATTTTTAAATCTGATAATTTATTTATATGTGTGTAAATAGGTGAAAATATAGATGGAGGATAATCCTAATTTGAGGGTTTAAAGTCAAGAGATACCAAAGAAACCAAGGTGTTGGTTGTTGAAGAGAAGCATAAACAACATGTTTGTATGGAATATCAAGTGAACATGCATGAAGAAGTAGAATTATTCTATCCAAAAGAAGGAGAAATGCTTGGTGAAGAAGAAGAAGCACTTAGAGAAGCTCAATGGCCTCAATTTTTTATCTCTAATATTGTTTTTGATGATGAAAATATAGATTTTCAAGAAGATGAAGATGTTTTGTACAAGGAGACAATTGAGTTATTGGATAAACTCATGAAAGTAATGAAAAAAGTTGAAGCACCGCATGAAGTGATTGCAAAATTTAATATGTAGGAAAATGCATCTAAAGTGACACATGTTGAAAACAAAATTCAAGAATAGGCGGTGGCAGCAAAATTCAATGAAGGAAAATCTAAAGATGAAACACCTATTGAAGTGCTTATAGAATCTGAAATACAATAGAAGGTGTCTTACTTGACACAAGTTGAAGACAAATTAGTTTTTGATCAAGATATGATAGAATATATTGTATAAGAGGAGTTGATGTGGTAACATATCATGCAAAGATCAAAAGATTTGAACCTCATAGGAAATGAGAAAGCTGCTAAGTTAGAGATGACAAAGATCTTAACCCAAGAAAAGGATGAATAATCAAGAATTAATTAACAAACACCAATAAAGATGACAACAAAAGAGGTAGTGCTGCCTCAAGTTTTTGAAACTAATTATATTTTTAGTTTTGCATGCGAAGATATTATGGAGTCTGTAATCAAGGAGATAGAGTCCTTATTCATGGACTTCAACCAAGAACATGAATTTAAGGTTGAGACAATTGGGCTCATTAAGAAAGAGGAAAAACATAAATGTACACTCAAACATGAAGATAGAGATAAAGTACTAAAATATTGGAAAAATCTGAAAGAAGGATCGATAATTTCATTTGAGTAGGGGCTCAAATAGTCTCCTACTCAGGGAGTTTGATGCAAGTGCATTAGATAAATATTAATGTAAGTTGATAAATATGCCAATGTGATGTAATGAGTCTTAAAAGGTCTTAGGGAGTCTTGTGAGATTATTCTCTTTTTGAAATCAATCTAGTATGGAGTTTCCCTCCAAAACCTTATTCAAATATTCAAAAAGGTCTACTAAGGATTTTAAGCTCTTCTAGTGAATGGTAAGGGTATGAAGCCTCTTGGAAGGGTCCTAAATAATTGTACTACATTATAAAAGGCATGTTACCCTCTTGTAATTTAAATACCTAAGCACTCATCTTGAAGGAGGATCCATGCATTGAAGCAATGCTAAAGATAGTAAATTCCATATTGGGACAAGTTAGTGGAGAAGTCTTAGCCTATGATTTAGGAAGGGAAGCTTGAGCATTTCAAGAATGAAATTGATAAGCATCATATATATATATATATATATATATATATATATATATATATATATATATATATATATATATATATATATATATATATATATATATATATATATATATATATATATATATATATAGGAGAGGGGTGGTCAAAGAAGGATAGGGAGCCAGAGTAAGGGGAAGAAGGTCTTATAGGCCAGTGTATTGTACATAAGACAGTGAAAAGATATTAATAAAGAAAGTTTTTGTTGTTCGAGGTATGTTTAAAAAAAATTAAAGTATATATTCTCATGTTTGTATGCTTTAGTGATCCTATTAGTGAATCTTGGATGTTAAGACCTGAAAGAGGATTTTATGGCTGCGTACAAACTACTAAACAGGGCATTATAGGTGTGTATTGGAAAAATTCTTGTCAAAAAAGAATAATATTTGTTTGAAACTAGTACATTCATTTTACTATGCATAATAAAGGCAATTCATTCAATTTTGGAATGTGTTTGAGTTCAAATTGAAATTTATACCCTTAAGATTCCTATTTTGTGTAAACTTAGTCATTGTATGCATTTGGAAAGCCATATAAAGTTGTGCATGAGTTTGAGTGATGTTTGGAGAAGTAAGATCATGTTGTATATATGTTATTGGAGGAATTGGTTCAAGAAAACAATCCTTAATCTACAGGTGAGGGATAACAAGCTTGAGCATTGAGAATTATGTGTTTTGAACATAGTCAAGAACTATAGAAATAAAGCCATTGTTTTGGAATGCATTTCAAGGGTTGAATGATGGGAATTGGATTAGAGAGTTTCACATGGATAAGAGTAACCTATTGGAGTGATTATTAGTCCATTAATAATTCAAGTTCTCACTTTATCTTACATAATCTTGCATACAATTTGATAGACAATCCTAATTTTGTGTAAAGCTTCAAGTTGCAAAGTTTTGATGTTTTTCCTAGGCCTAAAACCTATTGGATAGGTTGAGGGAAGTCAGGATAGAGATAAAATAATAATTAAATTATTTTTGAGGTGAGTAAAATTCATTCTAGACCTTTTATTTCCTTCTCAACCACCTATAGGCCTATGCAACCCTGACCTAGGGTTTGAATCCTTACAACTTAGTTAACTTTTTATGACAACAGTTAAATTAACTAAAATTTTAGAATCCTATGTTATTTACCTAACTTTAAAGGATGGAGGTGGTTTTGAGTTTTTCCTAGACTATACAGTATGGTAAGTAGCCTTGTATCAATGTTTTGACCTTAAAGAGGCCTAATTACTAGGATTGGTCTAGTTGGTAGACTTGCCTTGAGAGTGAAACTCTATAACTTTGTAAGGAGTTAAATAGCCTTAATGGATATCTAAAAATGGCCATGGTTTGTTTTAAAACATTTTATTTTGTTTAATCCATCAAGATAAGTACTTAAGAAGGGCTACAAGGAAACAAGGCAAATAGAGACAACTTGTACCCTAAGTTGTGAGGGTCTAAAGGAAACCAAGTTTATATTAAAGATTCTAGACCTAAATGGTGTTTTGAATAATCCTCAATAATATCATTTCTATTTCCTTGAGTATTTTATAATTCTTGATCAAAAGTAGATCTTTATGTTGAGAATAAATACACTATTTAAGGTTAGTGAAAAGGTAAACTTGATTTCTTAAGAGTTGAGTAAGGATTTTAGTAAAGATAATAGTCTCATGAGGGAGTTTAGTGTTTTGAGCCATTAAAATTGGGATAGACTAAGGGATAGTCAAGTTAATGAGAGGTAATTTACAGACATCTTAAAGATGATATTGATAGATTGAGATCAAAATGGAGTCCAGTGGTAATAAGAATGAAAGAAGACATTGAAACATAATATATTAAGTGAATATTTTCCATTTTCTCTGCATAAAAAATGAACATGGAGAAGATGCCAAACTTAAATGTGATGGTGAAAGAGACACTGAGGATGCATCTACCCACACATTTTATTATCTCCCATGTGGTGAAGGAGATGTCTAAGGTAGGCAGTTATGATATCCCCACCGATGACAACGTGGAGTTATATATGTGGTGATTGGGAGAAACCCACCACTTTGGAGTTATCTATTATAGTTCTAGCCATAGTGTTTCTTACAGGAGAATAAGGAGGTGGATATAATGGGTGCTAAACTTCTCTCATCGCATAAAATTCATAACAAGCATGGAATGTCAAAGATCCTAAAAAATAAATCTTTTAATAAAGTCTATACAAACTAGTTTGATTATGACAGTTTGAAAGAGACAATGAGGATGCATTTGATCACACATTTTATTATCTCCCATGTGATTAAGGAAATGTCTAAGGTAGGCAGTTATGATATCCACACCAATGACAACATGGAGTTATATTATGTAGTGATTGGGAGCCACCCACCACTTTAGAATGACCCGTTGTAGTTCTAACCATAGTGTTTCTTACAGGAGGAGAAGGAGGTGGATATAATGGATGCCAAGCTTCTCTCCTTGCATAAACTTCATAGCGTGTAGAATGTCAAAGATCCTAAGAAATAAATCTTTGAGAAAAAACTATACAAACTAGTTGGATTATGAGAGTTGTTATCCTTTGGAAAGGATCATTAATTGTGTGTGGCGAGTTGCTATGGGAATTTAATTTGACAGATACCAAAGTATTATTAAATCTTAAATTACCTATAAGAGTCAGTTCTTTATATGTCCATAACGAAACAACAAACCAATGAAATCATGCATATAACTATTTTTTGAAAATTTTATCTGATAAATACTCCAATTTCTTGAGATAATGAGTCGTGTCACTTGAGTTTAGCTAATAGAAAAAAAATTAAAATTTTAATTTTTAATTTTTTATAGCACACATATTATAAGACTAATGTTACAACTTAAGAATATGAAAAAATATTTTTCTTACATTGGCTACATTTTTTCCACTAAGAATTAATACTTGCCACTGATTACAATAGATACATGTGTAACATGTATTAACAAGTGACATGATACAACTTTTTTACATTTTTGGAAGAGGAATATCTATATTTTGTTAGTATTGAAACTTTGATTGTAGCATTTTGATAGCATGAACAATGTCGGCTAGGTAGAAGCAACATATGAAATTCCTAAAAATCCAAAGGTATGTTTAAAATCCACTCTTAGTTGGGAAGCAATAAATGATTGGTTAGTCCTATGTGACAAATGATGGGATGATACTTTCAAAGTTTTAAAGTACAATATCCCATTGCTGGTTGAAATGGTAATGTATCTCATGCTAAGTGATATGTGGAATTGAAATATATAACAACTCCTTAGTAAAGGTTATTGATATACTTCTATGAAATAAATTAAGAGATGCATGGATGGTAAAACCATGATAGGATTGAGAAACAATTGGAGAAAAAGATCACAAAGTAAAGCATTACACAAAAACACAAAAATTGAGGAAATTTAATGTGTGTGGTGGGTTACTATGCATATTTAATTTCATAGTGACCAATGCCATTTTTAACTATTAAATTACATATGATTATACAATCAAACAACTTTCTTATGACTTGGAAAAATAATGGGAGACATGCCCTATTATCATGATGTCTAATTCAAGTGATAATATTATTTTTTATATTTTTGTAGTTTTTTATTTTTTACTTATGTTTCTAAACCTCATAAAACCTTCAGTAGAAGGTGGCAATCTATTTAAATATTTTGTACCTAATTATTTAGGGTTTTTGATTATTATAATAGACAAGCTTTGACTCTTTTTTGATTAAAAAAAAATAGTTTAATTGAAGGCTTTCACAAGATATAATTTAATTAATTATATACACACATATATAGCCTTCCAAAAAATAATTTAATTAATTACAAACACACACACACACACACTTATGAAATTTCTCCTACTACTACAAGTCATATTAACCTAAGAATGATTTTTTTTTAATTACCTAAATTCACATTAAATACTATCTTTCCAATGCCTACACCACTTAATAATAATTTTATAGCTATTATGGGAAATTTTGATCGAGTATTATTACACATACCTAATGCACCATTACCACCACTAATCACAATATATTATCTTCATAACACGGGGGTGTATTCAAGGGGCACTGACACTATTCTAGTGGATGCAACAACATATGTCTAATTTTATTTAACTCACTTTTTTGCATACGCCCAAGTTGTGCCACAATAGTTGTGCGACTGCATTTGCACCTCCAATTTTTTGAAAGACAACCAAAAACTAGAAAGGATTATAATATATATTTATATAGTGTTTTAGGTTTCCTTATTTTGTTATGATATAAAATGAGCATATGAATGGCAATGATGGATAGCTAATGGTCATCAAAATCTTACCAATCTGTAATTATTTACATTCATATTTTGTTACCACATATAAGGTAACTAAATTTCAAAGATATTAAGGCGTTATTAACTAATAAGGTGCTAATATTATGTCACCACGTAGTTGACACTTTAAAGAAACATAAACAAGTTGAAGCACACTGATAACATGTAGCAACGGTGAAAATAAGTGGTAACCGCAACACTTTAGAAGATGCCATCCGCACGATGGCCACCACTTTGAATGAGGTCCTACTAATGTTAGAGGTGTGCATGGATGATTTATTTCTCATTTTGATAGCCCTCTTCTTAGATATTAATTTTTAGTGGGATTTTTAATCATGTGTATTTTAGTCATTTAACCAAATGACCTCGATGAGTAGTCATTTTTAACCAAATGACATTTTTTACTCATATATTTTTGGTGATAATCACAAGGCAAGGGGACCCACTTTAGCACACATCCATTGTAAGCCCTCTTATTATTATCTAACTAGAAAAGTCACATGAGGTAGGTGTGCAAGTTATAAATGGCCAGTATTCTCTAGCTCCTCACCAAATGATGAGAAAAGTTGACATGAGGAAGTTACTCCATGGCTTACATCGACTTTCTCTACTTGCAGGTTTTAGGTGGTATGCGTAAGCTCATAGAGGATGAGGTTGTGACACTGTGTTCAAAGTTTCTCAATAATGGCATTGACACCATGGTGGTGGAACTTGAATGGGCCATGGTGCATTTGGTGATAGACCAGAAAATTTAAGTGAATTTATATGTGGAAGTGATGGGACATAAAAATGAGACAATGAAGGAAATAAACATAAAAAAAATGCCATACTTAAATGTGATGGTGAAAGAGACAATGAGGATGCATCCAACCACACACTTTCTTCTTTTCCATGAGGTGAATGAGATGTATAAGGTAGGTGGCTATGATATCCCTACCAATGCCAACATGGAATTCTACACTATGGTGATTTGGAGTGCCCCACAACTTTGGAATGAGCCGTTATAGTTTTGACCAAAGCGTTTATTGTAGGAGGAGAAGAAGGTGGATATAATGGATGTTAAGATTTTATCCTTGCATAAACATCATTGCAAGCGTAGAACGTCAAATATCTTAAAAATAAATCTCTTATAAAAAACTAAGCAAATCGATTAGATTATGAGAGTTGGTATCCTTTGGAAAGGATCATTGATTGTGTATGAGGGTCGATGTGGATATTTAATTTGACAATGACCAAAGTATTATTAAATCTTAAATTGCTTAGAAAATTTGGGTTGTTGTATGTCAACAACAAAACAAAAAATTAATGAAGTGGCGTAAACAACTATTTTTTGAACTTTTGGTTCAAAAAATACTCCAATTTCCTCAAATAATTAATCACAACACTTGAATTTAGCTAATAAAAAAATAAACTAATTTATTTTATAGTTTTTATAACATTTATATTGTAAAGTTAATATTTATTATTATTATTAGTAAATGCTTTTTTAGAATCTAAAACTATATTGTAAAGTTAATGTTAAACTTAATAATATAAATAAATATTTTACTCGCAAAAGACTACACATTTTCCCAAAAAAAATACTTGTCACTGATTATAATATATTTATAGAGAAAATATTAGTAATAAAAAATCCAAGCTAAGGGGTCATTTAAGTGTATGTATGTAGAATCAATTCTTTCTATTAGCAAAACTTGACACGTAAAAAGGGATGAGGCTGAGATCGTACCTCATATGACTTTGGCAAAATAGATACCCCTTAGTCCTTAGATCTTAGTTAAAAATCACCACATAAAATAATGATTTATCAAAAAAAAAAAAAAATTTTTACAAACATCAAAATTTTCATATTAATATTTAAATATAAAAGCATTTAAATATTTAATAGAAGCCAAAGATAAGGGTTTCTTAAGGAATGAGGCCCACATTTTTATTACATATTAAATGCAAAGTTCTTCCGCATATAACAAGAAACACTTTGAAAAACAAACAAACATATATATATATATATATATATATATATATATATATATATATATATATATATATATATATGTTTGAATATAATAATATTGATTTTTTTAACAGTAGATATTGATAAATATTATATGATTTTTTTTAAATAGGATTCCAATGATGAATAGAAAATTATATATTATATGAGTTTTTTAATAGGGTTACTTGAATGACAAATGGAACATTATTTAAATTATATTGGGAGTATCAACCATTTCCATTTAATATAATAATAGTTGAGTTCAAAACATTATTTATATCTATATATGTATATGTATTTATGCGTATTAAAATTGGTAGTATTTTTATGGAATTATTAAATTATATAGAATGTCAACATTTCAATTTATATTTTGGAAATAAATATATAGCAGATTATAATGATGAGTAAGTATACATCTAAATCAGTGAGTTCTTTTGGTTAAGCAGCCACAAGTAAGGGGTATCCATACTGTCAAAATCACTCAAGGTACGATCCTAACCTTAATCACTTGAATCTTTGTATCAGGTACCTAAGGTGATTTGTACTCTGATGGATGGATATATGCAACCATCATCCTCACCAATCAGACCACAACCCTTTCGATAAGAATTTATATTTTAATAAAAAAATTATTTTAACTTTTCTTAAATTTAAGAAGATCCACTTGAGCCTTATCACAATTTAATTTTTTTTTGGAAACACATAAAATATTTCGGTCATCACACAGTAGTTGTTTGAGTTTTTTTATGTTGTAATTAGGGAGGTTTGTTACATTATCTTCTACCCTTAATGCCATGAGATGGCAAGTAACAATGCGATTGATTATGTAATCTACTACTACATTGTATTTTCATTTCAAAAATGTAAAGACTTAAAAAGATGAATAAATTTAAATATATCAATCATGATGTGGTCATCTAATATGAAATTATCAACATTGATGTAACATTTAATCAAAATTTTACGTATTGTAATCCTTGAGTCTGAAAGAATAATGATATCATATAAAATACTTGTATACAACAACAAATTTTGATAAAGTGTGAGAGCCTCTAGAATGTTATTGGTGAAAATACTTTATAATTTCATATCCAAATATCAAGTGAGCAACCCTTTTATAGTTTTGAACAATTCTCCGAAAGCCTCCCTCGGGAGGCATCATTTGTATACAAGATAACCTATGCAAGGTAATTTGAGAAAAGGGTTGATTATCTTGTAAACTATGAGGAATTTAAATGATCTTAAGAAATAGATCTAAATACCTCAAAAACCACTCAGTGAGAATTTGTTCATCTCATTTGTCTAGAGTTTCCTTCGAATATGAGTTTGTTAAAAAATTTAGCTCTTATTCTATGACTGAGTGTATTTGATCCCATTTCAAGGTTGACCAATGATTTATGGATTGATAAATTATCCAATTATGCTCTTACTAAAACACTAAGAAAATAAAATTCAACCCATGAATCCAAACCTCATTAATGATTTGTGAAGAAGTGGGCAATTGAGGAAAATGATCCAATATTTTGCTAATAGAAGAGGTAATAAGAGCCCCTATTCTCATCTCTATGGACCACTTATCACATATCTTATTAGCATGTGGGCACCTAAATATCAAACAAACCATTATTCAAGTTATATTCAACTATAAACCATTCCTATTTAACAAACTAATAGGTAATTTGAAGACATTATATTTCAATACAACTTCATTTCAACCTTTTTGAAGAATTAGAAGAATAACTTAAGCCCTACTATAATTAAAAAATATTAAAAAATGTAGTCAATATTTTGCTTATTATGGAATAATTATTTTAGGTTTTGTATGTCGTAATTAAGAAGGTTTTATAAATTATGTTAAATCCACAACTTTGTGAGATAGTGATTAACATTGTGGTTGACTATATAATCTACCACTACATTATAATTTCATTTCACATGAACAAAATGTATATAATTTAAGAATACAAATGAATTTATAGATATCGATCATGATGTGTTTTCTTGATAGGAGATAAAGATCATTTTTGTAATATTTAATCAGGACTTTACCTATTGTGATCATGGAGTCTTAAAAAATAACAATATCATAAAATACTATTCATATACAATAATAAACCTTGATGAATTGCATGATATTTCACCACATTATTGTTGAAGATGTTTAGGGCATGTCTCAATATCATATGAGGGATCCCTTTATAATTTTGAACAATTCAAACAAAGGTATTGTATTATCCAAATTTTAGAAAGGTAGATTAAAAGTGCAGAAAGAACTATTAAACCAAATCCAAACTCCAAATAATCATTAAAAAAAAGGAGAAAAGGAGCAATCAATGTATAATTAAAAGATCTTACCATCATTTTGCTCTTGAATCTCCCTTCCAAGACTCCATAACAATGCTTAAATACCAAATTGACAAAGTGAATGCTTGAAATTGAATATGGGATTGCAAATGTGCTCAAGAATATAATAACAATGGATGCTTTGGAGATGACTTGAACAACATTAGATTACTTGGATTCTTGATTCAATAGGCTTAGATGATTAAAGATGATCTTGACAATGTAAACTCATTTGGATTCTAGATGCCCCAAATGTTTGGGTCATTTTGTATTTATAAAGGTGTTGGAGGGAAATGGAGAGGAAAATTCCCTCTCAAATTTCAAATGGGGGATGGTTCTATAATCAAGAAAGTTCTAGAGATTGGAAATATCTAGACTTTTTTGGGGATGCATGTGATTAGAAAGTGGAGGGGATATTTATGATTTTGATATTTGAAAAATAGGAATATTTGGTGAATGGTTGTTATGGGATTTAGGGAATTAATTAATTTAGAAGGCGAGAGGGTTGAGGTGAGCATGTAGAAAAGAGACATATGGGATATTTAGGAATAGGAATAAATTAATGAATTAATTAGAGAAGATGGATAAAATATCATATGAAATTAAGCGAGTTAATTGGGTAAGCAGAATTAGATTCATATAGGTAGAAGGACATACATTCCATTGAGAGGCACCATATTCATGCAAGGTAACTTGATGCAGGGAAATTTGTGCAAAGCAATGATTCTCTTGTAGACTATGAGGACTTTGATTGAACTTAAGAAACAAATCCCATGACCTAAAAAACCATTGAGTGAGAATATGTTCCTCTTGTTTGTCAAGAGTTTCCATCGAATAGATGTTCATTCAAAAAAATAAGTACTATTTTAAGATTGAATGTATCCACTCTCATCTTGAGGTTCATGGCTAACTTCTGCATAAAATTTTTCCAGTTGCGCTCTTTCTAAAGTACCAAAAAAATAAAATATGGCCCATGAATCTAAAACTCATTGATGATTTGTGAACAAATAGGTGCTTGAGACCAATCCATAGTTTTTTCAATAAAAGAAGCAATAAAAGCCCTCATTATCATCAATGTAGAACACCATGAAAGTATGTCATGTCTTCTCAATTCATTACCTTTCTCTCTTAAACAACTATATAAGCTCAACAAATTATTTTTGTGAAAAAGGACATAAACAAAATAAGAAAGGTTTCCATTGTCGAAAGACTAGCTTGGACTGATTATGTGTATGCAACTAATCATCTATTTTAAGCCATCAATTATCCACCATTTTTTGCCTCAAGAAACATAGATTTATGTTGTGATATAGGTGGAATTTATTAGTATATTTTTGTAAAAGGATTTTATTTTAAACTGTTTCATTTTTAAATAATTATAAATATATTAATAACATTAAAAACATTTATAAAAGGATTTCATGGAAAAATGGTTTGTATTTAAAGTCCATGGATCCTATAACATTACAAAATTCTTAGCTAGAATATTATGTAATAATTATGTATATAACTACAATCACAAAATATCCAATTGACTCTTCAGAATAATACATTACATAAATAATGATTTAACACTACTTTATAACTATGAGATATTCATAAAATCTAATTTCATTGTTAAACATTATGATATTTATTTTCTTTGTAGCATTCTAGCAATATTTTATGAGCCAATAATATTAAACCAATATTATTCATTTTATCATTAAAATTATTTATCTATGAATGTGACATATCATTTGGTTGAGGGATTTGATGTATTAATGTAGAAATATACATTATACATTAAGTTTACTTAGGTCATAATATTTAGGATATAATTATTTTCTTTTCATAAAATATTTTAGATATTAGATGCACTTCTAGATTGCCTTAAATAAACTACATAAGTTATGTTTTGACCAACCATATATTAAATAAAGTTTTCTAAAAATAGATATTAAATCAGGGTAACCAATTTCTATAAAATAATGCCCCCCTCCCTCTCTCATTTATGTATGTAAAATATGATAATTCCATGAGGGGAGATTAATAATAGAACTAGTAATTATGTTAGTATAATATCTTAGTGTTATAAATTGATTTTAAATACATTTTAAATTGATGTGCATATTGCGAATTTTTCTCAGTGTCATACCATCTTCTATAGGGCATCAATTATGAAAAATATAATTATGCACAAATGTACATTTTCTCAATTTGTGTCCAACTCCCTTTTTAATGCATTAAATCAAACAAATAATTTGAGTAAGTTGAGGCACGAGTGGTTTAGTGATATGAACTATCATTAACTTCAAAAACTACATAAACATAATATGGTTACTATCTTTCCACCTATCTCTTTGAATCTCTCTTATGGTGCGTATCAAGGGTGAGTTTTTGAAAAACATCCTAATGATATTTATGTGAAAGGAAAATCATGGATACTTTTAAACTCGTTCATGGTGACATTTCAAACTCATTTCCTTGTATTTTTATAGGGTTTGCATCATGCTTACTTTCATGATGATTATTTCACATGTTTATGTGTTTAATTTTGAAACACAAAAGTGAAACTTTTAAATCTTTTCTCAACCTCAAAGTTATAATTGAAAAATTATATGGAAAGTTCATCAGGGTTTTACACACAAACACTATTGATTAATATGTCAACTCAAGATTTGAAGAATTTTATGTTAAATACAACATTCAACTTCAACATATAGTTTTCTATAGTCTAAAATAGAATGTTTTACTAAGAGGAAGAATAACACACTCAAAGAAACATCTACTTGTATAATCTATTCTAGAGGTCTTGCCTCACAGGTTTGGGTTGATGCCATTAATTGTGTGAATTATATTCAAAACCTAAACCCTCAAAAATATATTAAAGGGATTACACCTGAAGAATCTTGGAGTGGTCGTAAGCCATTGGTTGAGAATATGCATATTATTTGGATGTGGTGGATAGGCACACATTTATAAAGATAATATTAAGGATTTTTAACCACAAAGCAAGCCTTGTGCATTTTTTGGTCACCCCAAAGATGTTAAAGGTTACAAATTAATTCATCTCAATGTGTACAAGTTAATCACCAACCAGAGTGTAAAGTGTTATGAGTGACTTCCATATTTTTCATCTTCTTACTCCTTTTATCTTCAGTATGCATTATTTTTTAGTCAATGATTATGAGGATGTTGATCCCTTGTTTTTAAGGCACATCCTACACCACTTTCTTCTACTCATATTTAAGGCACATCCGACTATTTAAATTCTATGGTAGCTAGTGAACTTATTCCTATTTTTGTTTATATGGATGACCTCATCATTACAATAAGTTCATCATAACACATTAATGATCTAAAGTTTTCTCTTCAATAGACCTTCAAAATTCCTGATGTAGGGCTTCTTCACTATTTCCTTGGTTTGCAAATCACTTAGACTTAATCAAGGATTAGTCTTTCATATACCATGTATGCCTTATATCTTTTTGGGAGATTTCATATGTCATATTGTAAGCCTACACCCATGCCATTCTCATTTGGAATCAAGTGGATAATCAAGTTTTCTCCTTAGTTTATGATACATTTATACAAATAACTCATTGGAAAACTTATTTACTTGAATCAAAACCACCTTGACATGTTTTTTTAATATATTTCATAGATATTTCAAACAATCTATATCACGATAAGATAGGGTCACAAGGGAGATGGTGGAGGATAAAAGAATACCCATGATTAAACTCCCTTACATACAAGACATCACATAAAGGATCATGAGGACTTTGAAAAAGTAGTGTGTTAAGATACTATTCACCCCCTTGGAAACTTTAAGAAATATGTTTGATAGACCAAAGGATCATTATGACCCTAAGCTATATGAAGGCTTGTATTTGACACCTTGTTCGTGTGGAAAATAATACATTGGAAAAATGGGGAGGTTTTTATAATTTCATCTTAAGGAGCACAACAATGGCATTTTGCATGAATAGGTTGAAAAGTTAGCACTAGTGGAACATTATTTTGATATCAAACACCACATCTACATAGAGGATGCAAAAATGATGAAAAGGTGGACCATGGGAAAGAATGTAGAGTGTGAGAAGATTTTGAAATAGAAAATACTGGGAAAGAATGTAGAGTGTGAGAAGCATTTGAACTATAAAAGAATCCAAATAATTTAAATAAGGGCGATGGACTTATTCTTGGTAATTCTTAGAAACACCTAGTAAAATTAATGAGAAATGAAAAATTTGGTGAGGTTGTAGAACGTGGAAGGTTAGTTATTTAAGCAATATATTATTTATATTGTAATACCATTTCTTTGTAGAACTATAGATCTTTTTCTCATGATGATGGGTCTTGCAGTTGGACTAGAAATGTTGAGATCTTTTGTTTCATGGGAAATGTTTCAAGAAATATGATCTTCAATATATTTTTCAATTGGCTTAGTTTATTTCCTCATGCACGAACCTCACGACATTCATTTTGATGCTATAACTTGCATTCAACACAACATCAAAGGCACATATACATATGCAATCCATTATTTTGTAGGTGGTTCAATATACTTATTAAGCTATTTTAACTTAGATTGGGCTAACAATGTTGATAATCACATGTCCTCTTTGGGCTATGTTTTCACTCTTGGATCAACCTCTATTATTTGTCAAACAAGAAGAAACAAGCCATCACCTTTCTTGAATTGAATATGAGTACAAAAGATATGTTAATGTTTCCACTGAGTCTATTTGGATATAACAAACCTTATATGAGCTCAATATTCAACTGCATCAACCTACTACCATTTGGTGTGACAAAAAAAAAGTACCATCCACATGTCTATAAATATAGTGTAACATCAACCCACCACATAAATTGAGGTTCACAAGAACTACATTCGATAGTTGATTCATAAACACACCATTGATATGTAGTATTGTTGCACATAGTTACACGTGTAATACATCGTCATCAAACTATTAATAGAGAGAAAATGTGTTCATCTTTGAGCATTGCTAGGGTGAAGAAAGTTGTCCTTTGGGAGAGGATTTGCGTGTGGTAGTTTGAGTCCTCCTTTATTCTTCATTAAACATATATTTATACATGGGTACCTCATCAATCCTTATTGTTGAGACCCATATCAAAGGTTGAGCCTCAATTTGGTAACGTCCCTAAGTTACACTAAAGGGGTTTATTGGTATATAAATATAATGTATATTTATAGTTCACTTATGTTATAATATTGAAGTTAGAATTATCTTATTTTTTTAAAACATCCAAGGTATTATGAGCGCCTCTAAAATGTCCTAATTAGGCCATATGGGTTGTACTCTGACCATATAGGTTGATTTTTACTCACATGGTATAGTTTGCCAATTATATATGTTAAATAAAGTATGACAATCATATGTATTAACTGAGAGTATCCAGTTCCTATACAATAATGGCTTCCCCTCTCATTTGAGTTTGGCATTTAATTACATCAACCTACTATTATTTGGTGGGACAACAAAAGTACCACCCATATCTCTAGGAATCTAGTGTAACATCAACCCACCAAATACATTGAAGTTCATAAGCACTACATCTGGTAGTTGATTTAGGAGCACACCATTGATCTCTACTATTTTGGCACAGAGTTGTAAGTGGAAGACATCCTTATCAAACCTTTAATAAAGAGCAAATATGGTCATCTTTGAGCATTGCTAGGGATGAAGGAAGTTGTCCTTTGGGAAAGAACTTAGGTGTGGTAGTTTGAGTTTTCTTTTATTCTTTATTAATCATATGTTTGTATATGAGTACCTCATCAAGACATGCTCTTGAGACCCATATCAAAGGTTAAGTCTCATTATTGTTATGCCCATAAATTATACTTAAAGAGATTGTTGGTATAGAAATACAACTTATATTTAAAATTTATTTATAAATAATTTTAAAGATAAAATTATCTTCTTTTATTAAAATATATAAAATATTATGTGTACTTCTAAAATATCCTAATTAGACCATATAGGTTGTATTTGGACCATATAGGTTATCTTTTACCCACATGGGATATTTTGCCAATCATACATTTTAAATAAAGTAGATTAATCATGTCTTAATTGAGGGTATTAGTTATTATAAAATAATGGATTCCCCTCTCATTTGAGCATGCAGGATGTAAGTAAGAAATTCATAAGAGAAACTTAATAATAAAAGGAGTTATAATTATATAAATGATTTTTTAATATTATATATATATTTGTTGAATATATTGTTATAAATATGTGTATGGTTTTATATAGAAGTGTGATTTTGTCCTATATAGAAGTGTGATTTTGTTTTGGACAAAATCACACTTCTATATAAAACCATCTTGCAAAAATTTTCCACATTCATACCATCTTTTATATGATGTAATCTGATTGTATTTACATTAATTATGAAATCATTCTTAATT
The DNA here is from genome assembly GCA_037957365.1 of Torreya grandis. Lineage (NCBI taxonomy): Eukaryota > Viridiplantae > Streptophyta > Pinopsida > Cupressales > Taxaceae > Torreya > Torreya grandis. The sequence continues at coordinate 195,601 of JARHVA010008358.1, forward strand.
TTAATCATATTTTCAAAAGTCATATTACTAAATTAAAAAAATCAATTGTTAATATGACAAGACGATTATTCATATAAATATTCTCATCCTTCTTTTCTTCTATCACACTAATGCATCATTTATTTTAAATATATATTTTTTAAATTATTATTATTAATATATACGTATATATATCCCTTAATAGTGTATATACGTATATTTTTTCAAATTACTCAAGAAGAGGGGTTGATCATATTCATTGGAACCTTGCCCTTATCGTAAGGAAAATTGACCATAGGTAGAAGATTAACTTACAAAGGTCAATTCCATTATATCGCCTATTACATTGTTTTGAGTTCGTCCAAATAAAGCCAATTCCATTATATTTAACCATATCAACCTAGTATTAAATAAGCAAATATTTAATATCTATTTAATCAATATAAAAGTCAATTATATTACATGGCCTTTCACATTTCAAAAGAACGAGTTAATGATGTGGAAGGAAACGTAACGGAATTGATTTCGTTCATCAAATAGATATTAAATATTTACTTATTTAATATTAAATCATCCTCATTTCGTTTTTTCATACACTAATTAAGCCAACTAACAATTGTTTTCTAGTTTATTGTAAAGCTTTATTTTTATATATATATATATATATATATATATATATATATATATATATATATATCTTATATTTATGCTCCATTTTTATATTGTCATGAATAATAATAAAACTTTTTAAAACATTATAATACCTTGTAGAATGTTTAATTAGGGAGCATAAAACAAATTTATGGCATCTTTGCATTGATATGTTGTATAGACATTTAATTTTGGTCTAAGAATAGTTTTAATTGTCAAATTGTATTATTTTAAGGTATTTGTGTATTAGTCAATTATCAGTTTATATTAAACTCTTATTGGCATGTATTTTTTATATTCAAAGTTTTATTTGCTTTCCCTTCCTCTAGTTTTCTGTCCTTTCCTATTTCCTTATTGTTTTGGGTTTCTTCTCAGGATTGTATAGTACGTTCTTGGTCTACCATGAACATACCACTATGTTCCTAGTTCGCCGCTCTTTATAGGTCCTTTGAACCTTGTTTTAGGTCTGTCAGGTTTGTGGTCCTACATTGTTAGCTTTTACCACCCATTGTGTGTTGACTTGCACACCAATATGGTTTTAATTTGAATTTGATAAGTATATAAACACACAAGGGCATTAGTGCATATAAAACACAAGATACAAGTCAAAATTGAATGACAAGATAAAGAGTGATAAGTAGAAGTCTAACATATTATTGAAGAGTGAAAATTGAAGTGTTCAAAGCAAAATTTGATTCAAGATTAGAGTCCTTATATTGTGTTGTGCAATTTTTTCATGTTAGTGAAAAGTCATATAGGGATTAGGGCTTGCATTCACAAAAAGCTTGTTGAAGTACATCTAGTGTTATTTTCTAGAACAAAGTCCTGATAATAATGGAGTTATAATGCATGCCCTGAATGTCTCCCTTGTTTTTTAAGGTTTTACAAGGTGGTGTGCATTGATTAGGGTATTAAGAAATGAGATCAATTTCATAGAGATCTATATGAAATTATAAAAAAATGAACGAGGTTTTTGAAACTCATGAGTAGAGGAAAAGGGCTTCAAATTTGTTTTAAAACATATGATAGTTTTTATGAACATACTATATGGTTTTGAAAGTGCTAGTGTTACATCTCGATTCCTCGCTAAACAAACTTACTTGATTATCTGTGGATTTTCTATAGTTGATAATTTGATTTGATTATTACTTACTAAACTGTAAGTCATATGCTATTATGGAACAGTGGTATGTTGCTTTGTTTCTATGATTTCACTACCATGAGTTAGTCATAGTGTATATTCTTACATTATGATCGTGTTAATTTGTTATTTAAGTTATATTTTATGATGTATATATGTCATGATGTTATTGAATAACTACCTGCTTGTCATGAGTTGGATGCAGGAAAGACTCATCTCTCGGAGTGTGACAGAAGGAGAGCATCATCAGAGAGGGTGATGGATATGGATATGTTGGGGGATGATAGAGAAATGGCTAGAACCTTGCACACACCACATTAGTTAGTATATGTTATATACATAGTTGAATGGTTAGTGTAGTGTGTTTTGATGCTATTTGTATTTAGATAGTTGTTTATGCATGGTTAGTTGTGCATTAGTGTTGGGGGATCACAAGAACAACACCTGTTCTGATCCCACTTTGTTAGGATCTTGCTCCTCAGAAAGAGCACAGTATGATTACCAAATATAAGCAATTATAAATGCGGAAATAACCAGAAACACAAGTAACTAGAATTCACCAATAGCACATAATATGAGAGACAATACACTATCTTGTATTAACACTTTACAGAAAAGAATACAGTAAAGAGCCGCCACACTCTTTCACTTTACAGAGGCTTCCCACACCTCAAGTGTACAGTAATTCTTCTACAACACTCTCCTACACAAAAAAAGGTCCCAACAACCAACTCACAAACAAAATTGGTGTTCACCTCTCCAACTAGTCAGTAATAACCCTACCAGTTCACCAAGCACTCTAAAGTACTTCAAGTTGATCTCCCATGAACCTGCAACCTACAATTCAACAGACCATACTCACACATGTAGATCTCCTATGAGCTTGCAACAACCTGCAACTCAATGATCTTACACTTAGAAGGAACTTCCTTGCCTTCCTTATCTTATTCTTATACAATACATGCCAATGGGTCTATAAATAGATCCCTAACTTAAACACTAACTTAGACTCTTAATATGGAATAAATATCCATGTAGCTCAAGACTCTAACTGGTCTTTACATACAAACTCTTCGTTCACTTAACTAACTGTCCGTGTAACGAGCAGTTCTGGAACACACAGGCGATCGACGCCGGTCCCTACTAGTCTGGTTCTGCCGATGTCGACCGACTCCCTGCCGTCGCCGGTGGCCTTCTGCACTGGTCACGACCGACGTCGGTCCTGCTGCCGACGCCGGTGCTCCTGGATCTCAGCAACCTTCTTGTTCCTTCTGTTTGCAAAGAGTTGAAGCTTTTAGCTCCACAACTCAACAATTAGCTTAGTTTACTGCTTACATGAAATTTACCTTATATGATTGCATTGTGGATATTAAACGTGGATCTTATGTAGAATGCTTCTATGTAGTTATGTCATGGTAGTTGATTTAACATTCTTAGATTTATCATTTCAGATTAAAGAAAACATCATCGACCTTATATTAGTCGTGTTGTTGATAAGTCGTGGTGTCAATTACCTATATTAAATTAGTATCAAAATTATATCTTTGAGACCATTAAATGGCATAGAATAAAATAATTTTGTTATAATTACCAGTTGCATTATGTTATGTTGAAATTAGACCAAAAATTGTGTTGAATTATTATTTAGTTAAGAAAATTTATAATTAAAATAAAAGAGGGTGAGCTTTAAAAAACTTTAAAGAAAACTCATGGAAAAAAAAGTAAATAAGGCAATAAATTAATATAAAAAAAGTAGATAAAGGAATAAATTAATTAAAAAAAAAAAAATCATGGATTAAAGAAAAAATAAAAGAAGTCAATGTTTAGAAGGAAAGCGTTGAAATTTAGAAGTTTTGAGAAAAACAAGCTTTAAAGAAATCTCATGATTTATGAAAAGAAAAAGAAGAGAAGAGGGGGCATGGAGAATAAAAGGAGAAAAAGAGGAGGAAAGAAGGGGGAAGAAAAGTAAATGCAACACATTGAGGATAAGGAGAAGGACTAAAATAAGCAAAAATTGTCCAAATAGCACCTTATTAGTTCAGAAGATTAACCAAGTAGGTGACATCTTGAATTTTTTAAAGTTCGTAATTTATGTATGAAAAATTTGAGATTATTGTTATATAAAACCATGGAATGATATATGATTGAGTAAAATAGAGAACAAAATCTTGTAGTGATCTGATTTAGGTATATAGCCATATGAACACAGAAAAAATACAAGCTTATCAATAACCATTGCATTTTCCAATTCACAGTTTACTTGATCATCGTAGATGATTACTGAGATGAGCTTTGATTTTGATCAAAAATATAATAATAAATAAAATTCAAGCATAAATTACACCTAAGTGAAGCGCCTACTTATATTTAGTCTGCTATTCATTTATTTTTTGACAATGGAAATGACAATATAATTGATATCAATCTATTTTTCACCATATAATATATTTATTCTATTGTTCATTATTTTTACTGGTGGTGATGTTTTGGCAAATGCCTAATCAGTCTTAGTAAGTTGTCTCTTAAGGAGACACATTTACTAGTCCAAAGGCAAATGCCAACTTTTTACCATGGCAGCAGAGGAATGATTCTCTTCGCTTCCCTTACTCCTCTCTTGATAAACTTCTGCATAAAGGTTTGACAGAGGAACACGCAGTAAACTATAATTGTATTCTACAAATTATTGATATAGGCAATGACTTATTATATTAATGTATATAGATGATAGGAATAGTCACAGATTCTATCTTATGTTAAATCCTTTGGTAATGGTATACGACAGATGTGTTCATAAATGACAACTAATATGGGAGCCACGACCCATTCAATGGTGATTTCCATTGACTAAATTATAATCTGTTAACTTTGGCTGTATTTAATTTAAGAAATGATTTAAATAGGTATATGTGGAATAAAGTATATACCTGTATCAAACTATAAAACTATAAATATATAAAGATTTAGGTGTTTACATGAAGTAAACCACTGTGTATAAATATAGCAAAGTATAATGATGACTAAAGAGTTAGGGCGATTTGAAAATGGTATAAGATGATTTGATTTCATGGTAATATATACCTACTCTGTGCAATATTATATTATATTAGCATATTAATAATTGATGTAAATTGTTATAATAGATATAGATATCTATGCATACATATATAAATACAAATTACAATGATATCTATATAAGATATTGATTTTTAAAATAAGCAATACTTGTATTATTATATTGTGCCATCACTTTATATGAATGTGTAGCAATTGAAATAGATAACAATGAACTTGTATGCGTATGACAATCTGATTATATGGTATAACAATATAATAATTGTATGGTGTAGGGATTAGAGTATTAAATGATATATGGCTGCATTCTAATGTTTAAAGCGATCTGGGTTTATATTTCATAATTTAATATCATTATGAGTAAATATAAAGATCACTAAATATATATCCAGCATAAATATATATTATCCTAGCATTGATTATGATACTTAAAGATAATTAAAGTGATTTGGTTCTAATTATCTAAGGATAACCAGATCTAGCTAAAATAATATAAACTCCATGGAAACATAGTCCACTTATACTTATCAAGAATTATTGGTTAGTATATTGTATATTGTTCCATTGTGAACTTGTGTAGGATATGCACCATGAGTGTACTAATATGTATGAGGGCGTACACACACACACACATATACACACACACATTGGGATGTGTGCCTATAATCATAGATTCTGACTAATACATTGTCACAATTTTGGTGATTCATATATCTATGTATTTGATGAAACTCTATCTATCATATAAGAACAATTTATATATCGCCAAATACTTCTATGACCCGATACGAAAGGCTATGCTATTTTGAGAACTTGTGTACGCAATTATATACACTTTGAATATATCAGGATGAAGATCTATTTAATTAAGGATAAAAACTAGAAAGGAGAATTAATTTGTTGAATCCCTTATCTTATAAAAGATAGTCAATATATTGTAATGATTATTGAAATCATATGGAGTTCTTGTTAAAAAAATCTAAATGACCATTGATACAATATTTATATATTGGCGAGTACTTGTATGCGATACATAGTATGAATATAATTAATGTGTATAGGGATGTATCTATATAGAAAATACACCATATATGGACTTAAATATTCATACAAAATTATAATATATATAGGTGTATTGGGTCATATGCCTATCTATAGTTTAATGGATTGTTAAAACAAATCATTAGTTTTTGAAAGATGAGAAACTGTAATTGTAGGAATAATAACCTTATAGAAATATAACAAAAAGTTTAAATGAATGAATATGTCTTCCAAGAGATTTATGATTTTCTCTATCATGACTGGCTATTGAAATTGAGTCATGCGTACATAAATTATGGACTATGATGTTATTACTTGTTAGAGGATGTACTCTACTTGCTTGCCTATTATTTAAGATTATAGGACATTTGATTCTTGAAATTGTGTAACAACCCTTCAAGTTTTAATTAGAATAATGCATCATTTTTTTTAAAATTAATTACTTAACATTCATTCACTCTACCACAATTATACTAAATTATTTTTTTCAATCATATAAACAACTTACAACAATAACAATTTTAAAATTCCAATACTGAATGCAATATAATATAAATTATAAGAAAAGTAAATACATTAAGACTCAACCATGGCTAGTCCACTAATATAACAACTGCTGTTTAGTAAATACAAATAACATACAATGACATTTTCATTAGGCCTTCAACCTTAATATAATAAATAGATACCAAGACCTTTGATGCTTTAGTTGAACAAATTCGTGTATCTCAAAATCTTAAGCGTAGTCTCCAAGTAACACTACAGTGGGGAGGGAGAGCATCATCCAAACATTTTTCCACACCAATCACAAATCAATGATCCCCCACATTATCTTTTATCAGGGAATGACCCTCCCTTCATGGATAGGTAGATAGAATGATGTAGGAATTTAGAGAATAATTTAGTATATATGTGTGTATGATTTCTAAAATTAAACATATAATGTATCATAAAAAACCTATTCTATTGTAAGATATCGCACTGACATATAAATCATATATACCAAAAGATAATGTCTCATTATACATTATTTAACCATAAAATTCATACTAGTTATATCCTTCTAGAAATCTTATCACATCACATGCTACACATATGAATAAACAAAATATACATTTATTCCATCAATGTATGAATAAATCTTACATTACTATTTAAATCAATTATAAAAATAATGCCTACAGTTCATAGCACTCGAGTATGTTTCACATTCATATTAAACTACATATTTCCAACTACTACAATAAGATCTAAACAACTACACCTCATGATATCCCATAATATCATATTCTAGTGATCTAAGACACAACCACTTGTTTTTCCTTCATTAGTCATACAAATAACCCTAAATACATAGAAACATAACTTCAATTCTATCAAATAGATATAGAAAAGCAAGACATAGCTTCCAAAAATACATAAAAGTCTTACCTTTAAATATTTGCCACTCTCAAAGTTGTATGCACGCAACCATGCTGTCTTACTAATTACCATTAAACATACTAATCCAAGTAACAACCAACACACATATATTTACATAGGTGTGAGTCTAAATATAATAAATATAGTATGTATCATATCGGTATATAATTTTAAGTTGAAGTATCCTATGATATCCCATAATATCATAGTTTATTATGCATGAGCATCCTACTCAAACATGGACAATCAATTTTATACTATAATTATAAACAAGCAAATACATGATGATATTATCTAGATATACCTTAGATTATGTTGCACAATAATAATCAGATGAAAACATAATCTCTAAATACATAACACGATGCACTAATTTATTCTAAAAATGTTTAAGCTAAGGTTTTTTTAGCGATGAATAGTCATTAATGCATGAATATTCTAATTTTTAGATTTTGGTTTTAGCAAATTTTTAGGGTTCATATATGGGATCAAATCACTAAAATTTTAGGGATATATATTATTTTGGGGGTCAGCTCGCCAAAGATTTATGGCATTATCTTAAAAAATAATTTTATTCATCACATACATATCCCTCGATTCCAATATCAAATAACAAAACATTTTTGAAACTTGATCAACCAAACAACATAGCCAAATGACCATGCTGAACAACATGGCTAAATGATAGTGTTGAATGGCAGCGTCGAATGACAGTACCAAATGATGCTATCAAACTAAGAAAAGAATAAGGAAACCATAATTTTAAACCTTGAAAGACAAACATTAATTATACAAACAAAACCCAACATGTGCATCTTTGAATCAAGAATTGGTGAAGCTGGCTCTGATAACCATGTCATGGATCTATGAAAATTTAGATAGCTTTAGAATGCATTCAGAGACATATGAACTCGATAAAAAAATGGTCTACATTAAAAAAGATGAAACCCTTGATGACATAAAGATTGATTCTATACAACAATTCAATATTTATATCACCCAAGGTTCTATATTTTTCAATAACTTTTTTTTAGGGAGCCCGTATGTTTTGGATGGATTCTAGAGCACTGAAGCCTGAAGCCACCCCTGTAACTCATCTAAAAATATTGGTATCACCTACAGAACAGCGCAACCAAATAATTTAGTTGAATGGTTCCATTCAATGGCTTAGCTAAATGGTTCAGCCAACCAATTCTACTGAATGGCTCAACCAAATGGCTAAGCTGAATGACTCTTTCGATTGGCAAAATCAAATGGATCGATCGATGGTAAAGTCCAATAGCTTTGCACTCAGCTCACCCAATCGTGGAGCCTGATGGCTCGACCCTCGATAGAATTAAATGGCTATTGGTGGTAGAAATAAATGTGGTAGTGTTGTTTGACTTTGTCGCATGCAAAGTCATTCCACTCTACCACTAGCAGACTCCAGAGTCGTTTAGCTCTACCATAGGTAGATCCTAGGTAGAGCCATTCAGGCCTTCAACTCTAACAAGGTATTGTATATATCATAATTTTATTTATACATACATACATATATATATATATATTATAAAGGATATTAATAACTAAATATACATATACACACATATAATGATAATAAAAAGTGATTTGAAGAACATTTCGAACATGTCGATTCGTCTAGGTATGAATCAGATTCATCTACATGAATTAAATGGGTTTGGGATATGGTCTCTTAAAATGAACCCTAGTCTAATCACTTACACATAAAATAATCTTACAACATATATTGCACACAAGTTTTTATCTATACATGACTCTATAAATTTGACCTTATCAACATATTGCATAACACACCACTTGATCAGATTATCTATATCCATCATTGGTGGTGCTACTTATGCTAATGAAGTTCATCTCACTGCCTATTAACATCATCAATGCTGAATCTATATTAAACATATATAATATAGCATATAACTTAAATATTCAGTAAGATTTTCTCTATACTAGAAATGAAACAATCTTTAATCAAACATTTTATCCATCAATAACATAATGAATCTCCAAGCATGCTATTGTTATGTATATAACATATATACAATCAATATTAAATCATATCATCTGGATGTGCTAAACAAAGGACCATAATTACATACATATAATATTGGATATAAATAAGTATAGTTTTGACAAGATCATACCAATCGATTATGATAACAAAAAGTATTTAATTACTTATTTATAACAAATATTTAAAGCATAGTCCAAATTTTTCCTACCAACCGAGTATACTAAACAAAATGACCTTATATACTATTTAATCATAATTGAATTTCGTTCCAAACACCATTGAATTTATACTGGCTTTAATAAATAATTTTTCTTGATTTCTAAACATAATTGAGTTTAAATTAAAAACCACCAAGTAATAAGACAAGTAAATCCAAAAAAATAATCAACTTTGTCTAAGTTATCAACAACTTAAGCCTTCATTTTATAATTATGAATAGAAGTTTTTAATATACAATCTAACTTATCTAGATATACTACCATATTGGGTTTGGCTTAATGATTTAAATGGAATCAAATACATATTATCAGTAATATAAACATATATATAAATTCTGTTTATTATCTATTTCTAGCTAATTTTCTCAACTAGTTTTTTCCTCTAAAAATTTCATTAATAATTTATATCAACTCAGTTGAAATAATCTTATTACCAATCCAATCTCTTTTCACATCGTCCTTCCGTATTGACACTATAGTTTATCACAAATAAGGCTGACCATTCAACTCATAATTTATAAACCTAATCAATAATATCTAATGTATACAACCAGTCTAAATCAATCAGTTATTTACATAATTCAAAACTTTTACACTATTTTCCTCTTTGTCGACTAGCTGTCTACAACTTATAGTAATAGTGTTTACTATCAATATCATTTATGCATATACATAAAGAATGATATAATCGATCCTTGAGATATTTTATTTATAATATGTGTAAAATAAATTTAATCCAGGTGAATAACATCTTATCCAACTATAAAATGTATACTAAAATCTGATGAACAAATCTTCTTGCTACACTATATTCATCCAATATATACACAATGATTTGTTTAAAGAGACTTGGCATTTTTAAGATATAACTCTACGTTGGAAGGTATGATTCTGTGTTTCAATTTAAAACTTTTTTCAATATATATAATGCAGTCCTATATTTTCAATTAAGCATGCATATATTTAATATTATCTAGTGTTTTAAATCAAGGCTCAACTATTTATACTCAGTGTTACATCCAAATTACTTAGCCGTATATTTCATTAATTCAACATTGTTTTTAGACTTGGCATTTTAATATTTTGACTTGGCATTTCAACTTAATGCTCAACACAACTTTTCATTTAAATGATTCGACTTTACACTATGATACTCAATGTTCCATTTTATACTCAACGTTCTCAAGATATATACTTGATTTTTCATAAGAACGACTCGATATTTTAACTAACTCAACATTTTACGCATTTGACTTAGTATTTTTAAATTAAAATCTACGCTTTCAATTTTATGCCTGATGTTCCATATTAGAGGCTCAACTATTTTATAATATATATAACTAGCATTTTCAATTAATGACCTGAAAATTGTATAGTTATGATGCTAGGTCATAAATTCAATTAGAAAAGACTCTGAGCACATTAAAATGTTGCATATAAATTTAGATGTTGATCCCAAAATAATATTTTTCAGACATGGAAGTATGATGTTGCTCAAGGGTATTAGTTGTGTATTAGAATTTAGATGCAGTCTTGCTTCCCGTATACATTTTAAAATCTGACTATAGAATATAAAGCACTGCCTAGAATATATAGTAAAGTGCTGCTAAATATATATCAATTTCATAGTCTAATGCATAATACATACAAATTTTTAGGTTATTTTTCTAGATGTTAAAATGCTAGTCTATATAATAATCTCTAAATAATTTTATCAAAAAATACATATATGAATACAAATTATAGAACTAACATTTATGTATTTGCAGATGTAGATGCCTTTTCTCTCTCTTTTTCTTATCTTTTTCTCCTTTTATCTCTCTTTGTGTCCCCCTAATTTGCCTCAGTATCTTCTATTTTTCCCTGTATACACTTTCAAATTCTCCATCTAAATTTATAAAACTCCTTTTCTCAACTTCTGTCGCATCCCTTCATGCATGATCTTTTCCATCTAAATTTGCATGTTTATTTTACTTCCAACTCCAAGTCAACTTAACTTTCAATTATTTTAATTAATATTAAATAATTATATCTCAATTCTTAAGTCATCTAAACCATAAGGCTAAGTTTAGTTGTATTTAAATCAAGGTTAGATTTTTAAAATAATTAATTTTTCATAAAAAATAATTAAAACAATGATAATTAATTATTTAACTAAAAGATAATAAGTCAATACTTGCTTTTCAATTGCAAGATAACTGTATATCCAAAACTAGTTTATATATATATATATATATATATATATATATATATATATATATATATATATATATATATATATATATTACTGAACATCTATATTTTATCAAGCTAAACATTCAAAGATATTTTAAAGACATTATAATAGTTTATAGTTATAATAAAAACTAAATGTATATTTTCTTGATTTATACTAGAAAATCAAGACAATAATAAGTAAAGGGATCTAATGTAATCTTATGCATATCAAGAATTAAATATACCCACATATATTTTAATTACATACAATATTTACTAGCATTTATAACATATTATGCATATAATATTTTTAATCTAATGTGCATGTATGTAGGGTCACTAGAAATTTTTTATCATCATCTAATCGTTCCATCTAGTCCATCCTTTTCAATGATGCTCTCCCTCATCAAGCTCTGAGGGTAAGATCTATCCTGCATCCACTTCACAAGAAGTAGGTAGTTAGTCTAAGTCATCATCTATATCAACCGATGATACAAAACTAACAAATACATATCCATAATGTACAAAAGAATGAAACATAATTGTCACATCATGTATACTAATCAACAATATCACTGTCTCATTACAATATATGTCATAAAGCTCAAATGAAATCAATAATAATCAAATAATAACCATACTAATCCATAAATTTAAAGGTTGTAAATCATAAAATGAAATCAAGATGTGACATTCTCTACCTCTCAAACTGGTCATCATCCCGATGACTCTTATTCAAACAAAATTTTAGAATAACAAATAGAGTTTAACAACATAAAAACATTGTATCAAGTATCAAATCATGCTAACAAATACAACATTTTAATTGAATAACTCATACTAGTTCTCCTAATTAACACTATTCTCAGAGTATTGGTCCCACAAGACCTTCCTCTATGACATTTATTATTATGTTATCAAGTTTTATAAATATCACTACACTGACTAGTTCTATCATCACCACCTCGAGGTCTAGAATTGACAAGACAAAATTATAATAACTCAAAAAAAGATTCACTAACTTTTTAAAAACACATGAGATCATCATAAAAGCTAAACAAATGACCAAGGAGAGTTCACAAAAACTTCTAGCCTCTATGCACATCTCTCTAAAATTAGAGTGTATTTCTCATGTCGAATAAAAATATTTATGGAACCTAGGAAGAATGATGTGTATATGTTAATATTATCACTACTTTGCATAGCTTTAGATAAGTATAATATGTCAATACTATCACTATTCAATCGGAGCTCCTGACAAGTATGACAATGAATAAGAACTGAAAATAATGTATATAAAATCATGGAATACTTGTCTACTACATACATGTGTATGATCATACGACTGAATTTGATAAGTTCTGCCTATCAAATCTTTAATTTGATAAGTCTATCTGTCAGATCCAACTCAGTAATAATTGAGTCAATGTGAGAATAAGTAGGATATCATCCTATCACTTAGAACTCATGTTCATAATTCATCACTCTTCTCTCAGGTATCTATGACCTGACAATCTATAAAATATGTGTAAGGTTCAATGAAACACAAATCTATACTAACAGATCATAGAAAGTAACACTATATTCTCAATGATTCTAGATGTACTAACATACATACAAAAAAATTATACAATCATCTCAAGATTGTATTGAGTTTACACTAGCTAAACATAACTAGTATCATATTTCATAGCTTAACCTATAATATTATAATCATAGTTAAGTGGAAATAATGTCAAAATTTAACACAACCTACAAAGTCTAAGGATTATATTGTCCTTAATACCTTATAAATGAACAAGTGAGATGATGTTTTCCTGCTTGCTCAACTAAAATTTAACAAATTAAAAGTTTATCTCAATATTTTTAGACTATCAATATGTTTTACACATCTTATACCTTACTTGCTCTTGAAAAAAGGTACATATATAACTCTTCAAGATAACATGCTTCAAAAGAGAATAATATCGGTCTAAACAAATGTATATAATAACATAATTGTTAGATAAAATAATAACTCTAAAGAGTCACAAAGTGGAAAGTAGAGAACTTAACATCTCATAAACAAAACTCTTGCATACCCTTATATGGTAAAAGGAAGCACCACAATCCATGTTGCCAATCACTATTCACTTACCAAACTTGTAAGTGTAGTACCACAACTTACTTGCATAATTGGAATGAGAATATTAACCTTAAGATGCATCAATCTATCCAATCCTACAATGTCTCTCAATAAGAAGTAGAAAACATTATGCCATGAACTCAAGGGAATATGATCAAACAACTTTTTAGAAACAAGTTTTCTTTTTATGAAACACTAAATCAACATCCTATAAATATGAATATTCTTGATAACTTAAAATGATATAAGAAGAGAGTGAGAACATATCAACTCACCTCTAATCTAACTAAAAGAGATGACATTTCTTATCAAATCTATACAAATATAAAGATGCTAATCCACATAACAAACTGTTAGCATACGGGAAAATCAACCATGACATCTACACTCAACTTACAAAAAAATTCTCATTCCTAATATTTGTTTAAGACAAAAGACTAATGCATATATACCTAAGTGAGAAACACTTCATGCTTTTAAAGCACTCACAACACACAAACACAAACAATGAAGGTGACTTGAGAAAGACATAATCACACTCAAGGTGTTCAATCTAAATATTGAAAATATGGTAGAAAACTCTTGTTCACAACTTAAGAACTAAGTTATGTACTCTCTTACCCAAGCACCTTATAAAACCATCACTAACGAGAGACTCGATAACCCAACCCTTTAACCATTTTAATGGGGTATGAATACTCTTAGGGTACACACTTAATGTACCATACATTCACAATTCTACTTTTTGATAAACACAAAGATATAAAAATGTTAATGAAATCATTATGTCCTAGAGTTCGAGCCACAACTTTGATACTACATGTAACAACCCCTCAAGTTGTAAATAGAATAATGTAATAATAATAATAAAAAAACTATTTAACATTCATTTACTCTACCACAGTGATGTTAAATTACTTTAGCCAATCATATAAACAACTTAGAACATTTGAAGTTACAAAATTTTAATATTGAATGCAATATAATATATTACAATTGCAAGAAAGTAAATACATTAGGACTCAGCCACAACTAGTCCACTAATATAACAATTACTATTTAATAAATATAAATAACATATAATTATATTTTCATTAAGCCTTCAGTCTTAATATAATAAATAGATATCAAGCCCTCCAATGCTCTAGTCAAACCAACTCGTGTATTTCAGAATCTCAAGTGTAGTCTCGAGGTAAGTAGCACTGTTGTGGGGACGGAGAGCATCATCTGAGCACTTTTTCACACCAATCACGAATCAATGATCCCATGTACAATCCACTATCAAAGAATGTCCCTCTTCATAGATAGGTAGATAAAATGGTACAGAATTCTAGCGAATAAACTAGTACCCATATGTGTATGATTTCTCAAACTAAAAATGTAGTGTATCATAGAAAACCCATTCTATTACAAGCTATCACATTGACATATAAATCATACATACCAAAAGATAATGTATCACTATACATTATTTAACTATAAAATTCATACTAGTTACATCCTCCTAACAATCACATCATATTACATGCTAAACATAAGAGTACACAAAATATATATTTATTTCATCAACGTATGAACAAATCTTACATTATTATTTAACTCAAACAGAAAAATAGTGCCTAAAATTCATACCACCCGAGTATGTTTTACATTTATATTAAACTACATATTTACAACTACTACAATAAGATCCAAATTACTATACCTCATGATATCCCATAATATCATAGTCTAGTGATCTAAGATATATCTACTAGTTTTTTCTCCATGAGTCATACAACTAGCCTTAAATACATAGAAACATAACTTCAATTCTATCAACTAGATATAGAAAAGCAAGACATAGCTTCCAAAAAGACATAAAAGTCCTACCTAATATTTGCCACACTCTCAAGGTTGTATGCACGCAACCATGATGTCATACTAATTGCCATTAAATATACTAATCAAAATATTAACCAACACACATATATTTATGTAGGTGCGAGTCTAAATATAATAAATATGATATGTACCATCTAAGTATATACTTTTAAGTTGAAGTATTCTATGATATCTCATAATATCATAGCTCATTATACATGAACACCCTACTCAAAGATAGACAATCAATTTTACATTATAATTATTAAACAAACAAATACATGATTATACCACTTGGGTATACCTTAGATTATGCTACATAATAATAATCAGATGAAAACATAATCTATAGACACACAACATGATGCACTAATTTATTCTAAAAATATCTAATCAATTACACATAAATTACTCTTACAACATTTATTGCACACAAGTTTTCATCGATACACGACTCTACAAATTTGACCTTGTGAACATATTACATAACACACCACTTGATTGGATTATCTATATCCATCATTGATGGTGATACGTAGGTTAGTGAAGTCCGTTTCACTACATATTAATATTATCAATGCTGAATCTATATTAAACATATATATCATAGCATACAACTTAAATATTGAGTCAAATTTTTTTATACTAAGAATGAAACAATCTTTAATCAAACATTTTATCCATCAATAACATAATGAATCTCCAAGCATGCCATTGTTATGTATATAAAAAATATACAATCCATATTCAATCATACCATTCGGGTATGCTAAACAAAGGATCATAATTACATACATACAATATCAAATATAAATAAGTACAGTTTTGACAAGATCATACCAATTGAGTATGATAACAAAAAGTCCTTAATTACTTATTTATAATAGATATTTAAAGCATAGTCCAAATTGTTCCTACCAACTGAGCATACTAAACAAAATGACCTTACATGTTATTCAATTATAATCAAATTTGGTTCTAAATAACATCGAAGTTATACTAGATTTAATAAACAATATTTCTTAGTTTTTAAACACAATTGAGTTTAAATAGGTAACCACCAAGTAATAAGATAAGAAAATTGAAAACAATAATCGACGTTATCTAAGTTATCAACAACTTAAGCCTTCATTATAAATTTGGATATAAGTTTTTAATATATAATCTAATTTATCCATATATACTGCCATGATGGGTTTAGATTAACAATTTAAATGTAATCAAATACATACTATCAATAGAATATATATATATATATATATATATATATATATATATATATATATATATATATATATATTTCTAGCTTATTTTTTGAACTAGTTTTCTCCTCTAAATTTTTTATAAATAATTTATATCAATTCAGCTAAAATAATCTTGTTACCAATCCAACCTCTTTTCACATCGTCCTTCCATATTGACACTATAGTTTATCACAAATAAGGTTAACTATTCAACTCATAATTTATAAACTAAATGGTAATATCTAATGCATACAACCAGTCTAAATCAATTGATTATTTATATAATTCAAAACTTTTATGCTATTATCCTCTTTGTCGAGTAGCTGCGTATAACTTATTATAATAATGTTTACTATCATTATCATTTATGCACATTAATAAAGAATGATACAGCCGATCCTTGAGATATTTTATTTATAATAGATGTAAAATGAATTTATTCCAGGTGAGTAACATCTTATTTAGCTACAAAATGTATGCTAAAATATGATGAACAAATCCTCTTGATACACTATATTCATCTAATATATACACATCAATTTGTTTAAAAAGACTTCGCATTTTTAAGATATAACTCTGCGTTGGAAGATATGACTTTGCGTTTCACTTTAAAACCTCTTTCACTATATATAATCCAGTCTTATATTTTTAATTAAGCACACATACATTTAATATTATCTAGCATTTTAAATCAAGGCTCAACTATTTATACCCAATGTTACATCCAAAATACTCAGTGTTATATTTCATTAATTCAACATTGTTTTTAGATTGGGCATTTTAATATTTTAACTTTGTGTTTCAACTTAATGGTCAACGCAAGTTTTCATTCAAATGACTCAACTTTGCACTATTATAATCAACGTTTCATTTTATACTCAACATTCTCAAGATAGAGACCTGGCTTTTCATAAGAATGACTCAACATTTTAACCAAATAACTCAACATTTTATCCATATTAGAGGCTTAGCTATATATATATATATATATATATATATATATATATATATATATATATATATATATATATATATATATATATATATTGGTGTTTTCAATGAGTGACCTGGAAATTGTATAGTTATGATGCTACGTTACATACTCAATTAGAAAAGATTCTAAGCATATTAAAATGTTACCTATAAATTTAGACGCTGATCCCAAAATAATATTTTTTATACATGGAATTATGATGTTGCGCAAGGGTATTAGCTGTCTATGAAAATTTAAACATAGTCTTGCTGCCCGTATACATTTTAAACTTATACTATAGAATATAAAACACTACTTGAAATATATAGTAAAGCGCTGCTAAATATATATCAATTTCACAGTCTAATACATAATCCATCCAAAATTTTAGGTTATTTTTCTTGATGTTAAAATGCTGGCTTATATAATAATCTCTAAATAATTTTACCAAGCAATACACATAGGAATACAAATTACAGAACCGACCTTATAGATTTGCAGATGTAGACATCTCTTCTCCCTCTTTTTCGTATCTTTTTCTTTTTCTATCTCTCTATGTCCCCCTAATTTGCCTCAGTCTCTTTTATTTTTCCCTGTATACATTTTTGAACTCTCCATTTAAATTTATAAAACTTCTTTTCTCAACTTCTGTCACATCCCTTCGTGCATGCTCTTTTCCATCTAAATTTGCATGTTTATTTTACTTCCAGCTCGAAGTCAACTTACCTTTCAATTATCTTAATTAATATTAAATCATTACGCCTCAATTCCTAAGTCATCTAAAACATAAGACTAAGTTTAGTTGTCTTTAACTAAATGTTAGATTTTTAAGATAATTTATTTTCCATAAAAAATAATTAAAATAACAATAATTAATTATTTAACTAAGAGATAATAAGTCAATAATTGGTTTTTAATTGCAAGATAACTATATTTCCAAAACTAGTATATATATACATACACACATTACTGAATATCAATATTTTAATAAGCTAAACGTTCAAAGACATTTTAAAGACATTATGATAGTTTATACTTATAATATAAACTAAATGTCTATTTTATTGATTTATAGTAAAAAATCAAGACTATAATAAGTATAGGAATCTAATCTAACATTATGCATATCAATAATTAAATTTACCCACATATATTTTAATCAAACACAAGATTAACTAGTATTTATAATATGTTATGCATATAATATTTTTAATATGATATGCGTGTGTGTAGGGTCACTAGCAATTTCTCTATCATCACTCAATCATTTCATCTAGCCCATCCTCTTCGAGGATGCTCTCTCATTAACCTTTGAGGGTAGATTCTATCCTGTATCCTCCTTGCAACAAGTAGATATTTAGTTCAAGTCATTATCTATATTGACTAATGATGCAAAACTAACAAATACATATCCACAATGTAAAAAATAATGAAACACAAGTATCATATCATGTATACTAATCAATAATATCATTATTCCATTACAATATATGTTATAAAGCTCAAATCAAAGCAATAATAATCATATAATAACCATACTAATCTATGGATTTAAATGGTATAAATCATAGGGTGAAATCAAGATGTGAAAAATTGTAAGATTGGTTGTTCATGTTTATATAGTTGTGTTCATGAACAATGAACTATGGTGTTATGGGATGTCATAGAGTGTATATAAATTAAAAACTTATAGTCTGCATGTTATACCTGAGTGGTACAAATTGTAATTATTATGTCTATATTCATTCATATGTTTGACAGACTAAATATATGTATTTTGGTTATTTCTATGTTTAGTATGTTTTATGACAATTAATAAAAGGTGCTATATTGTGTCTTCTTATGGAAATAGAAATGCAATCTAATATATATATTATACTTGGTATAATCTTCACTTGTTTTCTTATAATTAATGTGATAAATAATATTGTAGAGATTCATTCATAAATTTGATGGATTAAATGTATGCATTTTGATTATTATTATGTTAGCATGTTTTAATTCTTATTATTAGGAAGTAATATGTATGAATTTGTTGGTTATGTATTTGTTAAACAAATATTTCATTATTGGTACTAAATAAGTAAAGAGATAAAATTCACTATATTATTAGCACCATAATGCTAGATAAAAGTGATGCGATCGAGTGGTGTGTATGAAATTGATTAATCTTAGAGATCAATAATTGTTGAAAACTTTGGTCAAAGTAATGTTAGGCATTATCATTCCAAGTGTATGATTTATATGTTTGTGTGATATAATGTTAGAACAAATTTATTTATGGTACACCACCTATTTCTAAAAATTATACAACACATGAGTACTAGTTCGTCTCTCTAGATTCTCGCATCTTCACCATCTACTTATCTATGAAGGGAGGGCCGTTCCCGTGATGGGGGATTGTGTAGAAGATTGATGGTCCCTAGTTGGTATGAAAAAATACTTAGATGATGCTCTCCCTTGTCATAAGAGTATTTATTTGGAGATGACACTTGAGATTCCCATTGATACTAGAGTTCAGGAACTCATGTTCCATGGAGCCATGTATCTTGTACATTATATTTTATTTATTATTTTGAGACATTATCTTTGATAAGATGTAATTATTTACTTATTTGTATTTGGTAATAATAGTTGTATCATTATATCAACTATGACTGGATGTTTGTAATTACTTTCTATATTTGGTTATGATATGTTTCATATGTTGATAGTGATCAATGACTATTATATGTCACATAATTATTTATAGTTAATATTTTTAGAGTGTTATATCTAAGTTGCTAATTAGATTCTCATGGTTAATTTTAATGAAAAATATGTTGATAAAAATAAAAAAAAATCATATTCTTTTAAGTCAAACCAAGTGGGGTTGTTACATGTAGTATCATAGCTGTGGTTCAAACTCTTAGACCTAATGAGTCCACTAAAATTTTCATATCCTTCTGTTTATCATAAAAGAGAATGGTGAAAGATAGAGTATTTAGTGAGCATCCCTTAAATGTCAAATATAATAACCCTTAATTTGATCCTACCAATTTATTGCTAAGTAAACAACAAAGTTAAATTAGATTCTCATAGCCATGAATGAAACCAGTGATCAAATTTTAGACCTAGAGCAGAAAGTTCATGGCCATGAAGAAGAACATCAAGATGAACTTGAAAAGCATTCTACTAAGCAAGAAAACTCTCAGGATGCGAGAGTATTGGTATTATTATACTGGTTAAGTGAAGTGCATTTTGGATTTGTAGCGCCTCAATGTAGAATCATGTTACACCATGATTGGAGTTGTGAGATTTAGTAAATCCTCATGTATGGTTTGATGAATATTATAGGTAATAGTTTATTTCATGAAATATTGTGTGGTATATTAAGTGTGTACCCTTAGGATCACTCATACCCTCTTAGAGTTGTTAAAGGGTTGGTTTATCAAGTGTCTTGATGGCTATGGTTGTATAAAATGTTTGGGTAGGCGAGTGCATAACATAGTTCATGGGTTGTGAACAAAAGATTCTTATAGTATTTTGATCACTTAGATCGAACACCTCGACAATGATTATATATTTACTTGGTAATCAAGTCACCTCTATCACTTGTGTTTTGTATTATGAATGTTCAAAAAGCATGGGATGCTTCCCACTTAAAAATATGTGCATATTAGATAGAGTATTATGTCTTATGTAGGAGTGGTAATCTTAAAAGACCACTTATGGATTGACACCACCTATTGTAGTAGGAATGTAATTTTTTTTGTTAAAGATTCCTATGTGATAGGAGTTTGGTTATAGATTGACACCCCATATGTTAATGTATATTAGGAAGAGGTGTCATCTCACATAGCTAACATAGTGGTGAGTTGTTACTCTCTCACCCTCCTTTAACATCACTATAAGCCCACTGAGTGGATACATATTTTCATAACATTGATTAAGTGTTCCCTTAATCAAAAACTTGTTCCTGTAATGTTATTTTGATAATTCCCTAAAGTTCATGGAATAGTGGCTTCTACATCTTGTTGATAGAAAATATGTAGGAATGGAATGGATTGATGCATCTATGTGGTTAATTTTTTTTTTTGATTGTGTAAACAGGTTAAGATACGACACATACAAGTTTGGTAAGTGTGTAGTGATTTTGGTAACTTAGGTTATGGTGTTTTTTTTCATACCATGTGAGGGTATTTAAGAGTTTTATTGTTGAGAAGTTATTTCACTACTTTTCACTTTTGGCTTTTTAAAATTACACTTTCAACTGCTACTTTATCTAAACTTGAGAACATTGACCACATGGAGTGGTGAACCTTAGATTTATATTGTTCTGGATTAATATTTATAAGTTGATTATAATTGTTATGTTATTATTTACCCTTGATTAGATTGGTATTATTCTCATCCTACTTAAAACATGTTTTGATGAGACATGTATGTACCTTTCACCTGGAACAAGTATGAATTAGGATGTACGGAACATCTTGTTAGTCTAAAGGGTTGAGATAAACTTATAACTTGTTTTGTAACTAACCGAGCAAGCATGAAGGCATTGTCTCGCTTGTTACTTTTATAAGGTTGTAAGGACGGTGCGATCCTTGGTCTTTGTTTGTTATGATAGTTTTAACATTATTTCCTTTTAACTATGAGTATAAAAAAATAGGTTAAGTTGTGAAATATAGTACTTATTATGTTTGGATAATGAAAACTTAATGCCTATGTGGAATGTTTATATGATTTTTTAGTGATGGATATTAATACATATTGAATTATTTAGCATATATCATTGTACTCTAGGATTTGCTAGTTTGGATTCATGATTCATTAAACCATGTGCACATTATAGAGATCATTAGGTTGTGGAGACTTAAGGGATGATTGGTGAGTTAAGAATGTGAGAATTGAGAGATAGGAGTGGATCTTATTTAATCTCACATTTATTTGGTCATTACTAAGTTTGTATCTGACAAGGGGAGTTTATCAAATTCAAGATTTGGTAAGTGGGACTTGTCAAATTTAGTCATATGGTTATATGCACATATACTGAGGAATATTTATTCCTTAATTTAGTATAAATTAGAAATGTATTATTTCTAGTTCCTATTCATTGTCATACTTGTTAGGAGCTATGTGGAGTAGAGATAACATTAACATGTCATACTTATCCTGAGCAACGCAGAGTAGTGATGGTATCAACTTATAAACATCATTCTTACCAAGTTTTAGATTGAGGTAAAAGCAGGTTTTGAAGGGACCCCGAAACCCTTTAACAGAGAGCAAAATAAGAACAACTAAGCCCACAAGCAACGCCTAAAAAATGCTACAGTGAGGTAGCAAAAATAGGTTTAAAATGGTCTTGAAACCATAAGAGACACATCCGGTCAAAACCCAGAAACAGAATTCTGGTGGTACAACAAACAAAAGCTAACAAAAGGAGAACAAAGATCAGTACCAGTTTCTTAACCAACAAGAAGGACCAGTTTATTCATCCAGTCCCAGTATCAAGTTCATGGCTTCTTTTCCTTTCAAATCAGTTTCCAGGGTGGTAACCTCCAACAAAGCTCCTTTTTGTGTATCTTTCTTTCTGGAACTTTGCCTTGTCCTTTTGCTGGGACCCTCTAGTGCTTTGGTCTCCTCATTGGCTCGTTTACCTATATTGATAGCAGCTGCACAAATGTTGGACGTTACTTCCTCCATTTTCTTTTTGTTGTCCTTTATTAGTTCCCAGAGGTTATTTTCGTAAGCTTTGAGCTTGACAGGGATCTCGCTTAACTGATTTTCCATGTTGTTTACTTTGTTCCAAGCAGCTTTTAGAGAATCTTCTAACGTTTCCACTTTTCTCTTGAGATCAATGATCTCCCTACACAACCAGGAATCTAATTGGTAAGAAGACTCAGCTTTACAGTTAACCCAAGTCATAGGAGTGTGTATTTCATCATTCTGATTCTTCCCTCTCCAATCCTCAGACTTTTATTGGGGCTCTTCCTGGCTTCTTCAAAGAAGTCTTCTTGACTCTTTTGTTCCTGCTCATTGATTCCTTCTTGAATTTCCATCTCCATGTTTTGAATATCTTCCTGGATAGAGATTTCCTTTTCATTCTTAGAAGTTGGGTCCTCACCAGGATCTTCCTTGACAATGTCATCCTCCACCATTTTCTGGTTTTCCTCCGTCTCTTCTGTTCTGGTAGCAGAATCCTCCTTTGTATTGACTTTATCTTTTTCAATTTCCTCAGAACCTTCTTCATATTTACTAGAGTTGGTGTCCCAGCTCTCAGTTCCTTCTTCTTCCTCCAGTTTTTCCTCCTCGGGTTCTTCAATTCTCTCCCGACCCCTTTCTTCTTCTACATTCTGTTTATTAGGACTAGGAGTCTTAATTTTACCTCTTCTGCTTACATTTTCATTCTTTTTATTCCCTGGCAACTTATTTTTCCCCTGTTTGGGATACTTAACCAGTGCCCTATTCTTGCAATAGCCTTCAATAAGCAGAATAAGGCCTTTGTGAAGAATAGGGCGCAAATCCTTTTTCCTATGAGCATAAAGGCTTTGAATTAGGGAGTAGCGAAGATAGAAAGGAAAAGACAAGCTAACCTTATGCCTGAAGTGGTTGAGGAAGACAAAATGGAACTTATGCACTCGTTTGCTTCTTCCGTCCAGGATGAAGTACTCCCTCATACAACTTAGGACGTCCCTCCAAATCCCTTTAATCTAGTCCAGCTCATAAAAATCCCCATTTTTGACCAACTTCTGCTCCTCCTCGTCCGTTTTGGGGAACTTACAAAATGCCTCGTTCGATATGCTGGTCTGCTTTGAAAATTTGAGTCCATCCATTGGCAACCCTGTAACCTCAGCAAGAAAATCCTTAGTTAAATTTACAGTTATACCATGCAATGTGACCCTGTCGTCTGACCAATTTTTGAAGAAGGCCGTCGTGATATGCGGTTTAGAGCCATGGAGTCTTTCCATGTAGCTCGTAACATTTCCTTTCTGCAAAATTCTCCAAACTTGATGTTTCTCTCTCCATTCTGCACAGCTCTTGGGCTCTTGTTTATGGGGTTCTCCCTTCCTTTCACGCGCCATACTCATTTTCTTTGAATCCCAATTACTGTGGATATTACCCTGGATCTTCCTGCTGTCAAGTTGATTGGGACATCGACTTTGTTTATGGCTTTTCAGGATCCGCTTCTCCCTCTTGAGGGCCTTACTCTTTAATAATTGGGTTCCTTTCCCCATGCTGCCACTCCTCCTACTCATTAAGATTTTATTACACTCCAATCCTACCTTCTTTCGCATGTGTGGCATCGAGAAGAATGATCACCCTTAAATCCACGTTCCTTACTAAGGTTTCATCCCACCTCACTTTTTGCCCTTCCCGGACAACACAATTAGCAAGCCAATCTGCGACACCATTGGCTTCACGGTAGGTATGGGTGATTTTTATCTCTTCAAATTTATTCAAAAGAGTTTTCATCTCCTTTACCTTATCCTCTATGGTCCAAGACGCAGTATTCTTATTATTAAGGATATTTATAACATTCAAAGAGTCCCCTTCAAGACACAATTTGGAATATCCTGAGTCCACAGCTAATTTAAGGGTCTGGAGGGCAGCTGTAGCTTCGGCAATGTGGCAGTTAGATATACCAATGGGAATTGCGATAGCATCAATAACCATTCCCACATGGTTTCTCAGAACACCACCACAACCAGCATTCCTCGGGTTCCCTTTTGCTGCACCGTCAAAGTTACCTTTAATCCAATCTTGAGGTGGACTAATCCAAGTAACACCTGATCTGGGGTTATCAGGTTTACCGAGAATAAAATCCATCCTCAGGGGATTATCCACATTGAGATTAGAGCTTAGATTTTTTTGAGAAGAAATTTTTTCCTTTAGAGCCCTAATGATATTCTGGCCAACCACCCATCCAGGGAGCTCTTTGTTTCTGAATATTCAGTTATTTCTTTCCTTCCATATTCCCCACCAGATATGGGGAAGAGTAATTTTCCATAAGAAGAGAAGTTCAGGATTCTTTGAAGGGTAATACCAGCTTTTGAGAGAAAGTTCAACATTTTTTTGGTGAATCCATGTAATGCCCCACAGATTGAGAACCTCCTTCCAAACAAGCTGAGTGAAGGAACAATTCACAAACAGATGATCTTTATCTTCAAGGTCTCTCTTACACAGAATACACCTGTTAACAATATTGATTCCACATTTCTATAAATTATCCAGAGTCAAAATTTTATTTTGGAGAAGGGTCCAGAAAAAGAACTTGATTTTAGGAATGAGCCCCCTAATCCAGGCTCTTGTCCATAACGGTTTTCTGCCATTTCCCTTGGAGATGAAGATGGAAGAGACTTTAAACTGTCCACTTGGTTCCTGATACCAAACAGTTTTATCTTCTTGATTAGGATATAGGGATATAACATTTAGGGATAATTGAATATCCTTGAGATCTTGATCATAGTCAGTGAGGTTTACCCAAGTGTTGTTCTGCCAGTATTGATTAACCATTATGCCCACTCTTTGTTTACATCTTTCTATAACATCTTTATCTTGGATTTCTTCTTGTAAGGGTTTACCTCTTACCCAAATATCTTCCCAGAATTTCACCTTTTTACCATTACCTACTTTCCATGAAATTCCTTCTTCAAGAACATGTTTTGTTCCCTGGACTGCCCCCCAAATAGCAAACGGATGAGAAATATCTGGAGTAGTAAAGAAGTCATGAAGTGACTGTGCCTTAAATAAATACTTATGCTTCCATATTTTACTCCATTCTTTATTTTCCTGATAGACCCTCCATCCCTGTTTAGCTAAAAGGGCAGTGTTCATACTTCTTATTTTCCTTATACCAAGTCCGCCATCCTTAACCGGTTTGCAAATGTTATCCCATGCAATAAGAGGCATTCTCCTTTTCTCCTCAGAACCTGACCAAAGAAAGTTTCTTTGGATTTTTTCAATTGCCTCAGCAAATTTAGAGGGGATTTTGAAAAGACTCAAAGCATACGTAGGTATACTTTGAAGACTAGCTTTGAGGAGAGTTAGCTTTCCTCCTTGGCTAAGAAGACAGCCTTTCCATCCCGCTAACTTCTTACTAAATTTATTAATAAGACCTTCCCAAAAAGCTTCAGGGGCTTTCAATCCAAAAGGAAGACCAAGGTATATGGAAGGAAAAGAGCCTATAGAGCAATCAAGAATTCTAGCAATTTTGTTCTGTCTATAAACAGGGGTATTAGTAAAGAAAACTACACTTTTGTTCCAATTTATCAGTTGTCCAGAGGCAAAGGTGTACAGATTAATTGCTTCCTTAAGAGTTCTTGCTTCAGTTACTTCAGACTGTCCCATGAAAATAGTATCGTCCACAAATTGACCATGGGAGCAAATTAAAGGATGCGAAGAGGGTCTCAGACCTTTATACTGGCTTCTATGAACCAAGTCCCCAAGATATCATCCCATACTATCTGCCATGATAATAAACATAATAGGGGATATATGATCCCCTTGTCTTAATCCCCTAGACAGATTGAAAAAATGAGACGAGGTCCCATTTACCAACACAACTATAGAAGTAGTAGATATTAACTGTTTGATAATATCAACCACTCTTTGTTCAAAGCCAAAGGCAATAAGGCTTTTAGAAAGGAAATGCCAATCCACCCT
Organism: Torreya grandis; assembly: GCA_037957365.1. NCBI lineage: Eukaryota > Viridiplantae > Streptophyta > Pinopsida > Cupressales > Taxaceae > Torreya > Torreya grandis. The sequence goes on from JARHVA010008358.1 coordinate 223,224, forward strand.
GTCGTATGCTTTAGCTATATCCACTTTCATTAAGAACCCCTCAGTGTTGGATTTGAGAAGTGAATGAATATTCTCATGTGCCGTTATAACTGAGTTGAGGATTTGTCTGCCAGGAATGAATCCATTTTGCTGATCAGCAATTATCGAGGGGATCACTAGGATTAGTCTGGTCGTAAGTACTTTGGAGATTATCTTATAGAGAGAGTTGCACAAACTTATCGGCCTGAACTGATCAGGGCTATCCGCACCTGCTTTCTTCAGAATAAGGCATAGAAAAGTGGCATTAATTTCCTTCAGCATCTGTTTAGCTCCAAAAAACTCCTTCACCGCGTTACTGACATCCTTTCCTATAAATTTCCAGAGCTTCTGAAAAAAGAACATGGGGAAACCATCTGGTCCAGGAGCTTTTTCTCCTCCAAGAGATCTTACAGCTTTAAAGATTTCCTCCTCCTTAGGTATAGAACATAACATATTATTCTGCTCCTTTGAGATCATTCTTACCAAGTTATCTAGACATTTTTCTTCATAATAAGAAAAACACTCTTTAGATTAGAGAGATGTGTATAGGGTTTGAAAAGTTTTGTGGAACTCCTCCTAGCCATTTGATTTAGATTTTATGATGATTTCATGTGCTTATGATTGAAGATTAAATTTGGGGAGTCAAAGAAATTATAGCTGAGTAATGTGAGACCCTTCAAGGTGTTAGAAGTGGTCAATTTTATAGCATTTAGGTTTGTATTGCAACTAGCCTAGCTATATTACATAAGGTATTTCTTGTTTCTTATCTTAAAGAGTATGTAGTTGATCTTTTATGTGTGTTGGATTGGAATACTTTGTAGCATATGGACTCCGAGGTGGTCATGGTAGAACCAATAAGAGTAATTGACACTCACAAATTTTGTTTGTGTAACAAGGAGATGTTATAGTGAAAGGTCTTACGAGACCAATAATATGAGGATAATGCTACTTGGGAGGGCTATGATGAGTTCTATAAGAAATTTCCATATTTATTTGCTTGATTTGATACTTTACACTATGTTAATTTTTTGCTGAACAATGTTTTTAATTCAGAACTTATGTTTGAATAAGTGTCATCCAAGATGATGACTAGATTTAGGGAGAAAGGATGTTACATCCTAATTCCTCACTAATCAAACTTACTTGATTATCCATAGATTTTATATAGTTGATAATTTGATTTGATTATTAATAACTAAGCTGTAAGTCATATGCAATAATGGGATAGTGGTATGTTGCTTTGGTTTCATGATTTCACTGCTATGAGTTAGCCATATTGTATATTTTTATATTATGATCATGTTGATTTGTTATTTCAACTATATTTTATGATGTACAAATGTCATGATGTTATGGATTAACTACCTACTTGCCATGAGTTGCGTGTAGGAGAGACTCATCCCTCAAAGCATGATGGAGGGAGATCATCATCAAAGAGGGTGACGTAGATGAAGATGTTGGAGGATGATAGAGAAATAGATAGAACCTTGCACACACCACATTAGTTAGTACATATTATATGCATAGTTGAATGGTTAATGTAGTTTATTTTGATATTATTTACATTTAGATAGTTTTTTTGCATATGGTTAATTGTGCATTAGCTTAGTTTAATACTTACATAGAATTTACCTCATATGATTGCGCTGTGGATATTAAATGTGGATCTAGTGTAGAATGATTCTTTGTAGTTATGTAATGGTAGTTGATTTAACATTGTTGGATTTATCATTTTAGATTAAATAAAACATCATTGACCTTATATTAGTTATGTTGTTGATAAGTTGTGGTGTCGGTCACCTCTATTAAACTAGTAGCAAAATTATATCTTTGAGACCATTAAATGGTGTAGAATAAAATAATTTTGTTATAATTACCAGTTGCATTATGTTGTTTTGAAATTAGGCGATAAATTGTGTTAAATTACTATTTAGATAAGAAAATTTATAATTAGAATAAAAGAGGTCAAGCTTTAAAAATATTTAAAGAAAACTTATGGAAAAAGAAAAGTAAATAAGACAATAAATTAATTAAAAAAATAAAGATCCTGAAGTAAAAAGAAAAAAAGAAAGTATGCTTTTAGAAAGAAATCATGGAATTTTAGAGGTTTTGGGAAAAAACAAGATTTAAAGAAATCTCATGATTTATGCAAAATAGAAGAGAAGAGAATAAAAGGAGGAGAAGAGGAGGAAAGAAGGGGGAAGAAAAGTAGTGAAGCATGTTGAGGAGGAGGACTAAAAAAAGCAAAAATTGTCTAGATAGTGACTTCCTAGTTCATAAGATTAACTAGGTAGGTGGCATCTTGAATTTTGTGAAGTTCATAATCTATGAAAAATCTGAGATTATTGTTATATAAAACCATGGAATAATATATGACTGAGTAAAATAGAGAACTAAATCTTGTAGTGATCTAATTTAGGTATATAGCTATATGAATATAGGAAGAATATAAGCCCATCAACAATCATTACATTTTTTAATTCACAGTCTGCGTGATCATCGTAGATAACTAGTGGGATGAGATTCACTTCTGATAAAAAATATAGTAATAAATAAAATTCAAGTATACATTGCACCTAGGTGAAGCACCTACTTATATTTAGTCTATTATTAATTTATTTTTTGGTGATGGAAATGGAAATATAATTTACATCAGTCTGTTATATGCTGTATAATATATTTATATATTTATTTTGCTATTCATTGTTTTTACTGGCGTTAATGTTTTGGTAAATTCCTAGTCAATCTTAGAAAGTCATCTATTTTAAGGAGATACATTTACCAGTCCAAAGGAAAATGCCAACTCCTTACCATGATGGCAGAGGAATGATTCTCTTCCCTTCCCTTACTCCTCTCTTGATAAACTTCTGCATAAAGGTTTGATAGAGGAACACACAATAAAGTATAATAGTATTCTACAAATTGTTGACATAGGCAATGACTTATTATATTCATGTATATAGATGATGGGAATAGTCATAAATTCTATCTTATACCATAATTCTGTGGTAATGGTATACGATAGACATGTTCATAAATGGCAAACTATTGTGGGAGACATGACCCATTCAATGGCAATTTTCATTGACTAAATTATAATTTGTTAACTTTGGTTATAATTAATTCAGGAAACAATCCAAATAGGTATATTTGGAATAGAGTATACACCTATATCAAACTATAAATCTAGAAATATACAATGATTTGGTTGTTTACATTCAGTAAACCACCGTGTATAAATATAATGAAGTATAATGATGACTAAAGAGTTAGAGAAATTTAAAAATGGTATAGGGCAATCTGATTTAATGGTAATATATACCTACTATGTGCAATATTATATTATATTAGCATATTATTAATCGTTGTAAATCACTATAATAGGTATATATATCTGTGCATACATATATAAATACAAATTACAACGATATCTATATCAGATACTGATTTCTAAAATAAACAATCCCTGTATAATTATATTGTGCCATTACTTTGTATGAATGTATAACAATTGAAATAGAAAATAATGAACTTGTATAGATATGGTGATCTAGTTATATGGTATAGCGATATAATAATTATATGGTATAGTGATTATAGTATTAAATGTTATATGGATGCATTCTAATGTTTAAATCAATCTGGTTATATATTTCACAATTTACACTATGAGTAAATATATAGATCACTAAATTTATACCCAAATTAAATATATGAGTAAATATATACTATCCCAACATTGATTATGATACTTAAGGATAATTAAAGTGATCTAGTTCTAGTTCTCTAAGGATAATGAGATCTAGCTAAAATAATATAAACTCTGTGAAAACATAGTCTACTTATACTTATCGAGAATTATTGGTTAGTATATTGTATATTGTTTTATTGTAAACTTGTGTATGATACGTACCATGAGTGTACTAATATATACGAGAGTGTATATATATAGCTTATGTATATATATACGTTGGGGTGCATGCCTATAATCATAGATTCTGACAATACATTATCATGACTTTGATGATTCTTATATCTGTGTATTTAATGAAATTTTGTGTATCATATGAGAATAATTTATATATCGCCAAATACTTCTATGCGAACCATGATACGAAAGACTATGTTGTGTTAAAAACTTGTGTATGAAATTATATACACTTTGAATATATCAGGATGAAGATCTATTTAGTTAGGGATAAAAACTAAGAAGGAGAATTACTTTGTTGAATCCCTTATCTTATAAAAGATCATTAATATATTATAATGATTGTTGAAATCATATGAAATTCTTGGTTAAAAAATTTAAATGACCATTGATACACTATTTATATATTGAGGAGTACTTGTATGCGATACATAGTATGAATACAGTTAATGTGTACATGGATGTGTGTGTGTCTATATATATAAAAAATACACCCATATATGGACTTTGGTATTCATATAAAATTATATATATATATATATATATATATATATATATATATATATATATATATATATATATATATATATATATAGGTGTATTGGGTCATATGCCTATCTATAGTTTAGTATATTGTTAAAATAAATCATAGGTTTTCGAAGATGGGATACTATAATTATAGGAATAACAACTTTATAAAAATATAACAAAAAATTGGAACAAATGAATATGTCTTCCAAGAGATTTATGATTTTTTTATCATGACTGACTATTGAAATTTAGTAGTGCATATATAAATGATGGACTATGATGTTATTGCTTGTCATAGGATGTACTGTACTTGCTTGCCTATTATTTATGATTATGAGACATTTGATTCTTAAAATTGTAAGACTAGTTGTTCATAATTATGTAGTTGTGCCAATGAACAATAAACAATGATATTATGGGATGTCATAGAGTGTATAAGAATTATAAAATTTTAGTCTACATGTATGTTATACCTAGATGGTACAAATTATAATTGTTATGTCTAAATTCATTCATACGTTTGATGGACTAAATGTATGCATTTTAGTTATTTCTATGTTTAACATATTTTATGACAGTTAATATGAGGTATTGTATTGTGTCTGCTTATAAAAAATAAAATATGCAGTCTAATATATATATCATACCTGGTTGGTATAATATACACATGTTTGCTTATTATTTATGTGTTAAATAATACTGTAAATATTCTTTCATACATTTGATGGACTGAATGTATGTATTTTGATTATTCCTATATTAGCATGTTTTAATGCTTGTTATTAGGAAGTAATCTATATGAATCTGTTGGTTATATATTTGTTAACCAAATATTTCATTGTTGGTAGTGATTAAGTAGTGAGATTGACTTCAATAGCTTATTAACACCACAATGTTAGATGAAGGTGATTATATCAAGTGGCGTGTATGAAATTGACTAATCCTAGAGATCAATAACTATTGAAAACTTTGGACAAAGTAATGTTAGTTAGACATTGTAATTTCATGTGTATGATTTAAATTTATGTGTGATATCATTTTAGAATAGATTTGTTTATGGTACACCGCATGTTTTTAAAAATCATACAACACACAGGTACTAGCTTGTCTCTCTGAATTCCCACACCGTCACTATCTACTCATCCGTGAATGGAGGGCCCTTCCCTAATGAGAATTGTGCGGGGGATATATGGTCCATGGTTGGTGTGATAAAATTATCAAATGATGCTCTCCCTTCCCATAATAATACTTATTTGGAGATGACACTTGAGATTACCATTGATACTAGAGTTCAAGAACTCATGCTCTGTGGAGATATGTATCTTGTATCTTGTACATTGTATTGTATTTGTTATTTTTGAGACATTATCCTTGAGGATATGTAATTATTTACTTATTTTTACTTGATAACAGTGGCTGTATCATTGTACCAACCATGGCTGGACATTTCTAATTACTTGCTATATTTGGTTATGATGTGTTTCATATGTTGATAGTGATTAATAACTGTTAGATGTCACATGCTTATTTATAATTAATACTCTTAGAGTGTTATTTATGGGTCACTAATTATATTATCATGATGAATTCTAATAAAGAATACATTGATTAAATTAAGAAAAAAAATTACATTTTTTAAAGTCAAATCTAGTGGGGTTGTTACAGCAAGGATATTAGTGGACATTCTTAGTTAAAATTAGAAAGTTCTCTATTTGGCACATTTTTTTTGGGTTTTGTCTGTCATGCTACTTGGACCTATTTCCCATTGATTTCTCCTTCTAAATGCCTATAAATTTGTGATAATTTAGTATCATATTAGAACCCTATATTTTCACTTTTTAATCATTCTAAAATATTCTTTTATGTAATCATGTCTGCTTTTAATTGTTATATTAGGGTAAATCTAGTTAGATTTGAATTACTCATATTTGTGGGTAGCTATGTTTCCTTTTGATGTAAGCCAATCTACCATATTACATTTTCATTAACTTGCATTGATTTTAATGTTTTGTTACCTTCTAGGGTTATATTTTACTTTTATTATGTTATATCTTATTTTTATAGGGCTTATTCTATTCATTATAATCATTATACCTAGCCCTTGTGTGTTGTTTGCAAACACTATTAATTTATGATTCATTTATCATTTAAAACCTAGGATATATTACATTTTATATATGTTTCTCTCTTATGCCACCCAAGGCAATTCGATCTAAGACCCCTACTAGGTGAGGTAACAAATTAAATTGTAAACCTATTTTTTTGTGGAAATTACTTTGACTAACACTCATGCTTATTTGATATATAAAATGGTGTCTTTCAATGATGATAAGTTCATTGTATTTTTATATGTTTTGATGTAAATGTGAATGATAATGCTATGAATGGATCTCAAACTAATAATGCTTCTATTGATGAGAATGATAGAAATGAAAGATTTATTATGTTTAGAAAACACATCTTATAAAATTCTAAAGAAATAGATGAGATGTTGTATGTATTTAAATATTTACAAAGCTAAACCCTAATTCAGGAGTCTCGAGTCAAAGATATACCTTATAGAGTTAAAAATGGATAATTATTCTTTAATATCTCTTAATAATTTTTCTCAATTGGATAATTATTCTATTCCCACCTATTCTACCAAATCAACATTTGAAAATATTTAAAAATCCTAATCTAAATCATTCACTCAAACTAAATATCAAGGTAATGTCAATATGATAGCTCAGTTAAGCTCATCAACTTGATGGATTTGTTGGTGTGGTCGATGCAATGCTTATAGAGTTTCCTCCAATTACATTATAAGATCAAGAAATTCCAAAGGATGAATTTAATAATGGATAAATCATAGTTTGAGATTATATAGATAAACATTCAATGGAAAAAAATAGAATTATGATTGCTAATGGTTCAATATAAATGTGTGCATGATGAATTTTGTTACTACCTTTGGACATTATTAAAGGGACTTAGCCGGTGCTACCATGAATATTAAATAATATGATGGGATCAATATGAAACCACTTGAAAGAATTAAATTATCTATCACAATGGGTCCTAAGACCATATTTATGTGATTTAAAGTATTCCTAGATAATGGGACAAATGATGTTTTACTTGGAATACCATGGCTTAATTAAATGAAATAAATTCCGTAAACATTACAGAAATGTTTAAAGTTTTTTCATAACAATCAAGTGATTATTATCCAAGGCACCACTTATTATCCCCTAGTATAATTTCAACATGCAAGTTTACTTACAAGGTTACCAAAGTAACATTTAATCATAAAATCACAAATGAGTAAGCCTAAAGGTCAAGTATATACTCTTCGACATACCAAGGTAATTTTATCACAACCTCTTGCATTATACAAGAAATAACACCTACACAATATCCAAATTTTCAAGATAACATTATATAAGAGATCATGCTACTTTACAAGGAGGTATAATGGATAACATACATGTTTACAATGAGGATGTTTATAATAATGATGATGCCATTGATGATGCTTACAATAGTGATGATAACAATGATAGTGATAATGTATCATCTTTCTTAGACTCATGGACAACTAAACATCTTAATCTTACTTTTGATGATATGAATGCTTCTACTTATATATTATATGATGACGATTCACCTAAAACTATTGATTAGTATTGTTTGTTGACCACATATGTTTGCACCCAAGCTATCTCTATTTTCTTATACATAATTTCCTTTATTGTTTGCTTGAATTTGTTTTCTTTATTCATTTGATCAAAGTGTATATTTTTAAAATCCTTGTTTTCTCTTTATAATTATTCCATGTTTGTTACCCATTTAGGTCCTTCATTGTTTTCAATTTATTCCACATTTCCTATATTTTTCATTTGATCTTATTATAATTTTAAAGTTAGCTTCTTTCTTCTTTTCCTTCATATTTTTGTTGCACTTTATTTTTTGTTTCCTTCTCTAATTCATGTCATGGATTATGTACTTAAAATTTCATCTTTCCTATTTAGTTTCTCATGACTCCTTATTATTGTACATGTGTCATTATTTTAGCCTCTTCTTATGCTTGGTTGTGTTAGTTTATTTGATTGCAATATTTACCTTTATTTGTTATGGCCCATACTTGAATCCTACATGAACGTATCCAATGACATCACATTATATATTGAGGCCACATGCTCCATAGTGCATAAAGTTCTAATGGAATTTTTAGGTTAGTAGGTTTATATACATAAGTTTCATGTACTGATGATTTATCTTGTAAGACTTGTCAATGCATCAATCTCCCTAAGTGTATGTTCTAAGCAGTACACCATGATTGGGGTGGGCTAGTTTGTGGTGCTTCGTGATAAATTCCCTTGTCATTATTTTTTATTATTGCCTTCTCCATTCATACATTGTCACCAACTTATTTATCCACCAATGGTTCCTATTCCCCCTTTCAACTCTTCTTATTGATATTTGTCTATTCTTCCCCAATGTCATTAGCTTGGCTGATGAAATTTTGTAGTGTTCCCCCCATGGCAGACATCATCAACTAGTGCATTGAAGTATTGTATCAACTGATACTCTTTAATCTTCATCAGTTAGGCCATTGACATAAATTAAATTTTGGTTTTATCTTTCTAGGATTTAAGTTGTATGTATATGGTCCTCATTTTTTATTTCTCATAAGCAAGACATCTAATCTACTCTACTCATGAACAGAAATATACCTTAATAATATAAGAAGAGGCATTAGGGATTAAGAGCTTACACTTGAGGAAGACTTGTTTGTTTGTACAAGGTTTTTGAAGATATCAAGAAGAGAATTTTAACTAGAAAGGTACTCTTAGTCTTTGGAGATCCCAACTAAGGATACTTATGTATTTTTCTTTCCATCTTGAGCGTCACCTACAACATCTCTCACAAAATTCCACTTAATCTAAGGGGGATATTGATGCACCAACAAGTCAACTCAAGATAAATATTCATAACCGTATACTCTTTATTTGTTTACTTTGGTGGATATATTATATTTCTGTGTTATTTTCTTCCATGCTTAGATTTGATTATTATTGTTAGTATATCATTTTATTTGCATTCTTTGTTCATTTATTTAGATTTAAAATTTACCATCTAATGGAACTCTTGCAACCCTCATAGTATATACCTTATGGTTGTAGCCTAATGGGGTTCTATTTCCTTTTATTAATTTAGTTTACACTTCTTAGTTATTTTATAATGACACTTGGATCTACTTATACCTATGCATGGCCTTATATGTTTATATTTCCTTGTTAGAACCCTTATAATCTCATTTGCACTTGAACCTTGTCTTATAGTTTTTCCCATATTAGAATATCCTTTTATTGTTAAACATATTTAGCCCACATACATTCTAGTGAACCCGGTGTAAATCTTACCCCACTGCTATGTTGGGTCATCTTCACATTTTATATTCCTATCTTCTTAGAATTAGTAGTTTATCAAGCATCCCTTGATTTACATATTACATTCTCTCATTATATTTGATTCACCATCATTACATTATAATGAACTTGAGGTTAATATTACCCCAATGCAATGATGGGTCATTTTCACATTTTTTATTTTTATAGCTTCTGAGTGCTAATAATTTTTGACACTCAATTTTGGATATTAAAAGAAACCTAAAATATGAGTAAGTGTGAATGTGAGACACACTCATAAATACTAGGCTATCTTGAAAAGTATAATAAATGATGGTGCATAAGGTATGTGTCATACATATTAAGGATGATATGAAATGCATAATATAGAGAAAACACACTTTTAAAGGGACAATACTAAGCTATAAAGAAACCATAACATGAATCAAAAGGAAAAAAATCTTATATGTGTCAAACACCAATGCAATGATCACACATATGGGATGGGATCAAGCATGAGAAGAAGAATATTCTAGGAATATATGTAGAAATTTGTCAACCATAGTTGTCAAGAAGGACAGTTGGAAACCAAGTTAGTGATAAATAGAAAGGGTCAAAGGGGTTTATAAAACCTTTAAATAAGATCCTAAAACTCTCATTTGAGACATATTGAAGGGTTACACATTTTGAAATATTGGAATGTTTCACATCTTATAGGTGAAAGGTGAGTTGGAAATCAAGATTAGGGTTTGTAGGAATATGCAATCATAGAAGACTTATGTATTATTGGATATGATTTGTAACTTAGTTGTCTAATAACATTAATGTAATGGAGTTTTTGTACATTGGAGATGTAATTTATAGGTAAATATTGCTATTGAATATAAAGGAAAGTTTACTAAAAGGAATGTGTTAATTGATTATTAGGGTACGAGTTAAATATTTTAGTGTGCATGATTTATATATTCATATTTATCTCTATATCAATGGGGTTCTTTGTTTTATCTTACTACACTTTAGATGAGTACTTAAGTCTTAGGGCTTAAGTGATATGCTAATGTAGTAAGGTTTAGTGACCTCTCTATTTGTTACACAAAACCTAGTCTGCATAAAGCTAAGAATGGTTAAAAAAGCACAAGATTTTGGTTATATTACTAGGAACTTATCCATAGAGAGTGTAGAGATCAAGAAAGCATGTTTATATAATTCCATTTAAATAAAACATATTTTTATGTTGAAAACCTAGCCATTTTTCGCTAAGACTTATGCCAAGCTAGTCATGGGAGACTATGAGAGAGATTGACTTAGCACAAAGGAAAGAGAAGATGGAAGAATCTATGGAGAGGGAAGAGAGACTATGGATTGTGTACCCCATGAATAAGGGGGAAATAAGTGATATAAATTTTTTGAGGACTCACATAGTACAGGGAGGGAACATGATTAGTTTTCTAGAAGAAGTTTGTCACTCCACTAATGAAGAAATGGTGCACAGTGAGGAATCCATAGAAGGGGAGTCAATATTTGGTGAAGAATGTGAATTCACAAGGAAATTAGGTTGATGTGCAAGTGAGATTTATTTAAAATCTATGTTCACATGTAGTCAATGTCTTAGCACATCATATTTTTTTTGTGGTGTTTTATTTTAAAGTAACATAAGTCTAATAGAAAAATAAGGATAATTGTGGTGAAATGGGGGTTTTAGGAATGTTTCATCTAGAAATGAGCTAGCTACTACATAAGGGAGAACATAAAAAATAAATAGAGGAATAGGAAGAACTACCATGCGTATTGGTGTGCAGACATTAATTTATGAGATGCCAATGAAGTTTTCAAAGTATCATGAAACTCAGGATGGATAGGATCACATCCTTAAGTGTGAAATATTTTGGCTTAAAAATTTGGTGATATCACTAGAGAAAAAATCAACCCAATTTGTGATGACATTGATGGATCATACACATACCTAGTATAATGTTTTTGATCTAACATAAACTATAGTGGACTTATACCAACTTAAGACTATTTTATTGAGGTATGTTTACATACTTGAGTTTGAGTAGTAAAGTATTCCTTCTCTAAAATATATTAAATAAGGAATTGATGAGGGTGCATGCATGTATGATACACATTTTAAGACACTATTTTTGAAATTGTCTTATGATATACATCCACTACAAAACCAATGCATAATAGTTTGTTGGAGGGTTATTGTTAAGTTCTAAAAATAGTTGGCCATGAAATCGATTATCAATGTGTGTGAAACATTGGATGAAAGAATTCATATGAATGTTATATGGAACTTTAATATGGGAGTAAGTCCTTCCTTAAAGGCTCAAATATCAATTATGGCCAAACAAATCTAAACATTATTTAAAAATAATGTGTAAGAGTCACAATGAGGAATTCGGTGCACATATTGTAATATAGAAGGCCAACCAAAGAATATTTACACACACTTGAAGGTTAAGGTTGTTAATACTTATTTTGAAGTGTGTTTGGAGGGGAAAAACAAAGAATTATGTGCTAGTATAAAAATTAAAGATTGAGAAAAGTGACGAGGTGCAATATTTGTGGCACGCATACTCATGGCAGAATAAACTACCAGGACATTGACGAGACTTGTGGTGAATAGAAATGAGGCTTTGACTAAATGTAGAAAAATAATTTTACATGGAATCAACAAGCTCAATAGAGAATAATTTATGGTGGTAGGAGTTTTGGTAAGTTTGGTGGTGAAAGAGGATGAAATAAGTTCGAAGGAACTTATTTCAAATTAAAATCACCATATCATTATCACAGGGAATGTACTAAGTTCCCTACTTGTATGAAATGTACACAAGGGCACAAGGTGGAAGATTTGTTAAATATGTGACTGAACATCTTACAAAAGAACATGGTACTAAAGGGAGTTGGAAATATTTGCGTTGCACACAAAGATGTGAAATGGATAGTAAATGATGAAATGTAGAAGGGAAACATAGGCCCAAGGTTAACATCACAAAATATGGTGGTTTGGGCACGTAAAAAATGAAGATGTGAATTCCATAAAATTATTGGGATGTGCAAACCAAGATTAATGCTGTTTTAATATTCATATGTGTCTATAGATAAAAGGTTGATGGATGATGCAAAGGATATTGTGCATATTCTTTAGTAAGTGCTTTACACAACCAAAGACATAAATGTGAGAATAAAATACAGTCACCATCAAAAGAGTATCAATGATAAGGTATTGATTGAAATCATGGAAATTATGACCATGTTGAAGACACAAAGGGCATTTTCATTTTTTAAGGACCGATTGAGGATGAGTATAGGGGATGCGTAGATGCAAGACCCTATAACAATGAAAGAAGTTCAGATAACTATAAATGTGTAGTATGATCACTAGTTAATGTTAGATGATTATGTGAATGACAAGGAGATTTGTAATACACTGAATGATATAGGTGAACAATTAAACATCTTGACACAAGATGCATGGAAGATGATGGTTAATTATAGGATAAAAATTTGACTAATGCATTGTTTATGGTTTATAATTAAATTTTGAGGCCATAGGGAGTCTTAAAGAATGTTGATTTGACCATCATGGGAGTACAATTTAAGGCTAACATCAAGGTGATTCATTACAAATAATAAGATAATAACCTAAATTTAATAGGAAGGCCATAATGTTATGAGAACAAATTGGATATTTGCTTCAAACAACACTACGTGAGCTTTGAATATTGGACAGAAAGGGTGAAAATACCTTTAGATAAAATCCATAGGCCATCCTATTTGGAAAGGGTAGATACTAAGGAAGAGATAAATCATATCTATGATATTACCACCTAAGGTAAAGAATACTTAGACCCAAGGGATGATGTAGTACTAATTTTTAAGAGTGTCACATATATTTATGATACAACTAGTCTTGTATGCATAAAATGGGTACAAGAATAATATGAAGTGAATGGGAGAACATTCTCACATGTGAAGTCATGGGTGTGATCCTTATAAAACATGGTTTATTTAAGTGTAGATATAAGAGGAATAGGTTAAGAGTGGCTAAGAAAATTATAAAGAATGGGTTCAAAAGGTGACTCAAGCACCAAAGAGGTGTTGATATTGAACAAGGTGAGATTGGGGAAACTATCTCAACATGATGGAAAAACTTATAAAAATACATATGTGCAAGACCTGGAAGCATGCTTTTGAAAATAATTGGATTGGATTGTAGTGTTTGTATACATGTTACAAAATAATCATACATGATGGTGGGAAATATGTTGACCTTATCCACTAAGCTAGATGATGTGAAAAGAAGCTTTCTACATGTAGTTTGGGCACCAAAAAGAGGAAAAATTAGTGCTAATGTTATTGGGGGAGGATAACCCAAAAAACACTTCAATAAATGTGATAAATAATAGAAAAATTAAGTGAAACTTCTTCCACTAACTTTATGGGTACATACATTTTGTACACACTTTATATTTTTCATCTTCATCACTTCAATAATGATTTATCTTACAAGACTTGCTAGCACATCAATCATCCTGAGTGTATGTCCTAATGGTGAACTGAGAAAGGGGTAGGGTTAGTGTTTTAACTTGGATTTTAACCCCTTGAGGAGATACCTATCTCTCCTCATCCAAGTGGCACAATAGATACATCTCTCTTGCTGTGGGTAACAATTTGTTGAGATGAATCTCTAAAAGGGCTAGTTCTTTTGATGCATTCTTTGAAGTACTTATTGCCTATAAATTTTGGATGAAAGGGTTGAGACAATAAATAAGAAAGATATAAAAGGTGATGAAATAATATTATATTTAATCTTATGAACTGAAATTATACTACTTAGAGCTAAACAAGGCTTCTTTCACACAAAACTCATAATTCAAATTGCATTGTCACATCAATGTTTCATAAGCTAGGTTCAAGAAGGTATTTGATACTTAGGAGAGCAATGGATGAATCATTGAGAGAATAAAATTATATATCACTTATAATACATTCCAAAACTTTAAAATAACACTAATAAATCCCTATAACAATCACTCTTCTGCATATTTGGTGAACAATCGAGGATAACATGTTAGAAAAGATCATCTTCCACTAGACAAGGCCAACAAGATTGCAATGACACCCAATTGTACATAATTTAAGTAGGAAAAATAAAATTTATATTTCTTCAAGAGTAATTCAAGTAAAATTTGGATAGGGTTTCACCATCAACCAATGGAGGCTCCTAAAAAGAGCCAAAAGAGTCAATATTTATAGCTTTTGAGAGAAGAGCAAGACAAGGAAAGTACAAAGGTCACTTGGACACTTGTTAATATAATAAAATATGTTAAAATTACCTGATAAAGAGATATGGGATGAAACATGCAATTTTAGGAGGTAAAAATGTCCATATAAGTCATAGACTTCATGAAAAGTGGCAAGAAACTCATCATTCTAGCTCAGAAAACTACCTTCATCATTTGGACTTGTTTCAACATCCCACTATTGACTAGGGATAGGTATGATGATTTTAATAAGAGGTAAGGAATTTAGGAATGAAATTACATGCATTGGTTACATTCCTCCTCATCTTAAAACTCCTAAAAGGTAGTCATCACTATTTGTAGTTTAAAAAAACTCCATTTTCAGTCAGCTCTCACACTTGGCCTCAAAAATGCCTTTAGTTTTCTATGAAAATACATGGGATGGAATTAATGAAACTTTTAAAGTATATCAATGACCTTAGAATTCTTAGGTACACCCTTTTTTAAAAAAGGCTCACACTTAGAGTTTTCATCCTTCTCACCCGTATGTCTAGTATGCCAATTTTGAAAGGCTGAAAGGAAGGCAATTTTTTGATCACTTATAATATTTTTAGAGGAATTAAATGAATATTAGGGGTTATATAAAGTCTATATATTTCCTCAAAACTTGATCTCATCCTTTGAAACCTTATATAACCTACAAAACACAAAAATTGGTCAAAAATACCCTATTTTGCATGCTATCCCTACAATTTCATAAATATCACTTTTATGGGAGATATAATGAGAGAGTAATATTAATATATAATATATTTTATTACCAAAATATCTCATTTTTATAGCTCATAAATCTTTTTTTCTCCATCAGGTCCTAGTTGAGGGTTTAGTAGGTTATTGAGTAGTTTCTGGTCTTAAGCTTGGTTCATAAAGTTCTGACATTGAAGTGGCCTCAAAATTCCACAAAAATAATTACAAGGTACCCTAATACCTATCTTAATCAATTTGGGTCCCATGAAAAACCTTGGAAAATATCTGAGCATTTGAACACACCTCTTCGAGCTTGATTCTACTCCTTCATGTTTGAGCTTGTTCTAGGATATAAATGGATTTATATTGTGTTTTTATACAATATATGTGTTAAATAATGTGTATATATACCTACATATCCTAAATTAACCATCTAGATAATCCAACAAAGGATAGGAGTGAAGATGTACTACCATTTGGCACTAGGCCTTCCCAAAGCCTAATAGGTCTAATAGGCACCCTACTAGGTTTGATTGATAGGAGTGATATATTGTAATTATGTTGGTATATTATGCATATTAACACATAATTTTAACTTACCAAGGCACTACATAGTCATAAAATCACCCTACTTCATCCTTTTTTCTCATTTGTCAACTAGGCCTAGTGAAAACCTGCCTCTTTGGACTGTGTACATGAGCAATTGATCACCCTAAGGATTTTGAGATTGATATAATAATTCCATGGAATAAATTTAAATTAAATACACATTATCATATGTTTCCATGAGGTTCCAAAATCTCCATGACAAATTTTTTTCTCAATTTGCCCTCATTAGCTTACTTTGCCAAAGTTTGATTTTCCTAGACTAGCTGACCTCTAAGATAAAATAGAGAGGTATATCCCTCATAACCATGGAAAATATAATATTTTATGAGTTTTATTAGGTTATAATGAGGCTCTGTACCAAATTTATTTGATTTATTCCATGTATTGGGTGCCTAACCTTCTCCAAATGCCAAAAAAAGGCCTCAAAATCCCTATTTTCCTGCATTTTTCTTCAAATCCACCTAAGAGTCAATATTCAAAGATAAAACCATGATTATATGCCTCTTAAGTTTTTAATCCTATATACATGCTCATGTATCTTTTATTTCATCCAAAAACACTTTTTCCTTTGGATTTTCCATACTTGCCTATTGAGTAACATGGTTTCTTGAAGCAACTGTACGAATTGATGGATTTTGACCAAGTAAGAAAGGTGGATGATAAAATTGGTAGGATGTTGGGATTATGTTAACACTATATGAATATCATGAACCAATTTTAATTTGTTGAAACCTCCCTTTATTCCATAAACAAGTTCCTATCTTCACTTGACTTGCTAGGTTGCACACTGTTGTAGGTGTGAACAGGGGTCTGTGGACCTTGTAGGTGCCCTGTTTCTCCTCTTTTTGTAACTCATGACATCATAGAAATTTCCGATGAGATTTTAAATTTCCTGAGATATCATCCAAATTCCTCTTTTGGGGCCTAAAACGCATTTCTATTCCAAAATGGGTACCCTACTTTACCTTGGTTGAAACCCCTATTTTTCAGGCTTGCATGTAGGTTTCTTGTGCTTGATTGAGGTTATTAGTGATGAAAACACCATTTTTATTTCACATTGAAAACCTAAACCATTATTTATCACTTTTACTCACCCTAGGCTACCAAAATAACACCATAACTCATGCGTATACCAGTATTTGTATCAACTCACTTGTCTGACCTATAGGTGTGTATTTGACCTCTTGGGCTTAGAAGATGATAATGAAAAGGGTTATCCATGAACTAATGATAGAAATTTGATAGTCACCAAGTAATATATTCACTTGAAATGCGTCTATATTTGAAACCTTTACTCTCCAAACTTTATTTCTTGGTAACTAGGATACCCCTACTATAGGTCAACATCTACACATTGTACAGACTAGGGAATGTCCATAAAAGGCAAATAAAAATCCATCTATTCCTTTGAATATATTTTAGGTAATGAGTGTCTTTTTAAACATTTTAAACCAATACCAAATTTTTTATGACCTAGGATGGTCAATCTAGAACATAAGGTCACTTTTGGGTTTAGGCTTGTAGATATCTATACTTGAATTCAGTGGTTTTGTAGGCAACTTAAGGCCTCTTACTGACCAATATCCATTAGTTCTATGTCCCCAATATTTTTAAAGGTCATAAAAATATGTAGGGGATATAAAAACACACTATTAGGCTACTTGTAAACCATTTTCTACCTTATCATATGTTAATCACCAAAACCCACGTAACCTTTATTTTACCTTTTTAGGGACAAAGGGTTTGAAACTGTCCCTAAGTTCTTTGACATGGTTATACACTTCCTTTGCTCCGTAAAGATTTATATGGGTCTATCAAAGCTTCTTTATCATGCCACAACCTTAGGTAGGTGTTTAGTTGCTTATTTATTTCCATGAAAACACTTTAGCACCCTGCTCAACCACCTGTAGGTGAATGCTTTGGTATCCAATAGTGAGCTAGGTATGAGCAAGATGATATATCCCATGAATGTGGATTTTGTATGCTTAAATTATGCATGTTAATACACATTTATCAATGCTAAGAGGTTGGAAAACCTATTTTGTCCTTTTACACCTCAGTATGACATCAACAAGATCCTATAGGTGTGCATTAGGATGTCTTATGCAGGCAAGACATAGAGTTGGTTAAGGATATGTTAGGGAATATATTTCAAAACCACTCAAATGAATTGGTCAACCTTAAAATACATGATATTCATCAAGAAACACCTGTAACCAGCTTCAACATATTCCCAACATGGAAAACACCTGCATATACATTGAATACAACAGACATGGGCATCTCATGACTAAGGTAGCATGGTGGATGAGCTTGTGACTATAATTGCACCTTTTCCTAGCATCTAGATGAACTATCTACAACTCTTGATGGCTTGGTCAAATAGAATAACATGATTAAAACTCCATGGGCAAGTTGAATAAGCTCATATAGGTGATTGCAAGTGAAGTTGGGTAGAGAGTTGGCATTGGAGGAAGATAAGCTTACAAACAACCCAAGGGATGACATGGTGAAACTAAAACATGGAATAAGATGGTAACATGACCCAATATATTGTGTAACACCATTTACCATCTATTTAAGACCCCTATAGGAGAACACACTTAGCAAACAAGTAGCACTTCAGTTAAAATTACACATGGTGACACCCTCTTACAAAGTGAGTTAGATTGCCC
Source organism: Torreya grandis (assembly GCA_037957365.1). NCBI lineage: Eukaryota > Viridiplantae > Streptophyta > Pinopsida > Cupressales > Taxaceae > Torreya > Torreya grandis. The sequence continues at coordinate 242,377 of JARHVA010008358.1, forward strand.
ATTAAACCACCATGAAAGATGAAAATTACAATGGAGACCATTTTGGAAATAATTTAAAATAATTTGGATCCCACCTTAGCAATTTTTTTGTATGAAATTTCTTAGATTAAAGCAAAACCTATAGGGTGCATGAAATAGCTAGTAAAAGAGCACAGTCAACTTGTTCGCAATGATTCATAAATAAAACTTGATAAATATATTAAATATTTCCATAAAAATTAAGGTATATAAGTATACTATCATATACCAAAATTATTTGTCTTGAAATCGTATGAGTTGTTCGTACCAAGCTAAAACTTGCAGGTCACTTTTGCTTGCCAAGAAAGGTGAAAAGGAGTAGAACGGTTTTGTCATGAGAATGATACTTAAAGATCATTTAAAATGTGGATATAAGCATGGGGAAGTTTAAGAGTCACATTTAAACCTTTTCCAAGTGGTACACTTCCTAAAGAGGCTGTACAAGTGCCATTCTCATCTCTTTTCACTATAAAACTACCTTTTCTTCTGTATAACCTACCAGATTTCAATTTTTTCAGTTAATTAAGACTTTTATGGACACATGGGGAATTATATCATATTTTTTAACCTTCACACTTCCCCAAAAACTTGTATAAAGTATTAAATGCACCTTTTTGACCCCTAAAATGACTCAAAAGGACATGTTGGCTAATGAAATTCATGACCAAGGCTAATATATCATTGAATAAAATTAAATTACCTATGAAACACCTCATGAAAAGATATTATTCTCCCTAAAACATCTATAAAACCAATTTTTTACTTAGGGGTGCCCCAATTTAACCTAAAAGTCAAATTTGGTCAACAATTAGTTCATTGGACTTTATGAGATATATTCACATGATATATTATAATAATTATATATTCCTTCATGAAATATTCATACCCCCTATGACATCTCCCTGAAATCTTGAAACCTTGAAAGAATGCCCATAAGGCGGGATAAAACTATGTATGTTAGAGAATAAAGTTGTGTATGCCTTCATGAACAAGGACTAATAGAACCTATCATGATTAAATCCAATGAAGTTTTCCATGGTATAGGATTTATCCCAATTAATATAAGCATAACACTTCTACAAAATGACTCTTCTAGTGAGTCTGAGGCAAGCTCTACAGACATTGAAATGGGTTCCATCTATATCTACTTTGAAGAACTATCCATGACTAAATTATTCCATGAAATCATTAGTTTAACACTTGACCTAACATATTCAAATATAATCTAGTGGGACTAAAAATCAACACCTATGCTTGATCACTTTCAAAATGATGAAGCAATATCTAAATTCTTGAGAACAAAAGACCATATTCTGGTAGGTGATAATAAGAAGGGTTTCCCCATCTAGCTAGATGATTTTGCATATTTTAGGGAACTATTATCATATCATCAAATCTGTAAAAAACATCACAAGAATAAGACATTGAGGATGAAATTAACCTTCCTCCACCACCATCAAATATCAAGAATAATTGACTCTTTTAGTTGAAGAAACTATCACGGTTAACATTGGGACATAGGAAAATCCAAAGATAGTCAAACTTGCCACATCATTAACTTAATAAGTATAATAAACTTTCAACATTTTTATTAAATAATTCTCTAATGTGTTTGCATGGTCTTATGGAGACATGCTAAGGTTTTATCCTTGACTTATGATGCATCATATTGTGGTTCATCTAGATGTAAAACCTATAAAGTAGAAACTTCAAATTTTCACTCTTAGTGAAGGAGGAACTAAAAACACAATTAGAGGTTGGCTTCATCCATCCCATATATTACTCAAATTGGATATCTAATGTTGTGCCATACCAAGAAACCAATCAAAATTAGGGTATGCACAAACTTCAAGAATATAAATAAGGCATGCCCTCAAGATGAATTTACATTTCCAAACATAGACATGATTGTGGACTCCACCCTTGGTCATGATATGTTGCCTTTAATTGGTGGTTTTTTGGGTTATAACCAAATCAAAATAACTTCTGAGGACTGACACAAGACAACATTTACAACACCTTGGGGAAATTTTTTCTTTCAAGTCATGCCCTTTGGTATCCAGATTGTTGGAGCCACATAGTAGAGAGAAATGATAGTTATCTTCCATGATATGCTTCATGGCATCATGGAAAACTATGTTGATGGCATTCTTACTAGATCCAAATCTATATCAGAGCATATTAAGATACTTTGCATAATTTTTGACAAAATGAGAGAGTAAAAGCTTTGTTTGAATCCAAATAAGTGTCTCTTTAGGGTTACATCAGGGAGGTTATTGGGATTCATAGTTTCACATCATAGAATAAAAGTTGATAATTCCAAATTTTTAGCTATCATGAATATGCCTCCACCTAAAAATCTCAAGCAACTCCATAGTTTGCATGGTAAAATTTAGGTAATCTAATGGTTCATATCATAACTTATATAAAGTTGTCATCCATTTACATTCTTGCTTAAGAAAGACACTCCATTCACTTAGAATTAAGATTGTAATAGGGTATTTTAATCTTAAACAATATATTTCTACTCCACCAGTCTTAATGCCACCTACTACAGGCCAATTTTACCTTTTGTATATATTCGATATACAATATGCATTGGGGACATTATTAGCACAACATGATGAAAGTGGACTAGAATGCGAATTTTATTACCTAAGCATAACTTTGGTGTTATATGAGCTTAATTACTCTTCCATGGAAAAAGCATGTCTCATGGTTATTTTTGCTTCACAAAAACTTTGCCATTACATGATCAATAATCAAACAAAAATCATTGCCAAAGTTGACCCTCCTAAATATCTCTTATCCAAAATAACTTTAACATATATATTGGAAAGTGGGTCATGATTATTAGTGAGTTTGATCTTGATTATGTAAATAAAAAAGAAATGAATGGACAAGTACTAGTATATGCATGAGTAGAGGCTCCTCTAGAAGATCACACATCTCTTGTCATAGATTTTCTAGATGAAGCAATTATGTCAATCGATGAATCCCTAGTCTAGTAATTATATTTTGATGGCTCTTTTACCAATCATGGTTTTAGGGGAAGTATCTTACTGGTTACTCATAATGGGGTCTTAATTCCAAAAGCATTCCATATTGAATTTCCTTGTAAAAACAACATATTAGAATATGAATCCCTTATAACTGGTCTAAAACATACAATATAATGGGGTATCCAAAAGCTTCTTGTATTTGATTATTCAAAACTCATCATAAATCAAGTCACTAATGAATTTTAATCTCATGATGACAAACTAATCCCATATAAGAGGATGGTCGATATCTTCAAGTTGTGCTCTACATCTATACAATTTGAACAAGTGCCAAGGGCTAACTACAAAGCAACAGATGCCATGGTCACATTTGGTTCATTGTTGGACTCCAAACTAAGCATAGTCAATTTCTTGTGGAATATTTGAAAATAGAAACTTATTATACTCTAGATTTTGAGATGGTTTGTGATGTGGTTGGTGCCACTTCTCGTTGGTATAAAAAAATATATGAATACCTCTGTGGCAACACCATTTCATTCAATTTAACTCATAACTAACATAAATATTTTATCCAATGAACATGCCGTTATAATATCCTTAGTAAAATCATATGTCAAAGAAGTTATGAAGGAACCTTATTACGGTGCTTAAATTCTGAAGAGTCTACCTTGTCCATTAGATAATTTCATGAAGGAATTTACGGTGCTCATTCTAGTTGTATAGTCCTCACTAAGAAACTCTTATGTGTAGGTTATTATTGGCCTACAATGGAATATGATTCTTGTGCTTATGTTAAAAAATGTGTGCCTTGACAAAAGCATGGTGATCTTATACATAGTCCTTCACAATATTTACAACCCATCATTACACCTTAGCCATGTTTGACATGGGGTTTAGACCTCATTGGTAAAATCAATTCTAATTATTCAAATGACCACAAGCATATTATTACTGCCACTGAATACTTTACCAAATGAGTTGAATCTATGCCCTTAACATATGTCACTAGCAAACTGATTTCCAAGTTTGTCTTCAACCATATTATCTACCATTTTAAAATCCCATCCACTATCATCTCTGATAATGAAAAATCATTCAAAAATAAAGACATCAAGGCTGTTTGCATTACTTACCATATTAAACACAAGTGGTCCATTCCTTACTACCCGTAAGGTAAAAACCAAATAAAGACAAAAAATAAAAACATCCTCAAAATTCTTAAATGAGTTGTCAATGCTTTTAGTCATGATTGGCATACAAAACTTTATCCCACCTTATGGGCATACCACACAAGCATACACACATGCAACCCCATACTCCCTTGTCTATGGAAGCGAGTCCATCTCACTTATTGAAGTCGAGATTCCATCCTTATGCATGCATTTAAAAAATATAATTGATGACAAATCTTACTGCATTTTGTGCCTAAGTGAACTTGACCTCCTTGATGAGAAACACCTTAATTCCTTAAAACAGTTACAAGTATACCAAAATTACCTTCATCGTAGATATAATAAGAGGATTAAAGCTATGGAACTCAAAATTGATGATCTTGCTTTTAAAGAAAATCAATAGAATAACAATAAAACACATGAAAAAAAATGAAAATTTGAACCAAATTGGTTGGGCACATACATAATCATTGCAAAATATAGATATGGAGCTTACAAGTTGGCTACGAAAGATGGAGAGGAGATTGAGGAAACTATGAACATCATGCACCTCAAACAATTTTATGCCTAATTTATTCTAGTGATATTATATATATCCTAAGTGTCAAAAAAATTTAAAAAAATAAAAAAAAAGTCAAGAAAAATAGAGAAAAATAGTACATCCAAAACTGAAAACCAATTTACTAGCACATTGGGCAAGTACCATGGTGAAAATCAATGTTTGTCACCATGCGTAATATATTGTCTATATACACCCTAGTTACTTGGGGCATCCCATTGCATTCATCATTTGTATATTTCCATTTAGTCACTTATTCCACCATCCACCCATGACATGTTAGCTTAGGGTTTGACCCTTTCACTTATGTAACCGTGTCCTTGCTCATGCTTAGGAGAATATCTTGTATGTGACCAATATTAACATTTACATATCCATATCTCAACACACGTTTATCTATACATCCCAACACATTAAACTTAAACTATTCAAAATATATCATACACCTATCTTTCAACAAGATCATCATTCACTTTCTCATATTCTTGGGAGGGAAATCACTCATCAACTTATCTACACTTTACACTACATCACTTTTTCATCCATTCCCATATTGGGAGAACTAAATATAATTTGAGACATGGGTTATCTAGGGTCATCTCGATCACCACCACCCCCATAATCCCATCATATCAAATGTGGCTTCACTTTTTCACATCACCATCCAAACTACTATGGTTTTCTTAGGAATTCCTTGTTAAATGCTTATGGATATCGACTACCAAATGTTCAACTCTAGCCTAGGATGTTCACAAAGTCATTTGCTTAAGTTTACATGTCATTTTGATTCATTTTCTTTCTTAATTATTTTTTTTGTCATTTTATTACTTTTGTGCATTTTGTCATTTACTAGCTTCATCATTTTATTATCACTTGTGAGTACATTTATTTTGTGATACTTTTCCTTGTTTGTCATAGTTTTTATTGTTACAAACATTGTTGTTTTTTTGAGTCAAGATCATTTTATGTATTGCAAAAGGTGTGATTATGATCTTCCATATCATGACGCCTTGCAAAAATGAATCTTTTAGTCCATATGCATACGAAATAATAGTCATTATGATTATTTCATATCATTGGTGTATATTATTTTATACTAAATTAAACAAAGGTTGCTCAAACTCTTACTCAGTTATTAATTTTGGAATTATTATTGGAAATCTAAAGTAAATCAAATCAATAAAGGCAGTTAACTAAACAATCCATACATACAAACATTTTTTCATTTCATTTTATACCATAATAAAATCTAAAAGGATTAACATGTGCTATAATATATCAAAAATAGGAAGAACAATAGTTATACCAAATCATATCTACCCATCTAACCATCTACCATTTATGTAAAATTAAACACATCCATAATGTTAAAACATATCCATTCACATATCCATAACACAATTCTAAAGCCAAAAATGAATCATATATATATATATATATAATGTGCCAAAGTACATCAATACAATGATACATCACAAAAATATGTATACATTGATGCATCATATACATCATCTCATGTCTCTCCCTATCCCTCAAATGGAGCATCTATCACTAGACTCAACTCATATTGCCATGGTGTAATCCTATTAGGACCCATGACACACTGTGATGTATGTCCTATAAATATCTTAGACTCCACTGGCTACACTAATCTCCCTGATGTTGACCTCCTCATTAAATACTCTATAAAAGAAGGTGCTCATTGTGACTATGGTACTGCCTCCTCATACAATATCTTATAGTAGGTCTCCTACTCCATAGTCCTCATGAACTTATCCAAAGTCTCCAAATGTCCAAGTCCTATTAATATCTCTATAGCCTCTACCAACCAATCCATGTAATCTCTCTCTCTCTCTCTCTCTCTCTCTCTACCTTGTATCACTGTATGAACACCGTGCCATCTAAAGAATGAGTGGCTGCATCCTTCGTGAGTAAGCCTTCCTCTAATCCATATCCATTAGCTAACCTCTCCACCTCTCCTTGTAGTCATCTAATCTTTTCTTGTCCATCTCTCCCACCTCTATATCCATGCAAACCTACTATCTCTATATTAAGATCCCTAATTCTATTGTGCAATCTATCTAATAGTGCTTGGTTCTCTACTAACATAACTGGTCTTGATGTCCCTTATCCATCCCCTCCCTTAGTGTGTGTTTATGGCATAAGCCTCATCTCTATGTCACCTCTATTTCCATCTCCCTCCACATCACTATCAATAACAACCACAAGAGTCTCTCCTCCTCACTCTCCCCTAACCTCTCTCATCTTAGCATCCTTCATCTAGTCTCTTTTGAAATCTACTTCCTTTACTACCTCTACAACCTATTTATCCTATTTTTTGCCCCCATCTCCATCCCCTCCTCTACCACACTGTGTTGTATTTTCTCTCATAATCATAGCCTGTAGGCCTTTAATTCAAGGCTGTGCCTTAAATTATGCTTGTAATATCTGCCTCCATGTATAAGTGGTACATATGGATTTGTAGGTCTAAATGGTCTCTATTGATCCCAACATGATGCACAATAATTTCTCATACTCACATCTACTACATCCCTCTTCACATAGAATGTAACTATCTATAATTGTGCCCATCTCTAAGCTACAACTCTATAATCAATGCCCACACCCCATTATGCTCTCTCCTATACTAACTGTGTAAAAATATGAGGACTAATTTGTATCACCTATTTGATCCCAAATTATCTGATCACCCTGTTAGGTCGGTACTACTTAATAATATACTCATCATATCTAATAATGTAGCACTATGACATCATATAATCTAAGTGTATGTAATCCTCTATCTAGTGTGGATTGACCTCTCTATATGACCTCCATGTAATCTGATCTACTCTTGACTCATCTATAGTCTTCTTGTAATAGTCCACATCTCCTAAATGTATCCGCTATCTCCCTATAATCACATGCCATTCATAAGCAAAAGGATGCTTAGCTGTCCTCATCCTTAGTTAACCTATAGGATGCTGCAAAAGGATGCTTAGCTGTCCTCATCCTTAGTTAACCTATAGGATGCTCAATCATCACATTATCTCATGTTCACACCTATAGTAGTGTAGATGAGCCTATAGACACCCCACTTGTATAAACCACATAATGTATATCTATGTATAAGTGCACTAATACACATGGTCCACATGTAAACTATGTGGCACTCTCTAACATATCACCATTCATGTCTAACAATCCCAATGGGAATAATATCCCACTCTTATTAGGTATCACAATGCCATTGCCAATAGCCATAAGTACAACTATCAAAATATCTATATCTAACTCCATGTAGGTATTAATGTATATCCCACCTCTCACCATAGGAATTAAGTCCTCCCAAAAAAAACTAGTATAGAGTAATTGCCTGTGTACTTTCACTCTAATGCACTTGTGTCACCCAAATAAGTATCCTCAGGATCCTCCATACATCCTCCAACATCATAATCATCTCACTTGTTGGAAGGTGAAATGTGTTGGTCTCACTATGCTAATGCTCAACTAGTACAATTAGATATGTCGTATCCACCTTTATCTTAGGCATCTCCGTAATGTAATCCAAGTAAGTCATCTCTAGTACTCCTGCCTTATAGTTAGTGAACCTTCTCATTAGCTCATGCACTATCAAACATCTCTCTTGCGTACATAAAATATGAACTCTCTCCTACATATAATTAAATAAATCATAATGTTAATCCTATTTAGATACATATCCCTCCTAAAAACCCACATCTATTGATTTTTAATCATACCCAAGCATGTCAACTTTTAGTTTTACATTTCTACCAAATTGACCATTTGCCATGATGAATTTATCATTCTCTTTGATGAATTTACTACACTTCATGATGAATTCATCAGGGTTTTATATGAATTCGACAAAATTTTTAATGAATTCATTAATTTTTTTGATGAATTCACTAAATTTTTTAATGATCACCATGACATTTAATGAATTCACCATTCACACCATCAGACCTAATTGTTAAGAAATTTGTTATTTTACCCTAACGAATTCACCACTATTGATGTTGAATTCATCGTTAGGTAAATATAAAATTATTTTTCCTCAAATTTGCATGATATTAAATGCTCATCCAAATTAAAAAAACTTAAAATTATTACGTATCGCATCACTGCTCCCCTTTGGTCTCTAGTGCAATCGTACATGCTCATTGCGATGCCTATCCACTAGAATCCAATCCATTTTCCTCTCCAACCCCAGAGTAAAATTACACAATTTTAATCTACAAATCAATCACAAATAAATGAATTTGCACAAATTATTTAAAAAAAACTAACCACCCCAATTTATACTCCAATCCATCATTTAAATATTTTCCTCCCCAATCATTATTTTCACATTTCAAAACCAATTTTCTCCAAATTTCTAACCAACAAATTAATCAAAGCCATCTATATATTTATCATTGCTTGGAACTATTGATCTTGTAAATTTTTATCCACATCAAAAAATTTATATTTTCATTCCCACATTTGCTCGTGTGACCCATGAATCTTAAGCACCATCCAAGCGTGTAATCTACAAACGGGAAATAGTTTTTTCCAAACTATTCTCTCATTTTTAAACAACTAGGGGTAAATCATTTTATGCGAACTCCATATAATGTTGCGAGCATTTGTAATGAAAATTTTACTTTCATTATTGATAATAATCCATCCCTCTATCTATTCATTTTCCTTTAAAATCATTTTGAGTGAACATCTACTTTCTTGCATGAACACTCGAGGGGGCATTTTACATTGATTTTCAATTAACTAGGGTGAATTTTTCTCTACAATCATCAACACTCTAATTTGTCTACTATTCTTTGAAATGGTATTCCTTCACAACAACATTTCAAAGAGGGGCAATCATAGACACCTAAATTTCACCATTTAGTGTTGAAATTAACTTTAACACACTAACCCATCACCATCCCTAATTCAAATTCATATTAACATCATTTTCTTTAGATTTTGAATAATTGATTGATTCACAATCAATTAATTATATCATGCATACCTAATTTTCTCTAAAATGAATTAAAATCTAGATTTTACACCTCACCTAGAACATCCTCCACATTTGTCTCAATCGCATGTTGACTCATCCAACCAATCCCTCAACTCTATCAACCATATTATGAGTCATATTAGAACATTTAAACTAACTTGTGAGTCATATCTTGACTTTTCAACTACCTTGACCCATTCATGCTGAGTCACTCAACTACCAACTAACTCTCTCCCTTCTTCTCAAACACATGGGAATCAGTCATCATCCATTACGATGAGGACTCAAATCTAATAATTGATTATTATTATAATTAAGCAAATTTAGATTATTTTCAACCATTCATATCACCACCCTCAAGTCTATAAATTGATGAGCAATCCATCACTTTCAATTGTTAGGTTGTGGAGCTAAAAGCTTCACTAGGATGCAAATAAGAGAAGTCACAGAGCTTGCAAAGGTTGTAGAGAGTTGTAAAATTAGTTGCAAGGCAATCGACGTCAGTCTGATCAGCCGACGTCAGTCAGATAGCAGCGAAGAACCAACTGGCGTCGATTACCAGTCGGTCGACATCGATCATGGAGGAGCCGACGTCGGCAGCCTGTACATGAACATGCAGTTTGCATGTTGATTCCAGAGAGTCTATTTTTGGACTGTTAGTTTGCATGTTGAAGGCTAGTCTTAGTCTTGAGTTGCGCATCTAATTATTGTAATTAAGATAGTCTAATTATTGTAAGCATGAGATCTATATATGGACTCATGGGCTATATTGTAAAATTGTAGCTAGAGAGTAAGAGAGCAATAAGCTCCTTCTGAGAAAAGAGAGCAATGGTGTGTTCCTCCTAGTGCCACAGTACCAAGGTGGGTATTGGTTTGGAGAATCAGCTGGGTTCTTCATATTTGTATGATCTTAGTCAACAGATTAGCATGGCTTCTTTTAGAGATCTACAATGGTGAGTAAGGTCTAGTGATTTGCAGGTAGCAGCAGAGAGCAGAAGATCTACTTGGAGTACGATTGTGTACTTGGTGTACTGGTAGCGTGTTACTGACTGGTTGGAGAGGTGAACATCAATTCTATATTTGAGTTGATTGTTGGGACTGAGAGAGAGAGAGGGAAGAAGGTCTTGAGGTGTGGCGAACCTTTGAGGTGGAAGAAGAAGTGGCATCTTCTTTATTGTATATTCTTCTGAGTGATTATTAATACAATTGTGTATTGTCTCTCATATTCCTGTGTTGTTTCATATTTCTAGTTACTTATTGATTCTAGTTAAATTCCATGTTTAGTTGCTAATACAAGAAGTAATCATATGTGCTCTATTGTTGGAGCAAGATCCTGACATGTGGTATCAGAGCATGTTTATTGTTCTAAGTTCCTGACAAGTGGTATCAGAGCTTTTGGTTGGGTTGACTAACAGGTAGTTTCAGATCTGGTAGTGTTTTTGATTACATGTCACTCACAGGGGTTTCAGATTGAGTGGGAGTATAACAATGGCAAAAGAAAGTAAGCTACAAATGGAGAAACTGAATAGCACGATTGGTCTGATTGATGGAAAGAAAGAGCAGGTAAAAAGAGATTATTGGTCGGTAGAAGATCATCATGTAGAAGCAGATGTTGCAGGGGTCATTGCACAAGTTGCTCTGGATAAAGTAGAATCTCTATTTACAGATTCTTTTGCCTCTTTCCATGCAGCCCGAAATAGAGCATCTTTTCATGGGTATGTCTTTGGAGACTTTGGAGAGGTTTTTTTATGGGTTGGAGAGCCTTGTCAGATTATTGACGAAGGGGAAGTGAAGCTGAAATTACAGATGGATGACACACAGTGGTTGAAGGAAGTCATGCAAGTACCAGTCTTGGAGATGAGTCTAATTTCTTCAAGAAATTTGTGTGATGGGAGATGCACTGTAACTCTCACAGCGGATGCACTTGAATTAGATGGTGGTAAGAAAGTAGGTATCCTTTATCTATCTACTTATATTACTGATTCACCTTCTGTTGCAGAGATGTGGCTTCATGGGCTTGGTCACATATGTAGGAGGGGAATGCAGGTTCTCAAGTGGAAGACAGATGTTTTTGACAAGCTAAAGAATTGGAAAGCCTTGGTGTTCATGGAGGAGATGACAGACAGAAATCAGGTGAGGGAACTAAATTATTTTGAGCAGAGTTGTGCTTATTTGAATAGGATTTTGATCCATGGAGAGCTCGCGGGTAAAAAGTTATCAATCACAGACGAACACAAGTACCAGCGTCGGTCATACAGTAACTGACGTCAGTAGAGGGAAGATCGACGTCGGTCATGAAGGAACCGATGTCGGCAGAAAGGATACCGACGTCGGTGAGGGAAATGACGTCGGCAGTTAGGGTCAGTTCAGGGAACCGACATTGGTCGGGAGTAGACTATGAGATGGCCGAGATCGGTCACTGGAACAGATATTGGGCAGACAGCAAGCTGTCAACAGGTCTCAAATGCTCATATTGAGGTCAAAAAGGGTAAGTGAACCTCATATTCATTGTTCACCTTCTTTATATTGCTTATTGATGGTTAAGAACCAGGAAGATGTGAAGAGGCAATGCAGGTAGAATCCAGATACAGTGGGAGCTTGGCATGGATGAGGAGTGTGAGTCCTTGGAGAAGAACCAAACAGGTATTTGTTGGTAGAGTTGTCAGCTAGAAGTAAGCACTGAGAGATGGAATGGATTCCCAAGTAAAGAAGAGAGTGGATGGATACGTGAGACAGAAGGCCAAGGTATATGGTCTTGAGGAAGTTGCAGGTATAGAGCTAACAGGTGGTACCAGGGAGATGACAAAGTAGAGCTTCTATCAATATCAGCATAACTATTGTTTTTATCTTACCAGGTAGATGATGGTCGCAACATCATCTTGTTACTATATGTGGAGGATGAGCTTGGAGCAGGTTTGAACATACAAGTTTTTTGCTGAGCTAAAGGTAAGGTTAGTTCAGAGGTATGTCATGGAAAATTTGGAGCAGCGAAATTCTTTGGCATAAGAGACATGGAGATTTTATCTCCAGTGGGAGCTGATGTGAAGACGGTGTTGGCAGGGTTCATGATGCAAGATGCAGAATCAGAAAGCACACCAAGGGCTAGATAGTTCAAGCTGAGATTAGAATAGGGTTTGAAATCACATGAAGTCTAGAGTAGACCTGAGTTTTCCCAAGCCGTGGAAGTTGCCAAAAAGTATGGAGCCAATTCGGGGAAGGAGTACTAGAGGGTAGTTCAGTGGATTCTCAGGTATCTGAGAGGGATCAGCAGCAGGGATTCTTGTTATGCAGGGTCAAGGTTTTCACTACATGGATATGTAGGTTCGGATGTGGCAGGTTACTTGAATGACAGGTATAGCATCACAGGTTGTGTGGTGGTTGGTCTTCAGGATTGATCTTGAAGAGGAATACAAGCCAAGGAATAATTTAGATGATGTACAGGTACAGGTGTAGCTGTTTATCTCCAAGTGGGAGATTGTTAGGTTGTGGAGCTAAAAGCTTCACCAGGATGCAAACAGGAGAAGTCACGAAGCTTGCGAAGGTTGCAGAGAGTTACAGGGCAACCGACGTCGGTCTGATCAATCGACGTCGATCAAATAGCAGCGAAGAACCAACCGGCGTCGGTTACCAATCGGCCGACATCGGGCATGGAGGAGCCGACATCGGCAGCCTGTACGTGAACATACAGTTTGCATGTTGATTTTGGAGAGTCTATTTTTGGACTGTTAGTTTGCATGTTGAAGGCTAGTCTTAGTCTTGAGTTGCGCATCTAATTATTGTAATTGAGATAGTCTAATTATTGTAAGCATGAGATCTATATATGGACTCATGGGTTGTATTGTAAAATTGTAGCTAGAGAGTAAGAGAGCAATAAGCTCCTTCTGAGAGAAGAAAGCAATGGTGTGTTCCTCCTAGTGCCACAGTACCAAGGTGGGTACTGGTTTGGAGAATCAATAGGGTTCTTCATATTTGTATGATCTTAGTTAGTAGGTTAGCATGGCTTCTTTTGGAGATCTACAATGGTGAGTAAGGTCTAGTGATTTGCAGGTAGCAGCAGAGAGCAGAAGATCTACTTGGAGTACGGTTGTGTACTTGGTGTACTGGCAGCGTGTTACTGACTGGTTGGAGAGGTGAACATCAATTCTATATTTGAGTTGATTGTTGGGACCGAGAGAGAGAGAGGGAAGAAGGTCTTGACGTGTGGCGAACCTTTGAGGTGGAAGAAGAAGTGGCATCTTCTTTATTGTATATTCTTCTGAGTGATTATTAATACAATTATGTATTGTCTCTCATATTCTTGTGTTGTTTCATATTTCTAGTTACTTATTGATTCTGGTTAAATTCCGTGTTTAGTTGCTAATACAAGAAGTAATCATCTGTGCTCTATTGTTGGAGCAAGATCCTGACACGTGGTATCAGAGCATGTTTATTATTCTAGGTTCCTGACATCAATCATTTATCTTCAAAACAATGAAGTGCTATTGAATTGTCAAGTGAATCCAAGCAATCAAAATCCATCTTGCATACCAAAATGCTAACCAATTATATTTATTTTGGAAAAGAGTTGAGCATCCATATTAAAACTTAAGAGCAAATCCACCCTTGATCACATAATGGAGAAGGTGACAAAATGCATCTCATTTTGTAAGTATTTCATTTAGTTTTTTCTTATTGTTGTTGCTCTATCTTTGAAGTTAAGTTAAGTTTAGTTTATATTAGATTATAATTCATTTCTATATGTTTTATTATATATCTTTCATTCTATATTTTATGATTATAAAATGGCTAAGTCTAAGATCAAAAGACCCTAAAATCTAGCTAAGGTTAAAATCAGAAATGATTTTCCAAAACCTAGAATTTGCATTATAACTCTTAGAGGTCTGAAACCACTCTCAAACATCCTTAAATTATATATAATAAATATAACTTAGTCAGATTACAATTAATTTTTTTTGATATAAATAATACCTTATTTTACTCCTCTAAGTCTCTTTCCTTTCTCCTTCTATTGAGATTTGTAGCCACCCTATATTTTTACTGTATTAGCTAGCTTGATATAATTTGTCAGCGACCTTATATTTTTGACCATATTGATCAGACTGATATAATTTTTTTACTGATTATTTATCCATGTAATGTATTGGATTGGTTGATATAAATATAATATTTCCCTACTTCCCAATTATATCGGCTTGGCTGATACAATTATGAGTCAACAAACATCTCATTCGATTGTATTGGCTTGGCTGTTACAATCAACTTAGAGTTCAAGGCTATGTCTAGTTTTAAATCCATATATATATATATATATATATATATATATATATAAGGATAATAATTATCATTTAGCACATGTCACAAAACTTATATACTCTACTTAGGCTTACATTTCTACTCTTAGTGGTAAAATGAAGAGTTAGAGGTTAAGGTCTTGTTTTTGGATGTCTAGTCTTGCTTAAAGGCCTTTGCAGCTCAATATAAGGAGTCATATTGAGGTGGTGTCCCAGTATTTAGAGTCCCAAAATAAGAATATCAAGTCATTCTTCTTTCCAATTGAGATCTTCATCCTGTAACATCTCTTGAAAAGTATCACTTGAGCCAAGGGGGAGATTGATACACCAACTCATCATCCCAAAGCTAAGTATCTTTATTTTTATTTGATTTCATTTATTTACTTAGTATATATATATTCTTTGCATATTATTATAGTATATGCATGTTTATGTGTCTTTTATTATTCCACTTCTCATATTAAATAATATGGTATAGCTATATGGTTGCTTACGCTTACCATTATTACCTTCAGTTGCATAGAAATCCCATTGGTTGACCACTATACCATTTCCTTTCTTATCAGTTTAGTATGTTACGGCTACCTTGGATCCATGCTACCATTTTTATCAATTATTTGAATGTGATATCATTATTATATCCTCGATACACCCATTTTGTTACCATTATATATCATTGATTTAATTTGGGCTATAGTTAGAGCCATACCACATATATTTGGCATATAATTTGGAACCCTATACCCTAGACATAAAGTGTGGATTTAACTTTAATAGATCTACAACCACCTTAAGAACTATCACTATACCATCCAATTATACATAGAGTATATTATTATTTTTTTGTATCCTAGTTTACAGAGAGAAATAACATTGTTATTGGTCATCTAGGTTATTCATACACATTCTTTGCCACCTTAAAGTTAGTTATAGTTAGAGAGAAATAACCATTAACTTCACCATACATCCAATAATCACCTCTATCTACCAACAATAAATCAAATCTATGATATCCAATCATGTGATCAATCATCATTAATCCATGTAGTCAATTCACTTCTTGGATTATGCTTGCACATCAATCAAGTAAATCAAACCATCAACTTAATCATTTCCCTAATCTTTCCATTCAATCTCTTGCACTTATCGATTGGGAACCAACAAATTATGACATCCATATTTTCTCCATGGATTTAAATCATTCCATCATCAAAAAGAATAAAAATTTGTAAGCATTAGCTCAAGTGGATGGGTTAATCTCATACAAACTTCACATCATACAACCAATTCATTAGATTACTCAATATCTTTATTTCATCTTGCAAATCAATCTAGTAAATTTTATCACTCATCTTTGGATAATTTATTTATCCTTTTATGGCCCGCAACTTACCAATAAGATATATTGTTTCCACATCTGCTCACATGTAACAATAATTCATGGGACAAAATCCAAGCATGCACCTTATAAATGAGAAATATTATTTCTCCAATCGATCCCTAGCACTTCTTCACTCATGGCAAATCATTTTACACATACTTCAACTCATGCAAGTGTTTTATTGAGACTCATAATTTTGTTAAATGGTAGTATTACATCCATCATTTTTAATATAATGTTTCTTCATTTCGAACATTTGTTTGCATCCATTTTTCTCGCAATAACACTTGAGGGGGAATCATTTAGTCATTCAAAGCCACTTGCGGCATATTTTATACATCAATTTTCACTTTACTTATTATTTATTCTTTGAAAAGACATTACTTCTTCTAGTCACAACATCTTTTCAAAGAGGGGTAAATGTATACACCTAAATTCTATCACATTTACTGTCATAATTAACTTTGTTTAAAATCAACATACTAACTCAACTACCACTCTACATTTTAATTTTATTTTAACATCACTTCTCTCCCTTTTTCAAATAATTAATTATTCCATATTAATATATTAATCATGCATACATATTATATAAAACTAATTAAAATTCAAAATTTTCACCTCATCTAGACATTTTCCACACTTCTCTCAACCAAGTGTTGAGTCATCTAACCACGTCTTTAACCTCCTCAACCAATTGTTGAGTCACCATTGAACATTTAAACTACCGCAGTGAGTCACTCAACTACTTTGATCCATTCATGATGAGTCATTCAACTATCAACTAACTCTTCCTCCTCTCACACACACATGGGAATTAGTCATCATCTATTGAGATGAGGATTCAAATCCAATCGTTGATAATTATCATTATCAAATAAATTTGAATTATTTCTAATTGTCCATCTTCTCACCCGAAGCCTATAAATGGAAGTGTTATCCTCCATTTTCATCATCCACCTCCAAGATATTGATTTTATATTATATTCATCCCATGCATCTATTGAAAAATCAAGTTTATGCACCCTTATGCTACTCAATTTAACTTTTTTTGAAAATGAATTGAGCTCCCACTTTGTAATAAGTAAAAGCAAATCAAAAGTCACAATAGAGAAGGTGATAATATACTTTAATTATATGGTTTTCTAAATATTTATGTATTTTTATTTCTTTTGTTGGATTAGTTCTATTGAAGGTTTAATTTGGATTTAAAATAAAGTTTGCATGCATGTCATTTTTTGGTTTTGTTAAATTCTAAATTCTAGCTATTACAATTGGTATTGTGAAAGAATGCATAAACATTAAGACAACCATAGTATTTCCAAGTTTTTGGAATTTTTGCACTCTTAAATAAAGTGTGAGACTACATCAGATGTAACTTTTTATGGTAAAATTCATCAACACTAAGTCTTCAAGTCTACGAAAACCTCATTATTTTGTATGGAATAAACTAAGATCACACTTGAGATTGATGTTAGAACATATCAAAAAGGAATTTTAAAACCATAAGCAATTGGATCATGATGCCAAAAGATTTCAAATGTTTATATTGATCATATAATCTTATAATCTTTTGCAAATTTTATTCTAAACGAGTGAATCCATATTCCAAAAAAGGAATGGGGGAATTTTAGTTATAACACCATCCTCCTCTAAACACACTTGAATTTTGAAATGTAAATTCAAAGAGTCGGAGAGAGGGGAACCCTTTCTTAATCCTGATTTTACAATTAATATTTTTTGATCATTCATTTTTAAATTTTGTTTTTGATAATGACAATGATTTTTTTTTTCTGTTGCAGTAGGATAGAGTTGGGTTTTTTTTTTAAAAAAAATTATAATTATTTAATATATTTATTTTTTTATGTTGGGAAGCATTCTATAATAATAGTTTGAGATATTGGTTGATGTAATATTTGTAAATGAATTCACTTTTAATTTTAAATTTAAATTTGACAAATAATTATTTAAAAGTATGTCTTTTTTTTTAAAGATGTTAATCTAAAAATTTGTTTGAAATTCCTTTTTGGAAATATTTTTTTTTGAAACTTAACACATTTGTGTGATTAAATTAAACTATCTATCATCAATTAATCAATGATAAATTTATGAAAAAGATAATATAAATATTAATAATTATAATATGTGAAAAAATTAATATAATTTATTTAAAATTTTCAACATTTTTTATATAATTACATTTAAAATATCTATATCAATTAATAAGTTAATTTTTTTTTTAAAATCTAAAACTCTTGCTAGATTAAAATTAATTGTTAATATATTTAATATTTTTTATTTTTTTTGGCATCACCTTTTTGATTTATATATGGCATTAAGTAATGTTATAATTTTTTTGGTCAGCAATACTTTACTTTCCTTGTAACTCACCTACCATGTTAATCTTTTATGATTTATTGACTAACATTTTTTTTTTCGGGGCAAGGCTCCTTTGTCCCTCATTCAATCCATCCAACAAACAAAAAGAGAGAAAAAAGGAGGGTAGAATGTAACTCTTTATCTTTGAGAGCTTCACTTTCAATACCAAACTATACAATCATTGAGCTAATTTGAAACATGAAAGAATAAACATTCCTTTGGCCAGACTACCGGTTTTTGCAGTAGACAGTTATAATAGACAGAGAATGAATGACATCATTGATGGCGCCATGCATTACGGAGCACTCGGTTTTTCGAATAAGATGTATGCATTCCTCACCCACCTGGACCATTTAAGGTTCTCATGGCCAATACCCACCTCATCACATTATTGGTGGCCCATATCATTCCCTTCACCTTCACAATAACTGTTTTATGCCACTTATCAAGAAAAGGCTCACAAGTTTTGAGTGAACTTCTTGATCTTTTTATAAACCTTTACATAATGACACTCTCATGACTTATCCCAATGGAAAATCTCTGGAGACATATCTCATGCATCATTGTGTTCATTATGATTCATGAAGTATATTCTGCTACTAAGTCTCATGAGATATGTATCCATTTATTGCATTGGAGGTGGATTTTTTTGATTGCATTCAAGCACTTATTGGAGGTAGTCTATGTGCAGGTGCTGCTGTGGACCCCCTGGAACCTAATGGCACTATAACAGTCAAGTGGGACATATTATCATGGACAGATGATGGCTATAGTGTATGTAGTCTCTCTCTTCCTCTCGATATACATCGAGACACATTTCTTCCAATTCAAATATTTTGAATCTTGATTGTTCCAATTTAAAGTGGTGTGTACTCCATAGGATTGATATGAAGTCTTCTTTTGGAATGTGATATCATTACTCATTTCTATTAGTTTATAGAACTAATAAAATGAGCGATGTATTATTTTATATAATTAATAAAATGTTAATTAAAAAAATATAATTGTAATGTTGAATTATACAATTACAGGCATTGGAGACAAGTTCTAATTATCAGCAGTACAGACACATTGAGTATCCAGGTGAATGTTAGGATGGAATTGGAGAGGCAAGGGAGTAATATGGAATGTTTTGGGTGGTGAAGCAACTGAGCAGGGAGATTGCTCTGGCTTTAAAACAAATAACATTCCACATTCTTGCAAAAGATATCTCATAATAGTAGACTTATTGTCCAATGCTAGAGATGATATTAGAATAGCTAATTGCTGCAAGGGAGGAGTTTTGTCATCCATTGTACAAGAGCCACAAAACTCTGTGGCTGCTTTCAAGATGAAAGTAGGAGCAGCAGGGAGTTCTGAAAAAACTGTGGTTGTACCTTATAATTTTACATTAAAAGGCCCTGTATCAGTTTATCCTTGCAGTGGTGCAATGGAAGTAGGACCAAGCCATTTTCCTACTCCCAGTGGACGAAGACAAACACAAGCTCTAGGTAAGTCTATAGCATCGTGTTAAATCTGTTTTCCTTAATTATATATTTTTTTCCCTCTAAGACAAGGGAATAAGAAATGAACTCATAGCTCTTTTTACCTCCAAGTGATGTCAGTTCAACTCATGAAATGATTCCTTGCTAACAAAGTTTCTTTTTAGCATATATAATTTTATTATTGTAAACACTAATGATATCTTTCATTTCTAGCAGGGGCTTGGAATTGGAAAGTGAATGGAAATGAGCTTGGCTTTGTCTTTTTTTATAAGAAAAATATCTACGAAGATGATACAGTGAGGCTTGCCATGTCACTCATCAAAATATAAAATAATAAAAATATAGATGGATTTGAATTCTAAATTAAAAAAAAATATATATATTTATCATTCAATTGAAAAAAAATACAAAACTATTTCTTTAATATTTCAAAGACTATAATGACTTTTGAGTTTGGAAGTGCAGCATAGATAGAACGTACAAGACATAAGTAGATATGAGTGATGAGGCTAGAAACCTAGATGTGTTAGAAGTTATCAAAGTATTTGGAAGTGCGGCATAGATAGAATGTACAAGACATGAGTAGATATGAGTGATGAGGCTAGAAACCTAGATATGTTAGAAGTTTTCAAAGTATTTGGAAGTGCAGCATAGATAGAACTTACAAGACATAAGTAAATATGAGTGATGAGCCTAGAAACCTAGATGTATTAGAAGTTTTCAAAGTATTTATTAAATATTATTAGGAAATGACAGAATTTTTTTTAAATGTATTAATTTTTTTTAAATATTTAAGATTATTTTTTTTTAAAGAGACGTTTTACAATAATTTGTACCTCAATAAATAATATAACAAATCATGATCCCTGTAAAGTTACAATATTTTTGATCATATAATTATTATTTTTTGATATTAATAAAAAGCTAAAGAATCAACTCTCATTTTAAGAATTAAAAAATAAAAATAAAATCTTAAAACTAATGAAAATAATTTTAATTATTTTTCAATAATGTTGAAAACTATAGTTTAAAATGTCATTTATTCTGTAATTATCTAAATTTAGAGATTAGCAGGTCATTAAATCTGTAATTATTTAAATTTAACATTTAGATTCCATAATTAAAGTTGAAATGCTTCTGGCAACATTTTACCTAGAGTTTTTTTTTGTTTTTAAGAATATGCAGAACTTATAAGATCAATCCCGACGGTCATAGCTTGAACTGGTTCTGCAGAGACTTGGAGGGTAACATGCATATATTCTCTGGTTTTATCTCACAGAAGACAGGTATGTTGTTTATCCTTCTCTGCATTTTACAATGACACTATCACTCCTTGTCCTGCTTGTTCATGTGACTGCCATGATCCTTCACAAATTCAACCAAAATCGACATGTTTAGAGTAAGTTGCTATCTATTAAATTTATTCTTCACAGAAAGCTTTGTAATAGGAAAATATTTAAAAAAAAAAACCTGCTGTCTTATAAAATAACACTCCAAAAAGTTCAGGTTTTTGAAGAGTATCCAAATCATTCAATACATTTAGAATGACTTTCATTTTTTTAAAAAAAAAAGAAGAGAGGAAAAAACAAACATATAAAATAAAAAAAAATTTAGTGCTATTTTACAAAGAAGTTAACAACTTCCATTTTTAAATAAGCCATTGAAATGATTGTAAGGGGTTTATCATTACCATGAAGATGTGATTGGATTGTAGACTTAGAGATCTCTCCTTAAACTAGTTATTACAAAGAGAACAAACTAATTAATCAGATTTAGGTCTACAATCTAATCATATCTTCATCATAACATGTAACATTTTCTATTTATAATAAGCTGTGAAAGCTTAAAATCTCTACTGTATTATAATATCTTAACATGGCTTCTTTCATGGAAATACCAACAGGTACAGCTGTACATACAAATACAATTGAGGTCCATTGCACTCGCCATATGTTTCCAGTAAGAGTTCATTGGCATATCATGGAAAGCTACATAGGCTATTGACGAGTTAAGCTTACCATAATAAACTTTGGGTGCCACAAAAACTACACATAGTGGAATCTCATCATTTCAATAGCTTGGAGAGAATTTTAAGCTTCTAACTATAGTGGCATCACCCAAAATAAGCTTATAAGTAAGTATTCCACATCATCAATTTCTATAGATTTTTATAGGTAGATAATATAAATAATTTGTGTGGATTGAAGTTTGAACCGTATACTATTCTTTTCTTTTGTTCCAACTTTTAAGATCTAGCTTCTAGACCCAGAATACAACTCTGTTCAATTCAAATAAATTCCACATCATTACTATTATTTAATTCTTGCCACATCAAATGGCGCTGTCATCTGCTTATCCAGTATTGTTATTAGATATCATTTAAATGGATCAACTGCATACATCATTTAATAATGTATTGCTTAAACCCTTAATGGGAATTCCATTATAATTATAATTATATATATATATATATATATATATACATCGTTCAAATCTTTAAGATACGGTATGCATGCTTCATAGTTTAAATATTCAATATGTTACACTTAAATTGATTGATTAGTTTTATATGCCACATGCAGACAATTTAGTCTAAGGCTGGTACTTTTTGTCCAGAATAAGATTTGAGTACGCACCAAATCAGAACCATTCCCCCTACGATGGAGAATCATCTACCATAAAAATTGAGTTGATATAGGGACTGCATAGATATAAATGATTATCTACATACTAAACATAAACCATTAAAAAACACCATAAACATAAACATTAGAGTAGATGATTATTTCTATAGTATTCAGATACTACTACCACATCAATACTAAATGATTATTGCATGGTACTTAAATAGTACTCAATTTAATTTTTTTTTAATCATAAATATATTATATATATTATATTTTTAAATATTATTTTAATTTAAAATAATTAATCAACCATTATATTTGTAGGAAAATTATTTTCATTTTGAATTTTTTTAATTAGTATAAAAATTATAATATATTAAATTTATATATTATATAGATCAAATTTTCTAATCAATATGAACTTGAATTTTAGAATTTAAGAAATAATTTGAAAACTAATAAATAGATTAAATATATTTAACTTCAAACTATTATTTTTTGATTGAACTAATTAAAAATAATAAATCATTCTATATGAACTTATAATTTACTCTTATTTTAATTAATCATTTAAAAATGCTAAAACTATATTTTATTAATTTATTGTCAAATTTAATATTTATAAACCTTAAACTAATAAAATGAGTACCAAACAAACCAGAGGGATTTTTCAAAATCATTCCTCACTAAGTGAAGGAATTGTTTCCCTATTAAATGCTCTATGCAGTAAATCTCAAAATATGATATATAATAATGTTGAAGGGTTAAGAGTCCACTTCTCAGGTTTTGATTAAAATAATTGCAGATGATAGTGTAATGGTGTGGGTAATCAAATATGCCAACGGAGTGCTCCTGCAAGCTGGTGAAATGGTCAATGTGCAAGCTGAAATTCTGTTTCAGAAAATCCGAGGTCAATTCTCATTCAGTAATGGATGGGGTTTTCCCCACAGGCTATCTTTTGATGGAGATGAATGCATGTTACCACTTCCAGATGCATATCCATGGCTGCCTACTATCACAACAGCTCAAATGATCTTGTCAGGTCCTGCATTTATTGCGATCATATCAGCGGGGGCGCTGTTACTGATCTATTTGTATTGGGCATGCACTCTCAAGGGACGAAGAATTCAGACTTCTTTTTACACTTGGATCAAATTATCATAACTTATAATAATGTGCTAAATGTGTATAGTAATTCACAAAAGTTTTGGTAAATGTTGTAACAATAATATGAGTAAATCGGCAAAGGCCAGGGTAAGAACCATGGTGATTTCCATATTGAGGTGAAGAAAAGATCTAGCATTGATAGTGGAAAAAAAAAAAAAAAAGAGATATAAATGCTTGTTGGCATATATTTCATAAAGGAGGTGGCAAGTTATGAGTGTCATTGGTAAAAATTAAATTGTTTGCATCTCTGTGAGAGCTTTTATTACCGACCACAAAGTAAATTGTTAAGTTTTTTTTTATAATGTACTACTTGTTTATAATAAAAATAACAAGGCAGGGCTCTGGAGGCTGGGGGACTGCTGCTATTTTTAATGAGGGGTTTGAAAGTTTCTTATAATACTCGTTTTTAATTTGTAAGAAGATATTTTATCAAATGTAAATTATGAATGAGAGAAGAGAATTTTATTTAAATTTTAATTATAAATAAAAATATAAAAAACAAAATAAGGAGTGGTAAGGTTAGATCTGTTGGCGAAGAGTTTGAGAGGACCAAGCAGGGATAGATCTTCGTTGAGGTCTGCAGTCGATGCTGAGGGTGTGCGGATCCGGGGCGAATCACAATAAAACGTCAATGGAGCTTAGTAAGTCGTTGCAGGGTTTGCAAGATGTGGAATGAGCTCGACGTGTTTGCTCGGACTGTCACTTGTTTGAGTCGAGCTATTCAAAGCCTAGTTGGTTGCAGGGTAAGATCTCTCCATGCAGGGAGGATATTGGCATAGCCGTCATTGAGTTCAAGCATGGATTACTGATGCATTTACAACAAATTTTCATTGGACGAATATTCAAAGTCATGTTTGGATGCCAAGACAAAGAGACTCGACCCAATGCATAGGCAAATAAGATCCCTTCAATGCAAATATATCCTGATCCAATGTTGTGCAATGCAAATCAAATCAAGTGGATGCAAATTAGTGTTGAATGCAAAACTTTGTCTTTCTCAAGTGGAGATCTGCAACAAATAACCCTCAAACAACAAATGCAAAACTTTGAAATGAGGAGTTGTGTCCAGGTACAGCCTGTGATTGTACTCAAAAGACTTATGTTCTTTGTTGTTCTTGTTCTGCACCTTCTTTAATTTTATACAAACCTGAAACACAACCAGTCAACCAGAAAACCTGCAATATGTATATTTTTATTTTATTTTATTTTGAGTATGCAAACAATGAAAAAAATAGAATGTAAACAATGGATAGGGTGGAAAACATGGAAGAAGAGAGGAGAATGTAGGTGGATGGTGTATGTTATAAATTGTACACATGGTTTACACTGCAAATTGTTGACAATGTGTAAGCAGGGTGGATGGACACAAATGACATTTGCACGTAGGCTATACTGCATAGCCATTGAACCATTCTGATGTAGAGAATAAATGGATTGAAGGAAAAAGAGAGGACCAAGGGAACTTGCTCTCATACCAGACATATAAATTACTTCATATTGGAGAATTTCTTTGTTATGAAAGAGTCAAAGGCTCGTACGTGCAAAACACACACAATGTTGGGGGTCAATCAACTTCACTTATTTATTCAATATTAACTTATTACATTATATAGATGTTTGCACTCCATCCTAGGAGTCAAAATTCATCGTTAATTCCCTAAATCTCTCAATCTATCTCCTAGAATCACTCACAAACCATCTCCTACAAACTCTCATATTACTCTCTCTCACAATCCTATTTGCGTGAGTTATATTATCAACTCATAGTTTTATTATGCTCACACAATATTATAATGACTAAACTAATATTCAATGTGGAGCACCTAACTAATATTCCTAACAAGAGCATAGTTCATCTATTATAGACACAACACAATTGCTTCAAGATGTTATTCCATTCAGATACAATTACATAAATAATATGTTTGCTTGAAGAAGTTGTTCCCTCCTAGACACCACTATCACTCTAAGAGGACAACAAACGATTTTTAGGAGTCATTGGGAAAAATATATTAGCTCATGTGAACAAGGATACAAATCACATTAACAAGAACAATAATTGAATCTTACATGAACAATTATGGCCTTGAATGAGTTTATTAAAAACATTGGGGCCATAGAGGACAATCAAAAGGTCAAATAAGGGACAAGAATTCAAAACATCCAAATAAAAAGTAGTGGAAAAATGTTAAAACAAAACATATAAATGTATGAAAAATGATTATGATATATATATATATATATATATATATATATATATATATATATATATATATATATATATATATATTAGTGAATCATTGTAGTGAAAATAAGCTTAAAAGGAAATTTATATTACCCTAAAAATCATCTTCCTTCTCCTATAGACCCTAAGTTGGCTTGTGAAAGACGAAAACCTATAAAAAGTGATGAGATGCAATTGAGCTAAGATGACCCCAATCACCTCCATTGATGATAAACTATTGCATACGTATTCACTACTCTGAAGAGGGAAACCAAGCAACACATAGTTTTTACCCTTAGTGTGAATGTGAAATTGTGCTCTCTCACTATATAAATGCACCTAGAAATTTGGCTTTAATATTAAAAATGTTGGCACTTGACCTGGATCGGTGTGTTTTAGACTTTGTTGATGACTAATCCTAGTGCTTTATTTGAAATTGGGAAGAATAGGGTAATTTTGCTTAATGTTTAGTAGTGAATAGATGTTTGATAGATAAGCATCAAAGGAGTGCTAAGTGTGGGTCTTATTTGTATTTATATGAGTCCATTTGGGTGATTTCCCATGCCACCAACACACTAGGTGAACAAGCTGACCTATTGGAAGGGTTTGATTTTGAAAAATAGTCATTGATAGGCAAAGGGAATAAATGTCAGCCTTAGATAGTAACATCGATGTTGCCATCTAATCCTAAACATTACTATCTAGTAAATAGGAATGCCATTATAGTGATATAGAATTATCTGATTAGGATATTTAACTAATTTAACACATACTAAAATATTTTTGTAGGTGTCTAATAGTAACTTAGAATGAATTTGGTGCATAACTAGTATGGAGGTATGGGAGAATGGTGAGTGAGAACTATTTATATACACACAATTCATGTAGGATAAGTTTAAGTCAATATTAACATTGTCAAGTGTGAAATACCAAATTCTAGTGTTTACAATTGTAAGGCGAGTCTTGTGTATATAAAATCCCAACTTGCCTTTTGTAAAGGGATTATTTATGTTGGTTTTTCAATCACTTGGTATTATATTAACTCTTTTTGTTAGGATTATTATATTATTAAGATTCAATTTTCCATTGTTTGGGCTTGAATGAGACTATAAAATACTCACATTGAGTTATTATGCACTATTATGAT
Source organism: Torreya grandis (assembly GCA_037957365.1). Taxonomy (NCBI): domain Eukaryota; kingdom Viridiplantae; phylum Streptophyta; class Pinopsida; order Cupressales; family Taxaceae; genus Torreya; species Torreya grandis. Next base: position 269,854 of record JARHVA010008358.1, read on the forward strand.
AAATGATTATGAGTGTCACATGGGAATTTGGTCTATAGTTAAATGATGTTGCATACATATATTGCTCATTATGTTTAATTATAGTTCTCTATTGCATGTTAATGATAATGTCTCGCATGTATGAAAATGGTTTCCATATGGATATTATCTTCATCATCCAATCCAAAATGCCCCATTAATCTCTCTTTATTCCTTGAGTGAGCACTCAAGTAACACTTAAGTGATAACCCAATGTGGAAAGTTAGACTTACTTGTTGGATTTGTGCAAGTGGTGAAAATATGTTAAGTGTTGGAAAAACCCCAATAGCCACCAATTAGTCTCTTTAATACATTGTGATTCAAATATAAATGGAAATTTAAGTTGATGCATAGGTATTTGTAAGATTGGAAGTCTTCTATGCATTGCTAGCTTAAAACTTTGGAGGATAAGATCTCTTTTGGATTTATTTATCATTACTTTGGTTTTATCATTATTAATTATACTTTTAAATTTTCATAATTCATAAAAAAATATTTAAGATCTTGAAGCTTCTTATCATGATTGGTGAGAGTTTTTGCAAGAAGAACACTGTCACCAACACATAAGAGATTGATCATAATGAGGCCTACCATGTTAACACTAATGAACTCATCTGTTGATGCAAGTTTATGACCCAATCCAAAAAGTTGATAGTTTTTCACCCTCTCATTTTAGCATCACAAGACGTAACCCAGGGCACGACTTATAGGTATGAAGCTTTATATATAAGCAAATAGTGTAATAGTGGTTAGCCAATATGGTATTTAATTTTCCCAAACCTACCCTATAAATGAATTATTCAATCTATCTAGCACACTAAACTATACTAAGCATGGATATTCACTATGATGCCACTGTACAAAAAACTGTCTTGACTGAAATAAACATAAAAGAGAAGGAAAGGTAAGGCATAAATGAATGTTTTTTCAGTTGGCAGAGATATCTTTCTAAATAGACCAAATTTTTGAAACTCATTGTGCAATTTAACTAGTATTCATTTAATTATAGCTATTACTCAAATTTAAATGTATATAATGAAGAGTCCGAGGAATAAATTCTTATGACATCCACTTGACATAATTTGACATATGATAAATTGCTTAATATGTTCATTTGTTCACAAAATCACAGTTGCAGTAGAAGTTATAATAAAAAAAATAACAAACCAGTTAATAACTCAATTTAACTAATTTGTAATTCACACATGAATTTCATATATTTATCAATCTAATAAAAAATCTCATGCGTCACAAAGAATTTGAGAAAGCTAAAACAACATAACTTATTTAAATGAGCTTATATTGCATAAATCTTCCTCCCATATAAGAGGTGAATATAAAGTGTATATATAAGTTTTAGATGGGCATTGCCACACCTAGAAGTCTAGTTTGGATGAAAATATTAAAAACAAATTTTATAATTTTAGTCTAAAGCTAACCATGAAATTTTTTTACAATGTTTTATAAAATCAACACTTAGACGAAAAATATATTTTATTTTCTCAAATCACTTGGCTTTATCCGATGCTTTAGAATAAATCACTTTTTAACTTTGAAAAAAAAGAGCACATGCTTGATAATCATCATCTATCCTTTCAAAAATTAATAATTTCAACCCTAAACGTATACTCTACCTTAATCAATAATGATGCATGATTGACAAGTGAAGTGTAAAGGAATACTTTCATTGTAGTGGCTCTTTCAATATTTTATTTATCATAACTCACTAAGTCAATGACCTCATTTCTTTCCCCATTATTTTCCTCTAATATTATCTTTTTGAAATTTGACAAAAAGGTGATCAACATAGGCATAAACTCTATAGGGGATATGAGCTAGCTATTTGGAAAAAATAATGAAAGAATACTTGATTCTTGAATTCAAGTCCAAAATCTTATCTATCGAACCATCAATAGAGCCTATGGTAATGCTCATATTGTTAGACCATTCCTAAAGAGAAGTTCTCATATGCATAACAAAGTTATAAAAAATATGGATATCAAACAATGTCATCAAACTTAAATGTGGAAACATATAATTTTTAACCACCCTGCTCAAATTACCTAACTGTGTCTCCATCCTATCAATGTGCTCTTGATATAGTTTAACCTTTTGCTTCAATGGATCACTCTTATTATTTTCTTGAAAATTGGTGACCAATAATACATATAAATACTCCAATGCATTTTCAATTTATTCAATTATATTTTTGGGAACCGTGGTCTTGGTATGTGTTTTCATCCTTCTCATATTTTGTTTCACACCCTGGATAACTTTATTTTCCATCTTACTAGTTTTTAATACTACAGATTTAGGATCTTCTGTGAGTTCATCTTGTTTTCTAGGCATACTTTATCTTTCTAATTAACGTGAAAAAATATTATTTTGTTTCACACAAAGTGGGAACTTCCCATTTGTGCTTGCGTATAGCTTTTGCAAACTATAGTTTGACCTCATGTTTATCAACTATATTCAATTATTGCCTTTGAGACTTGACATATATATTTTCTATCCAATTTTATTCTTCATGTTGTAGAGAAATAATATAAGTTTTGAATGGTGTGGCCAAGGTAGATGATGTGATAGGAAGGGGATTGACCAATGGAATGGTGAAAGTAGGGTCAACAAGAATGAATGTAGTTCAAGCTACAGATGTAGGGGATATGGTGGTAGTAGCATGAATAGAAGATGTGATTGGAAGGGTGATAATATTTGACATGGGAAGGGTAGGATATGTATCTTCAACTATGGAAAAAATTTCTTTCTCAAGCACTATTTGTAAATAAATGTGAGATATCTTTTCTTTTATTTCAGGTTCCTTTGGTTTAAACATAACATGGAGAATAATATCAAACAACCTAGTCATGAAAATGACCATTGAAGAATGATAGATGTGTAATGGGTCCATTTTCATAAATGGTGCATTGGACTAAAGCTGGACCTCTTTGAGAGTGAAATGTCTATCCAATGTTGTTGTGGTAACCAAAATAGGAGAGATATTTGATATGCTATAAGAAGTTGGAAAAATCTTACCTAAACAATAACCTCAAATTGGCTTGAAACATGTAGGATAAAAACTGGAGGGCTCTGAGTTTCTATCCCAAGGGTCAATTTCCTAGCATATACTCTAGAAATATGGGTAGTTTTATTTAGAGTAGTGGTATTAATAATTTAGTTTCAGGCATTGAATCTAGGGTTGAAAATGGTACATTCGATAATGGAGGCATGGAAGAAGAAACAGAGAAGTTTCCACCAATTGATCCAATTTTGTTGTTATAGGTTTTAGGACTCTAAATTGTGGATTATCAAGGACTTTTCCAACATGCAAGGGAGAAATAGAATGAACATAATATGAAGGAGGGGATTATGTTACCTTTAAAGTTGAAATTATCCTTTGAGACTTCAATAGAGGAGGGATTCTTTGTAATAGCTTCTTCTTGAGACATGGATTAGTATGAGGAAAAACATCATGTGATGTAGATGCATCTGGCCTCTCCTCAATTATTTGTGAATGTTCTTAACTCTAAGGTGAAATTATTAATCCTTCAACTTAAATTTTCCTTACAAATTATTCATCACTCTATAAATGTAAATACATCCAATCATGGGGATGAGGTGAATGTTACACATCACTATTACTTTTTCCATCAATGATCTTATATGTGGTTTCATGACTTTTGGATTCCATTGCCTAAGATCATGATCATCAAGATTGAATAAAGGCTTACGTGTTGCTACTATCTACATTGCTAGCCACAATTTGAAATTGGTGCTTCCTATTTTGAATGGCATTAGATGTCATGAAACTTGTTTATTTTCCTTACATTTACTACCAATCTCATGGATAATTAGATTTTCAACTTCATACTCTACAAGTTTTTAGGTACACAGTTGGACAACTTAAAAGGGGATATAAAAACTCCCTCAATTCAAAAAACTGTATAATTGAGACACTACCAATAAGTTACCATGATTATGATTGACCTTATGATTTCCTTTGAGAGTCTAAACATATGTATTTCATTAATAGCTTGGTATAAAGCGGGATAAAACCAATCACAAATATCCTTAATAAAATTTCTAAATTTATTTGAGTATAGATTCAAGAAATGAAAATGAATTAGAGTCCTCAAAGCAGGAGTCCATCACAAAATTTGATCAAACCTTACATTTCATAAGTTGCATCAAACAAGTAAGACATCATGTATAATTTTTTCCCTTCTCTCACTCCCATAATGTTATATCAAATTGAAATAAATAATATCTCGTAGGGACAAGACCAAGGCTCAGTTTATTGCACTTTAACTGATGAAGACAAAAATATATAAGATGAAAAAATTGTCTCACCACTTAAGCCATACAATACTAATTTATCAATCAACTTCCAATCCATACCTAAAGCTAACTAGAATGAGCACACACCCTAAAGTTCATATGGCCATATCAGGAGTGAAGCAGAGCACACATTGATCAGATTTAAATCAGAGTAGATTTGAGAAGATCAATAATAGTTATATGATGCCCCATAAGGTCATTATAATCCAAACACTATCATTGCTTCAACTGAATACAAGATCACATGTGCAGCTAAAAATGAGGACATGATAATATTATCCCAAAACTTTGTTTTGCAATCAACTAAGAAAAAGTGAGAATAAGATAGGCCCATCCATCAGTGGCCTCTATTGTCCAATCCATTAGTCATGATGTTGAAAAAATTGTTCAAACAAGAGAACAAATATATAAAGGTGAAAAATTTTAACATGTAAGAAGAGCTTGCTTGCACTAAAAAAAAATCTCTAAATTTGTTGTTCCTGTCATTCTTAGAATTATAAACATCCTCGCTTAGATTATGCCTTAAAACAAGTATTCTATAATTTGCAATCCAGATGCATGATCTTGCATATAGTCAGTTGCTTGGCATTCTGTAAAGAAATGAAAAGCAAGGAGAGCGTCAGTCTCTATTGAACTCATTAGCTACAAAAAACCAATAATAATAATAATAATAATAATAATAATAATAATAATAATAATAATAATAATAATAATAATAATAATAATAATAATGAAAAAAAATGCTACACACACATAACATTAAACATATTGCTTGATTCTAAAAAAAATTAAATTGTAATCAATGCAAGCGATAAATCTATTACTTTGTTTTTTTGGTCTATGAATTTTCCTCTTTTTTTACTAAAGCAAAAAAAATCAAAACACAAGAAGTAATAAATACTTGCTAATAGATTTAATGACATTGTCTACACTGAGTGTAAAGATGCCATGTAGTTGAAAGCATCGTAACAAAAATGTGACAACTGATATATCTTACTTGTATTGATCAAAGGAGGTTTTGATGAGATCTAGAAGCTTTTCATTCAAAAGTGTTCCATTCAAAATACAATCTATTAATCCATTTTTTATCTGTACAATGCATTTCAATGAATGCTGATATGAATACATTCAATTCTACTGACAATTTATATAATATGCATGATCATCTGTTGAAGTAGTGTCAGCGATGATCATGAGCTTGCAATGGTTGTAAAATGGATGGAAAGGTGAAGTGTAAACATTTTTTACTTTCAAGAGGCCTTTAACCTTTAAAAAAAAACTGTCATATTCCCAAACTATTAAAATTCTATTGTTTATTTCTAACTTTTTTTTCCTCACCAGAGATAATGAGTTAGAGATAGATACTAACCTCAACATTGCTTTTTGCTAAAATTTTCAAATAAGTTTTTGTATGTTTGTCATTTAATATATCAAAAAATGTGGACTGCCATACATGAACTAAAGGGGTGCCTTTGATACTATTTCTAACAATTTTCTTGAACAACACTATTGGTGTGTTTGTTGTTGACAATATCTCCTGAACACGAGATATATATGTTTGTAATTGTCATTTATGACAAGATGCAAAGCAATTGTTTAATGTCATTATTTTAGAAAAGAAAGCGAATATGTATATTGTAGCTCAAAGAGAACAACTTTTAAAAAGAAAAAAAAAATACACCTATAATCTTCTAACATTAACATTTATAATTTCCAAGTCTTCCTAAGTTTCACCATCTTTGAGACGAAGCTCATATTGGTTGTAATGTTTTTGATACTTGAATATCACAACAACCAATGAATCCACTACATACGCATTATTTGATTGCACAAGATCATGTCTGGTGATATCTAGAGTGAGTTTGAACTCTTTCACACAATCGCAATGTTTTCCAAAATCAATTTCATGTTCAAGACAATACAACACTCAAAATCACCTTTTTCATATTGACTTCTATTTTTTATCACAAAGTTTGTAATGTGGAGACTATTTCCAGCTGAAAACTATGGTGAGAACTTGTCAATCAATTTGTTATTGATATTTATAGTTATTGTCAATTGACCAAATTTGTTGATAAGATCTACATGCACTATTTCTATTTTTGATGGCAAATTTGAATTCTTGATGAAACCATGACCATAGACGACCAATACATTGCCTTCAAAACATTGTCAATTTTTTTTATTGAGAGAGATCAATAATTAACACTACACCAATGGTTCTGAAATCAAAACCATGAATATAAATATTTTATGTTATTGTATAATGACATTTTTTTACCTTTGTTTAGGTAAAAAACTAAATTAAATCACAAAATCTATGCAAATGAAATAACTGATTACTTGTTATGAATCGTAGAGCTCTATAACAAGTTGTGCAAAGGGAAAAATTACCATTTTTATAGTCTCTACTGCTTTAGTTTTGTTTCTAGATACACACTTTGTTGTTATGATTTTGTGGGTTGTTTGATATTTATCTGATTTATCATTGCAGTTTTCTATTCACCGCACGCCAACACTGTCAGCATTCTAGATTTTACAATTGTTAAAGAGAAAAAAAATGAAACAAAAAAACATTGTCACCAAGCAAAGACAACCAATTCATCATAGTCGAGAAATAAAGTATTACTATTTTGATGGTCTTGTTTATCCTAATTGTATATCTTGTTCATCCTAATTGTATATCTTGTTCAATGTATTTGGTTGTATCCATATCCACTTTCATGGATATGTTTTCTTTCAAATTTTGTAAGTATCTTTTGACTCAAAAAGGAAAAGAAGAAAGAAAAAAACACAATGCATGATATAAGCGATGTGTTTTGTCCATTGCTCTATGTAATTTTTTGTTGACATATATAGTTTCATATTTGTATAATGACAAAAAATCTTAGATCTTTTATATATGACATTTATATCCGATAAACAACAACAACAACAACAACAACAACAAAAAAAATAAAAAAATCATGAGCATGCAAAAATAATAACTTATCATGTTTGGAAACAAAGTATTACCATTCTAGCATGTTTTATCATGCAGTTTTTGTTTATCAAACAATGCACATGCTTGGATCCTTATCTAGTTATTTTTGGAAGTTCTTTTGGACTGCATCAACAACTGAAGATTGCATGCAAATATAAAGACAATTGAACCATGCACAATGCAAGTGGCACACAACACTTTTTTTTCTTTTGTTGAGATGTTTATTCCTTTTCTTCTACTTTTAATGCTTTAATTTGCCACTGATTATTGATGGTGACAAATTCCATTTTCCAATTATTCTTGGGGTATGCAAATGACATTGCATAGAATAAATAACAATTTTTTTCCATATTTTTAAATTCATTGTTATTGTTTTTGTCAAAGAAAAAGTTGAAAGCAACATGCATGATGGTGTGTCCAATATGCATCACAAACACTTAATAGAGAATTCTAAATATTCATATTTGTCCAAAATTGATCTATTAAAGTGGCTACATTTGTTGTTGGAATATTTGATATCAAATAAAAACCATGCCTATGCATTGTTTTTAAAAGCCGTTGTCTAGATATTATTTCCTTAAGCATGTCAATATTGAAATCACCAACAAATACAATTTTATTTTCAGGAAGTAATCTAGTAGATGTTGTCAATGTGACCATTCATCTGGACCTCTCAAAGATGTTAGGGTCTATGAAATGCCAACTAAATGAAGAGGTGTTAGGTCAATCATTGTCAATGTCACCACCACCCAGACCTCTGACAAATCTCAAGGCCCAGGAGAACCCCACCAAACAAAGAGGCACCAAGCCAGAAACTATCAGTATGGTGAGTCTACCTGAACATTCATAGATGTCATAGCCATGGAGAGCCCAACAAAAAAATAGATGCCACATTGATATTTATCATTGCAACTAGTCCCCCTAACCTGAAAGAGATAACACAACTGGAAAAAGATCGATAGAATGAAAAGGTGCCACTTCACTAGTTTTTAGCATGACCAATTCCTTGACCTAGTAGAGATGTCAGAGTTGAGAAGAACCTGGCTGAACAAAGACACACCACATCGGCAATTATCAGTGCGACCAATCCCCCCACCTCGCAGAGATGTCACAGTCGGGAGAAAACTAGTGGAATGAACAAGTGCCACATCTATAGTTTTCAATGTGGTTAGTCATCCAGACCTGTCAGAGATGTCAGGCCTTAGAAAACCTACATTAAATGAAGATATGCCACATTGCTACTTACAATCTTGGTGAGTTCTCTACACCTGTCAGATATGTCACAGCCCGAGAGAACCCAACCCAATGAAAATGTAATGCATGGACTAATATGCAGGTGATCTGACTACTACCTAAGACCTTAGCTGGCTCAAATAAAATGACACATAAAACTCAAAAGCCTATAATAACATGCCTTGTGTCTGTAGACAACACATCACCTACTCTAAGAGAACGATATAGATTACCGAGCCTCATCCACATGTCAGACATGTTAGATTCAAGAAGAGCCTAGCCAAATAAAAATATGCCACTTTGCTAGTTTTCAATGCAACCAAACTTGTGGACCCACCAAAATAATCAGAGATAGAAAAAGCATGACCAAACCAAGAGGTGCCACATCACTAGTTATCAATATGACTAGGGGATAATGAAAAACTTAGCCAAATGAAGAGACACCATGTCACCACTTATCATTGTGGCTAATCCCCCAAACCTCTCAGAGATGTCAGGCCTCGGGAGAGTTGGTCTAAATAAAAAGGTGACACATTGCCACTTTCCAATGTGCAAGCCCTCAGCCTTGTCAGATATGTCAGAGCCAAAATGAAGAGGCATCATGTTGACTAGTATGCAGATGAACTCATTACCACCATAACCCTCGTCCAACTCATAATAAAATAACAATGAAATTTAAAGGTCTATAACAACATTCCCCATGTCCTTAGATAACACATCACCCACTTAAAGAGAACAATATACACTGTCAAGCCACATTCGCATGCCACTAGGACCTACATTTTATTTCATCTCACTTTTTATCTCGCTTTTTGGGGACAAAATCATATCGTATGCTTAAGAAAATAGACTATAATCTATACTTAATTTTTTAGATTTCTTTGATTTTATTGAATGGTTCAAGTATTTTTTCTTTTATTAATCTAAAATACAACAATTTCTCCAGAAAAGTAATCATGTCACCCTATATTAACTAATAGAAATACAATAAACTATTTTATTTTGTATTTATTAAAATGCAAATATTTCAAATCTAATATTAAAATTAAAAAGTGCTCACCTTTCATTAGTTGCACATTACCCTCTACAAATTATTAAATTAAACCGATTATATACAATAGATCCCTCTTACACAAATACTAATAATAAAAAATAAACATTTATCATTCAATTAAAAAAATACAAAACTATTTCCTCAATATTTCAAAGACTATATTGACTTTTGAGTTTGCAAGTGTAACATAGATAAAATGTACAAAACATAAGTAGACATGAGTGATGAAGCTAGAAACCTAGATGTCTTAGAAGTTTTCAAAGTAGTTATTCCAAAGTAAATATTTAAATATATTTTTTAAATATTTAAGATTTTTTTTTTCAAAAATACTCCTTTCAAAAATATATTAAAATAATTTATACCTCAATGAATAATAGTATAATAAATTATTATCCTTAAAGATTAGATTACAACACTTTTGTGTGTGTGTGTGTATAAAGGTAAGGAACCATCTCTAATTTTAAGAAATTAAAAATAAAATCTTAAAACTAATGAAAATAATTTAATTATTTTTCAATAATGTTGAAAACTATATTTTAAAATGTCATTCATTATGCAATTATCTATATTTAGAGATTAGCAGGTCATTAAATCTGAAATTATTTAAATTTAACATTTAGAGATTCCATAATTAAAGTTAAAATGCTTTCGGCAACATTTTACCTAAAGCTTTTTTTATTTTTAACAATACGCAAATATGTTGTGTATCTTTCTCTGCATTTTACAATGACACTGTCACTCCTTGTCCTACTTGTTCATGTGGTTGTCATGATCCTTCAAAAATTCAACCAAAATAGATATGTTTAGAATAAGTTGCTATCTAATAAATTTATTCTTTACATAATGTTTTGTAATAGAAAAATATTAAAAAAAAAAAAGTTGCTAACTATTTTTTCTGATGAAATATATCCATATATTTACTAAATAAAAATATAAAAATAATTCAAAAAAAAATATAGGCAGTATGAGAGCATGCCATGTCACACTAGGCAAACCCTAGGAGCCAAAAACAAAAGCACCACTCACAATTAGGCAAAACCTAGGAACAGGTCACAAAATCATAATAAAAGATAACTTTAAGTAGCAAAAGCAAGGTCAGAAGGTGGAGGATCAATATCATCAAGACCTCAGCATGAGCTTGGCAAGTCTTTACCATTGGAATAGGCTCCTAGCCAATAGCTTGAGTAGTGTCTTTGTCATCTTCTTCTTCCTGTGTTCAAGTAGATGAAATGGCTAGAGAAAGCCTGGGGAACTTGTCTAACATGTCTGATCAGCCTCTAGGTGACATCCCCCAAGCATCTAGGTGCAGTAGAGGAGGAACATCTCAACTATCCTACCCAATTAGGGAAGGAGGTGAATGCTGCCACCCTCGTTACTACCTAGGAGGGGTCATGCCTTAGTACGGGGTGTTGCTGTGAGAGCGGTGTCAGGAACTATTACAATTATGCCCACCACAAAGTGGCAAAGCAATTCTATCCTCCAGTTTGGAATCCTTGGATGGAGATGGTAGAGCTCGAGCCATTGCACAAGGATCATCTCCCCAATGAGAGAGGATATCTTGAAGGTGCCCAATCTCTATAGCCACTTTAATAGCTTGAACTTGAATCTAAAAAAGAACATTAGAGATGATAGAGGACTTGCTTAACTTAGAGACATTACAATCAACAAAAACATTATTAAACACTTTTCTAAATCTAGAAGAGAATCTTCACTCTGAAAGTATGCAAGACTTATGTGTATTTAAAGGGCATCACAGGTTTATCTCCAAGGAATATGTGCTGCCAAAGAAGGAATTTGCACTGGAAAGGCCTAAAGAGATCATGGATCCAAGTCTAGACCCTTTAATCTTTAGAAAAATACCAAAAAACATGAGGAAGTGTCTCAAGGTGGCCACAAAAAGGGCAAGTAGGAAGGTGAACTCCTAGCTGAACGAGTCTTCTACCAATAGGTAAGCCTTGGTGTAGTATACACCAAGAAAAATGAGCAAGCTTGGGCTCCACACAAGCCCTCCAGATAGTGTTGAAATAGAATCTCCACATAGCAACAAATGAATGCAACCCCCAACATGTATTAAGCTTTTCCACCATGGGCAAATGGGGGGTGAGCCATCCATAGCCAAGGAAAGGAGTGTAATTGCGAAAGGGGGTCTCCACATACCACTTTTAGTCCTTCCACCATGAATGAGTGGAGTGGACCAAGATTTTGTGGAAAAAGGAGGGTGGCATGGTGTTAAGTATCTCCTGGTAAGATTCCTGGTCTGCATTGGCTAATCAAAATTTGGCTTTCACCTCTTCCCAAGATAACCAAGAGAGAGATTGCCTACAGTAGATATCCTGAACAGTATGAATTCCCCTTTGGAAAAACTTGAGAGTGTTGATCCAAGCGACCTTTGCCAGGGACACTTAATTGAATTTTATAATAGGAGACCACCAGATTGAGTGGGTGTTAACAGATAACCCATCACAAAATCCTAAACCATTCCAAAGAAGCCATGGTTTAACCTTTTCTCATGCCTTCCAAATGCTTTTAGCCACAAAAGACCCTATGATTTGGATGGGAGACTTAATGAAGAGTAAATTGGGAAAGTCGAGTCCTTTCTATGATTTCTTACCCTTAGGCAAGCTTGAAAAGATATAGTGTCTGAACAACACCTTCCAAGCTTATTGGTCTTTAATGCTTTGCACAATCCATTTGGCACATAAGGCAGTTCCTTATTGGGCTATGTCAATGAGCCCCATCCCGCTGGCATCTTGCATGAGGCAACAATATTCTCAGGCCATTCTATGGAATTCTTTACCTTAGGGGGAATTGGCCCAAATAAAATATCTGAGCAATTTCTCCAAATTCTGTAAGATTTCTTAGAAGGCACTCAACATGAAGAGTAGTACACATGGGTGGTCACAATTTTTTTTGAACAAATTTAAAATTTTACTGCTAATGAAATAGACTTGGTCATTCAATATTCTAACTTCTTAGCAACTCTGTCAACAACATATTGCCATAACAAAGGTGGTGAAGCATAAAAAACAAAGGGGATGCCAAGAAATTTGAAGATTTCATCATGTTGGATCCACTTACAACTGTATTTAGTAGCTCGTCGGTAGAGGGAGGTAAGATTGATTATAGCAACAAATTTTGTGCCGTTGGATGCTGGAGCCTGAGGCCAGATAGAAGGTGTCGAGACACTACAAGGCATTATCCATATTGGACTCATCCTCAATGAGAGTAAGTAGGGATTCATCCACAAAGTGACCATTAAGCAATTGCGTATCTTCTTTCGGGTTCATGACGTCTAGAGGGAGATAAATTCCCTTAACAAGGCCCCTAGTTTGGGTATTGCTAAGAAGATATCCAAAACCCTTAGCTTCAAACACATATAATGTAGGAGCTAGTGGGTACCCTTGACAAATGGAGTGAAACAAGCCAAACTACTCAGATGTGACTCCATTAATAGAAAAGATAGCCAAGGCATCTTCAAATAACATCTTGACAGTTTGGATGAAGATGGGTTCAAAGCCTAGCGCTCAAAGCATGGCTAGTATGAATGGCCATTCAATATGGTCATAAGATTTTTCAAAGTCAATTTTAATGAACATAGCTTGTTGCTTAGACCTTTTGGCCCAATCCATCCCTTCTTAGACTGCTATAATGTTATCCAAAATATAATGGCTTTTGAAGAAACCCATTTGTTCAAGGTGCATGATGAGAGGTAACATATTGCACAATTGGATCGCCAGAGCCTTGGTAATGATTTTATAGGAGACATTCAGGGGGGGTGATGGGCCACTAATTTTAGATCAGCTCAGGATCTCCCTAATTTGGTATGAATTTAATATTTCCTTTATTTATATTTTTACCCAACAAATGCGAGTGAAATGCTTATTGATTAACATTGTGCAAGTCACTACCCAAAAGATCCCAAAGGGTTTTATAGAATTCATAGGGGAAGCCATCAATGCCAGGAGCTCTATCATTAGCCACGTGAGACACTGCCTCATGCAAATCATCAACAGTGAGGGGCTTATCGCAATCCACCTGCTAGGTGGGAGTGAGTTTGCATGGCACCACTGCGAGACATTGCTGAAAGGAAATTTCCCACTCAATCAAGAATGTTTGAGCTTTAAACACATGTTGATAATGGTGGATAAAGGATTGAACAATATGCAGGGTCTCTATGAGTCTGTTGCTAGCTTCAAAGATGACTTGTATTTGTTACTTCAAGTTCTTGGTTTGTAATATTTGGAAGAACTCCTTTGAAGCTTTGTCCCCTATCTTGAGCCAATAAATCATGGTTTTAATTTGGGCTCCCTAGGTATTATAGTTATCTACAATTTGAATGTGGTGTCATAATGAGGTTACTCTGACCTACAAGATCTCATTGAAGGGATCCTTTTCTAGGGCTAAAGACACATGGCTTAGCTCTAAAGAAGTAGTAGAGTAAGAGTGTCCAAATTTTAGCAAGTTGGCAACCATAGATTTGCAGAAAGTGAGAGGTCTTTCTGATGGCATCATCCCACCAAAGAATCCAACTAGATTCTTGGGAAGGATGTGGATCTAAATTTTAAAATCTCCTAATGTGGGCCAATGTGGGCCCATGTTTGAACAAATAAGTGTTAAGGAAGAACTGCATTATGTGGATTTTGGGTTTCATAAACTGCCATGTCACTCTGAATCCAATAGGGGAGTGGTAAAAAAACCCAAAATCTGGTAGCGCCTACACCAAAGGTAAAAAACCATTATCAAAGGAGAAGTACAGTTGGGTGGATATCATTGCCATATCTAGGCATTTCAGAATCCAAGTGGGGCCATTGCTCAAAGATGACTTTCCCCCTTTGCGTGTAGCAGTTAAGCTTGCAGCTTTGGAGTGGTTGTTCTTCTTCCTGACTGTAATCCATTTGTCCTTAGCTAGTTTTTTGCTAGTTTCAAGAGAGGGCTTGGGGGGAGAGGATGAGTAGTTGGACACATTGTTACGAGCCAACTGAAGGGGAAAATCTCGTATCTTATGTTTTATGGCTTGATAACAAAAATAAGTGTTAGGCAAGTTGATATATAGGACTCACTGAGAGTGCCTCACACCCCCAACTTAAATTTCTATGAACTCCTTGAGGTCTCGGGAAAGGTCTACTTTTTACACAGACCCTTTTTTGCGGTTTAGCAGAGTAGAATCGAATTTGTTCATGAAAAACCACACGACTTATGGAGGAAGCTGTCTGGTGAATAAAGTGTTATCAAGGAAATGAGAGGCCTTGAAATTCAACCCAAACTGGGACTAAGAGCAGTGTGATTCGAGACCACAAAGTCTCGTGTCCAGGAGGAAAGAACCATAAGTGATTTCCTGACATACCAAGTGGTAAATCTATGGAGGATTCCTCCTGTATGAGAAGGGTCAGTAAAGAGAAAAAGAAAAAAACCCTTAGTCAATTTCCTATATGCTCTCAAGCTTAATGTCGTGAGCTACCCAATGAGTTTGAACCTAAGACCGTAGCGTATTTTTAGAGGGAATTCTCCCAACAAAATATCCTATCAAACAAAATTACTCTAACCATTGACACATCGAATTAAATTCAGGAATAGGTAATATAACATCAGGGTTCGAGGCATTACCTCATGGTAAACCTTTGGGACAAACTTCCTCAAGCGCTTGTAGGGGTCCATTGCTCAATGCTCCACCATTCTTCTCTGCAGCTGAAATAACCATGATAGAATGAGAAGTCATTATAAAGTTTGGTCTCGTTTGAAAACGAAAAACCCTAAATAACAATAAATGCAAGTCCTATAAGTGACTTAAATCCATAATGTGACACAAAGCTAGATAGACAAAAAAATAAGGGCCATCTTAATGGTGTATATGGAAGAAA
Organism: Torreya grandis; assembly: GCA_037957365.1. Classification (NCBI taxonomy): domain Eukaryota; kingdom Viridiplantae; phylum Streptophyta; class Pinopsida; order Cupressales; family Taxaceae; genus Torreya; species Torreya grandis. The sequence goes on from JARHVA010008358.1 coordinate 285,335, forward strand.
CCCTAATAAAACAAAAAACCCATTCTATTTTCAAGCTACTAACTATTTTATAAAATAACACTTCCCCGAAAAAAAAAAAATCAAGTTTTGAAGAGTCTATCCAAATCATTCCAAAATGACTTTCACTCCCAAAAAAAAAAAAAGAAAAAGAAAAATAAAACAACAAAAAATAAACATATAAAATCTAAAAAAATTCTAGTGCTATTTTGCAAATGAGTTAGCAACTTCCATTTTTATATAAGCCATTGAAATGATTGTAAGGGGTTTATCATAACAATGAAGATGTGATTGGATTGTAGACTTAGAGATCTCTCTTTAAACTAGTTATTACAAAAGGACAAAAATTAATCCAGATTTAGGTCTACAATCCAATCATATATTCATCATGATGATACGTAGCATTTTCTATTTATAATAAATTGTGAAAGCTTAAAAATCCCTATTGTATTCTAATATCTTAACATGGATTCTTTCAGGGAAATACCAACAGGTACAGCTGTAAATACAAATACAATTGAGGTCCAATGCACTCGCCATGTGTCGTCCAGTAAGAGTTCATTGGCATATCATGGCAAGTTGCATAGGCTATTGGCGAGTTAAGCTTACCATAATAAACTTTGACTGCCATAAAAATTATACAAACTGGAATCTCATCATCTAGCATCCCCATTTCAATACCTTGGAGAGGATTTTCAGCTCAACTATAGTGGCATCACCCAAAATAAGCTTATAAGTATTCCACATCATCAATTTTTACAGATTTTTATAGGTAGATATTATGAATAATTTATGTGGATTGAACCGTATCGTATAGTATTCTTTTCTTTTCTTCAACTTTTAGGATCTAGCTTCTAGACCCAGAAGGGTAAAAAATTAGACCTGAAAAGTCAGGACAAAGGAATACAGATCTGTTCAATCCAAATAAATTTCACATCATTACTATTATTTAATTCTTGCCACATCAAATGGCTCTGTCATCTGCTTATCTAGTATTGTTATTAGATATCATTTAAATGGATCAACTGCATACATCATTTTAATAATGTAGTGATAAAACCAAATCCTTAAGATACGGTATGCAAGCTTCATAGTCTAAATATAGTTATATTGATTGATTAGTTTTATATGCCAAATGCAGACAATTTAGTCTAAGGCTGGTACATTTTTCCAAAATAAGACTTGAGCACGCACCAGAACCATTCCCTCTATGGTGGAGGGCCATCTACCATAAAAATTGAGTTGCCATCAGGTATTACAGGATATAGGCACTGCATAGATAAATGATTATCTGCATACTAGATATAAACCATTGAAAAACACCATAAACATTAGAGTAGATAATTATTTTTGGAGTATTTAGATACTTCTCCCACATCAATACTAAATGATTATCTGCATGGTACTTAAATAGTACTCACTTTTTAAAAAAGCATCGTATACACATTATATATATTACATTTTTAAAAATTATTTTAATTTAAAATACTTAATTAACATAAATGTTTGTAGGAAGGTAATTTGTTTTATTGATAATATATTGAGTTTATATATTATGTGAACTAAGTTTTCTAATCAATGTCAACTTAAATTTCAGTCTTAAAAATAATTTAAAAAATTACAAATAAATTGAATATATTTAATTTGATATAATAAAACATTTTTAATGAATTAATTTAAAATAATAAATCATTTTCTATAAACTTATAGTCTACTTATATCATAGTAATCATTTGAAATTGTCAAAACAACATGTGTTATGAACTTATGGTCAGATCTAACATTCATAAACCTTAAACTAATGGAATGAGTGCTAAACAAACTGTTCAAGCTCAAGAGACTTGGATTTAATGCTTTACAATGCAAATCAAATCAAGTGGATGCAAAATAGTGCCAAATGCAAAACTTTATCTTTCTCAATTGGAGATCTGCAACAAATAACCTTCAAACAACAAATGAAAAACTTTGAAATGAGGATTTGCATTTAGATACATCTTGTGATTATGTTCATAATACTTATATTATTTGTTGTTCTTATTCTACACCTCCTTTAATTTTATGCAAACCTGAAACACAATCAATCAACCAGAAAACCTACAATATGTATATTTTAACTTAAATATTTATTTTGACTATGCAAACAATGGACAACATGGACTGTAAACTATGGATAAGGTGGAAAACATGGAAGAAGAGAGGAAAATGTAGGTGGATGATGTATGTTAGCAATTGTGCACATGTCTTGCACTGTAAATTGTTAACAATGTGCAAGTAGGGTGGATGGACACAAATGATATTTGCACTGCATAGCCATTAAACCATTTTGATGCAAAAATAAATGAATCGATGGCAAACGAGGGGTCCAAATGAACTTTCTTTGATAATTGAAGAATTTATTTGTTGTGAAAGATCCAAAGGCTCGTATGTTCACAACATAATTTTGGGGGTCAATCAACTTCACTTCTTTATTCAATATAACTTATTACATTATATATATGTTTGCACTCCTTCATCCTAGGATTCAAAATTCATCTTGAATCCCTGAAATCTCTCAATATATCTCCTAGAATCACTCAAAAACCTATCTCCTACAAACTCTCACCCTATCCTCTCTCACAATCCTATCTATGTGATTTGCATTATCAACTCACTTAAAATTTTATTATGTTCACACAATATTATAATAACTAATAATATTCAATGTGGAGCACTAAAATAATATTCCTAGCAAGAACATAGTTCATCTACTATAGACACAACATAGTTGCTTCAAGATGTTGTTCCATTTTAGATATTGTTATATACATAATATGTTTGTTTGAAGATGTTGTTCCCTCCCAGACATCGTTATCACTCTAAGAGGACAACAAACAATTTCTAGGAGTCATTGGGAAAAATCTATTAGCTTGTATGAACAAGGATACAAATCACACTAAAAAGAACAATAATTAAATCTTACATGAATAGTCATGGTCTTGAATGAGTTTATTAAAAACATTGGGGCCATAGAGGAAATCAAAATGGAAAACAAGGGACAAAACTTCAAAACATCCAAATAAATTGTAATGGAAAAATGTTAAAACAAAACATTAAATGTATGAAAAATGATAATGCTACTAATGGAAAAATGAATATATGGGTGTGTGTGTGTGTGTGTGTGTGTATCATGATCAATGTATTGTTGTAGTGAAAATAATCTTAAAGGCAAAAGTATATTACCCTAAAAATTAGCTTCCTTATCCTCAAGACCCTAAGTTGGCTTGTGAAAGATGAAAACCTATACAAAATGATGAACTACAATTGGGCTGAGATGACCTCAATCACCTCCATTGATGATAAAGCATTGCATACATATTCACTACTCCAAAGAGGGAAATCAAACTACATGTAATTTTCCCCCTTAGTGTGAATGTGAAATTATTCTCTCCGGCTATATAAATGCACCTATAAATTAGGATTTGATCTTAGAAATGTAGGCACTTGACCTGGATTGGTGTGTTTTAGACTTTGCTGATGACTGATCCTAGTGCTTGATTTAAAAGTTGGGAAGAATATGGTAAATTTTATCAATGTGCAGTAGTGAATAGATGTTTGATATATACGTGTCAAGTGAGTGCTAAGCGTAGATCTAATTTATATTTATATGAGTCCATTTAGGTAATTTCCTATGCCACCGACATGTTAGGTGAACAGGTTGATCTATTAGAAGGGTATGATTTTGAAAAATTGTCATTGATAGGCAAAGGGCAAAAATGTTAGCCTCAAATAGTAACATCAATGTTATTATTTGATCCCAACATTACTATCTAGAAGATAGAAATGCCACTATAGTGATATGAACTTGTTTGAGTAGGATATTTAACAGACTTAACACATACCAAAATATTTCTGTAGGTGATAGATAATAACTTAAAATGAATTAGGCTCATAACTAGTATACAAGCACATGAGAATAGTGAGTGAGAACTATTTATATACACACAAGCCATGTCGGATGAGTGTAAGTCAATATTGACATTGTTGAGTGTCAAATACAAAATTCTAGTGTCTACAACTGTAAGAAGAGTTTTGTGTCTATAAAATCCCACCTTGACTTTTGTAAAGGGATCATTCATGTTGATTATTCAATCACTTGGTATTGTATTAACTATTTTTGTTAGGATTATTGTTTTATTGAGATACAATTTTCCATTATGTAGGCTTGAATGGAACTATAAAAGATTCATGTTGAGTTATTATGCACTATTATGAGTCTCTTATGGGAATCTGATCTATTGTTAAATGACATTACATGCATATATTACTCATTATATTTAATTATAGTTCTATATTGCATGTTAATGATAATGTCTTTCATGTATGACAATGGTTTCCATATAGATATTATCTTCATCCAATCCAACATGCCCAATTAATCTCTCTCTATTCCTTAAGTGAGCACTCAAGTAACACTTAAGTGATAGTTGAATGTGGAAAGTTAGACCTAATTTTTGGATTTTTATAATTGGTGAAAATATGTTATGTAAGTGTTGGAAAACCCCACCAAATCACCAATGAGTCTCTTATATACATTGTGATTCAAATATAAATGGAAATTCAAGTTGATGCATAGGTATTTGTAAAATTGTAACTCTTCTATGCATTAGTACCATAAAATATCAGAGGATAATAACTCTTTTTGTATTTATTTATCATTACTCTGGTTTTATCGTTATTAATTATACTTTTAAATTTTCATAATTCGAACAAAATTATTGAAGAGCTTGAAGTTGCTTATGAAGATTGGTGAGAGTTTTTGCAAGAAGAACAATGGCACCAACATATATGAGAATGATCATAATGAGGCCCATCATGTTAATAGTAATGCACTCATCTATTGATACAAGTTTATGACCCACTCCAAAAATTTGATAGTTTTTCAACATCTCATTTTAGGGTCATAAGGCATAACCCAAAGAATGAGTTGTAGGTATGCAATTTTATATATAACCAAATAGTGTAATAGAGGTTAAACAATATGGTATTTGATTTTCCCAAACCTTCCCCCATAGATGAATTATTCAACCTATCTAGCAAACTAAACTATACTAAGCATGAATTTTCAAAATGATTCTAGTGTATATAAATTGTCTTGACTGAAATTAACATAAAAAAGAAGGAAAGGTAAGGCATATATGAATGGTTTTTGAGTAGGCAGAGATATCTTTGTAAATAGACTAGATTTTAGAAACTCATTAAGAAATTTTATTATTATTATTATTATTATTATTATTATTGATATCATCTTTTGACTGGAGCTACAACTGGTTCTAGGGCACAAACTGGTGGCCTAGTCCCCATGAATTATTAAACCAATATAAATGACTATCACTTGAACACTTTAAAATCATCGAGTAAATTCAAACAACCACATCTAGCCTATAAACTCCATATGAAATTATAACTTGGGTGCGACTAGGCATAACCAACCCACTTTACCAACCCTTCTACATCTCATTGGCATTTAATTATAGTTATTACTAAAATATAAATCAATATAATGAAGAGCCTAAGGGAAAGATATTGTAAATGAATTCTTGTGACATACACTTGATATATTTTGATCTATGATAAATTGATTAATATGCACATTCATTCATAAAATCACAGTTATATCAAAAGTTTTAATTAAAAAATAACCAAACCAAATAAGAACTCAATTTAACTAATTTTTAATTCACGCATATGAATTTCATATATTGATCAATCTAATAAAACATCTTGTTTATCACATAGAATTTGGGAAAGCTAAAACACCATAACTCATCTAACTTTTTTGAAGAATTTTGAGCTTATATTGCATAAATCTTCCTCCTTTAAAAGAGGTGAATATAAAGTGTATATATGAGTTTTATATGGGCATCATCACACCTATAAGTTTAGTTTGGATGAAAATATTAAAAACAACTTTTATAATATTAGTCTAAAGCTAACCATAAAAAAAGTTTACAATGTTTTTATAAAAGCAACACTCAGCCTAAAAAATATATTTTGTTTTCTTATATCACTAGGCTTTATCTGATGCTTTAGAGGAAATTGAATTTTAACTTTTGAAAAGTAAGAGCACATGCTTGGTAATCCTCATCTATCATTTCAAAATTAATAATTTCAACTCTAAATATATACTCTACCTTAATCAATAATGATGCATGATTGGCAATTGGAGTGTAAAGGGTTAATTTCATTGCAGTGGCTCTTTTATTCTTTATCATAACTCACTAAGTCAATGACCTCACTGCCTCCCCCATTATTTTCCTCTAAGATTATCTTTTTGAAATATGGTAAAAAGGTGATTAACTTAGGTTTGAACTCTACACGGGATATGAGCTAACTATTTGGAAAACAATAATGAAAGAATACTTGATCCCTGAAATCAACTCCAAAATCTTATCTATTGAACCATCAATAAAGATGACGATAACACTCATACTATTAAACCATACCTGAAGAGAATTTCTCATATGCATAACAAAGTTATAACAAAGATGAATATCAAATAATGCCATCAAATTCAAATGTGGAAACATATTATTTTTTACCACGCTACTCAAATAATCTAACTATGTCTCCATCCTAGCAATGTGCTCTTGATATAGTTTAACCTTTTGCTTCAAAGGAGAACTCTTATTCTTTACTTAAAAATTGGTGACCAATAATAGATATAAATACTCCAATGCATTTTCAATTTATTTATGATATTCTTGGGAACCATGGTCTTGGTATGTCTTTTCATCCTTCTCATCTTTTGTTTGATGCCCTAGACAATTTTATTCTCCATCTCGCTAGTTTTTAATACTACATATTTAGGATATTCTATGAATTCATCTTGTTTTCTAGGCATATTCTTTCTCTTTCCAATCAATGTGAAAAAATATTATTTCATTTCACATAAAGTGGGATTTTCCCCTTTAGTGAATTTTATTCTTGTGACCCATTTATGCTTGCCTATAGCTTTTATAAACTATAGTTTCACCTCATTTTCATCAACTATATTCATAAATTGCCTTTAAGACTTGTCAAGTTGTATGTTGTCTATTCAGTTTTATTCTTCATGTTATAGAGAAACAATATAAGTTGTGGATGGTGTGGCCAAGGTAGATGATGTGGTATGAATGGGAGTGACCAATGGGATGGTGAAAGTAGGGTCAATAAGAATGAATGTAGTGTGGGCTATAGATGCATGGGATATGATGATAGTCTAAGGGAAGGGTATGATATATATCTCCAACTATGGTAAAAAATTCTTTCTCAAGCACTATTGGTAAAGAAATGCAAGATAAATTTTATTTTCTTTCAGGTTCCTTTGGTTTAAACATAACATGACCAATAACTTCAAACAACCTAGTCATGACAATGATATTTGAATAATGAGAGATGTGTGATGGGTCAATTATCATAAATGGTGCCTTGGACTGAAGTTGGATCTCCTTGAGAGTGAAATGTCTATCCAATGTTGTTATGGTAGCCAATATAAGAGAGACAATATACATGATACAAGGAAGTTGGACAAATCCTACCTTAACAGTATCCTCAATTTGGATTGAAACATGTAGGATAGAAACTAGAGGGATTTGAATTCCTTTCTTAGGGGCCAATTATGTAGTGTATACTTTAGTAATTTAGGTAGTTTTATTTGGAGCTATGGGGATTAATAATCTAGTTTTAGGCATTGAATCAAGGATTTAAAATGGTGCATTTTATAATGAAGGCATGAAAGGAGAAATAAGATAAGTTTCCACCATTTACTTTATTTCTTTTGTTACAAGTTCTATGATTGTAAATTATGGATTATCAAGGACTTTTGAAACATGCAGGGGAGAAGGAGAGTGAACATAACATAAAGAATGGGATTGTGTTGCCTTTGAAGGTGAAATTATCCTTTGAGATATCGATGGAGGATGGATTCCTTATAGCAAATTATTCTTGAGACAAGGATTAGTATGAGGAAAAACATCATGGGATGCAGATGAATTTGGCCTCTCCTCAATTTATTGTGAATGTTCTTACCTTAGAAGTGACCTTATTATTCCTTCAACTTACATTTTCCTTGAAAATTCTTTGTCATTCTCTAAATTTAAATATATCCAATCATGGGGATGAGGATGGTGGTTATACACCACTATTAATTTTCCCATCAATGATCTTAGACATGTTTTCACAATGAATTTTGGATCCCATTGCCTAAGATCATGATCATCAAGATTGAATAAAGGCATGTGTGTTATTGTTGTCTAAAATTCTAGCCACACTTTGAAATTGATGATTCTTATTTAGAATGACATTGGAGGCCATGAAGTTTGTCTCTTTCCTTACATATACCACCAATCTCATGGAGAATTAGATATTCCACCTCCTACTTTGCAAGCTTGTTAGGTACAAAGTTGGACAACTTAAGATGGGATTAAAAAATTACCTCAATTTAAAAAACTATATAATCAAGACAATACCAATAAGTTACCATGATTACAATTGACCTTATGATTTCTTCTGAGAGTCTAGGCATTGGTATCTCATTGATATGTTGGTATAAATGGGGATAAAACCAATCACAAATCTCCTTAATAAAATTTATAAATTTATCTATGGGTTTGATAAATTTAAATGGATTAGAGTCTTAGAATCAGGAGCCCACAAAATTTTATCAAACCTTATTGTTCCACAGGTTGCATCAACCAAGTAAGACATCATGTAGAAAATTTGTCCTTCTCTCACTCCCATAACTTTTTATCTAAAATTAAAATAAATAATCTCCCCTAGGGCCAGGACTTGCTTATCATCAATAATAATAGGCAATAAAAGAACCTAGAGATTGTTTACTTGAATTATATTTGTGGCTTTATATAGTATATTCATTAATACAAAGGTAATTTAGATGCTATGTTGAAATAACCTAATGGGAATTTTTACCACATATTCCATATCGACCCAATGGTCAAGGTATTTAGACCAATATTTGATAATTTCCTTAAATTATGGCTATTGAGCCAATTCTATACCACTATTTGATTGTATACTATTATGGACTGGGATAATTGATAGTGCCCTTCTATGGCTAGATTTATAAGGAATGCTTATTGATTTTAGTTATTCAAGGACATAACCATGTAATTATAATATGAGTTCAGAGAAAATAAATTGTAGAAAATATCTACACAAGGGAATACCTAAGATTTGGAAACTACTAGATGAAGATCCACCTTTTACAAATCTAAAAAAATGTTTTAATAATCTGCATCCACTACAGAAGGGATATCTTCATCTGGTATAGGCATCATTCTCTCTACCTTGTCAAAAATAACATTATAGCATTTCAAACCCAATCACAATGCATTTTGGATAAAAACCGTGTTTGTGAATACTAGAGGTGTGCCCTAAGAAAAGAGATACACAACCATTATTAAATGTGCTCAATATTATTTTCATTATTGAATCAATCTGTAATTTATTTAGTTAAAAAAAGATAGATTTTAAATATATTTGTGCTCTTTCAAATGAATTTTATCTTGATAATGATCCTTTTTAAAATAGTCTTGAGCAATAAAATCATTTTTCATTTGATTTTTTATTTAAATTACTAAGTGACATCCTTAATTTCCTTATTTGTGTTCATTAATTATAAAATATGGCTTTTGCAGCTCCATTGAATGTGTTTTCCCATTAATTTTTTATTTTGGCTCTTCATTTATAGTTTTATCAAAGAATGAATATGAGCCATTGTAGACACATAAATTAAAATTTAATCTAAAACAGTGCACTTGTGACTACTCCTTTACACACTTAGCTCTAGACCTATCTTCGGTCCCTTTTGATCACTTTCAACCACCTTACACATGAAGGATTCACTCTTCTAATCTTATTGAAGACCTTAGAATGCACCTATCCATCATGATATCAACCTTATACATAATCCAATCCATGTTAGACCTCTAACGCTAATGTTTTTCATCATTGGACAACACCATATTGGATAGGAGTGCTGCCCCGCTCTATTGTCCAATCCTCCTTTATTGTTAATATTTTAGTCCTCATTCCTTGGCCATGGAAATAAACAATCCCTGGAGTGGTAATAGGCAAGATAATATGTCATTGAGTGTCACTAAACCCATAACCATATTGATCCAATTAACTAATATATTTATTTTATTATATTGTAGGATAAGAGGTTGAAAAAAATACGCCCCCTTGTGGGAGTACTTGGATAAAATAGTTCCTTACGTTGAATCATTGCCTAATTGAGAGTGATCAACTATCAATTTTTGAATAACTAATAAAGCTTATGTGTATTAGGACTCTAATGAATTATGAGAAGTAACCCATGTACTAATCCCCAAGAAGTTAGAACCAGGAAGGGTTCACCATAAGTGATACCAAGGTCATGGAGTGTTGCTAGACTCAAAAGTGCATCACCCATAATAGAATATAAAACCACACAATGGTTTCACTAGACGTAATTCCAAAGACATTGAGTGTCAATAGACTCGAATGTACACTACCCATAATATATTTAATCATACCATTGTAGACGACTCTAGATCCTATTTACCTAATTGAAAGAGAATGAAGAATATTCATTCCTCCATCTTGACAAGGTTGCTAGTAGATTTGAATAGAAATAACAACCATTTATATTTGAAACTATAAATTTGATATTTTAAAATTTTGTATTAACAAGTATCATGACTCTTAAGCTTTAAAAAATGTATATATATTAGCTTTTTAAAATTTAGAATGTGCTTGAATAAGTATCATGCCCCTTGAATCTGCACCAATTATATAAAATTCCATGCATTTATATTCTCAATTGTAATTTTAATGTGAAACCCATAATTGTTTTGTATATTCCCATGCATATGCATTAAAGTGTGTATGAATATATACTTTATTATATTAAAAGTGAGTGCATATGCATGTTGTATGCCCCTATAATTTGTATCAATATGCCAATACCTGTCATGTGCTTGATTTATAAATTACTTTAAAACTTTGAACGTGCATTGTGGACATTGTAATCTATCATGGAATATGATTTTACATTTATTTGAACCTTTTGAACCCTATTTTTTTTAATCTTTGATTTTACTAGGTGCACATGTTTGGCTTGTGCCCCCAATATTTGTACTAGTGTGTATACTTTTGTTATATTTTTTTCACCAATCAGTAGTATGTGAGTAGTTTGAACTCTTCGTAATCCTACATAAGGTGTCAAAAATTATTATGTGTCAACTAATTTTATATGATAAGACCATTGTATGTCCCCTCCTTTGATGTGAAGGATGAGAGTATCATATGCATCGTATCGAAAGAAAAAGATGTATGTTGAAAGATAAGTTTGGACACATTGAAATTTATTTGATTAGATAGTGTTTAAATTTTTTATCATTTTGATATATTAACATTTTGACTAGTTTTAATGTATTTGATGAAAATTCATATGAATATTTCTGAAGGGAATAGTTATAGTGAGAGAATTTCAAGATAACAAGAGATATACCAAAAACTCTATATATAGGTAAGTGAGTGTTAATTTTTCTATTTTTTATAAGGTTGAAAGGCATGATGTAAATATTACCATGTAGAAGAGAACATTACTAGCACTCCAATGCAACTCATGGACATTGATTTTAATAAGAATTGCTTGAGATATCACATGCACAAGTTTGAGAGTATTTAGTTATAAAGTTTTATTTTTGAAAATAAAAATTCAACCTGTATAAATAGGTTGGTTGAAAATAAAATTGTGATATATTTTCATTTCAACAATGTGTTTTTTTTGAGCTCTAAGTAAGATAAAATGCTAAATAAGAGAGAGTTTGGGCGTACGATATTCAAACAGGTAGAGGTTTCCCTAGCGTGTGAGGCTACTCCACCACTGATATGCCAACAAACTATTTTTTCACATATGTAACTTTTGAATATTTATCATTTTTTATATATTTTAATTATTTTTTTAATTTTTCCAATCATGTTTAATCTGCAGTAGTCATGCCCAAACCCTGCCCAAACTTGTCTAGGATGGTCGTGGACTTGTTTGATTGATTGTAAACCTATCTATTCTAGTGTAGACCTATCTATGGAAAAATTGTTACATTATTATTTGTTATAACTTATTTTTGACCATATTTTCATTAGATTCCTAACTTGTACTTTATGTATATGTTATTGTAGGCTTATATACATAGGCAGAAGAGTTTAGAAATTATCGCATGATAGAGATTATATAAGTATTACCTTTAAGTGATGTTGAGATGGCCACACTTGATGCAACCAATATTGGCCATGTTGGGAAGTTATTTATAATGACCCATGACATGCAAATGATGATAATATTGGCTAAGTGGGATCTGGACACATGCATTTTTTGGCTCCCTATAGGGGAGATGATTGTGATATTAGATGATGTTTGGAGGATCTTATGGTTATAAATTGTTAGTAAATGGGTAATTATAGATGATATTTTATGATTATATAGCTCCTTGGTCTTGTACACTTGGAAAACTTAGACCTTGATTGTTCTTCTCAGTTCTTTACCTTTCCCACTTCTGCAAGTCTTGCATCTACTCTATCTTTATACCCATTGGCCTATATCTCTTAGTTTGATCAATATTATGTTGATGACCTAGGTCTTCCATGTTTTATGGAATGTTTAAAATGTACTTATCTTCCATATCTACAAGTTCTAAGCCTATACCTACTTTCCTACTCCCTAGACACTAATGTCCAAGATAGATAGTAGCATTGACATTATTGTCCTATCCCAATGCAAGTGTCTAGTGCCCTAAATTCATCTAAATCATAAATAAAACATATACTAATATTAATCCTAAGTGCTTTAATGCGAGTTATTACTCAAAAGAGATTGATATAAATACAAGATCAACCCTCATTTATTCCTCAACTAGAAAAATACCAAAGAGACCAAGGCAACTTATCAAAAGCATTTTATCAAGCATTCAATTGAACAAAGATTCCATATTTCCATACCATTCATAGGTAAGACACATATACAAGTATAAATTACTAAAGGATTAACCCAAGAACCTAATTTTTCAAGTTATAAGCTAGGTCACTGTTGTACTTGCTTTGCATATATTATGATTCACACACAAGACAACAAGTAGGGGAGAACTGCATGAGTTCAAGGCTCTATTAGGAGTATTGGATATGTAGAAAATGCCCACTAATAGTGGGGTCTTTGGGTTATCTTGACATCATGTGCCCACTAACTCATTTTCCCCCCAAGGTCATTATGAAGATGAAAAGCTAAGATATTTTTATTTCATAAGGAACAACGGTCCATGACCTAGATTTGAATACATTATAATAAAGGCAAATCAAAACCCAAAAGCATATATGTGGTCACATCCTATTTTAGAAAGTATTATAGATGGGACATTAGCATCAAATCCAAATAGTAGCATTGACACAACCATCCCAGGCTGACATTATTATTCATAGATCTAGAATATGATGATTGTTCTAGAATCTCCTTCCTACCTATTTTTTGTCTATTCTAGATCTAGAATTACATTACCATCAAAACAAGATAAGTATATTTATTTGTCATTTCTATATATAGCATAATTGTACTTTCCATATTTAGACTATCACAACATAATAAATTTAGTGTATGCTTATATCTAAGTTTAACATCTAATTGACCTATTATATATATGATTATCAACCTTGTGCCATTTAATTTCTATGTAACCTTTAATGATAATCTAGGGCTAACCCAAATAAACTTTAGATATCCATTTTAGGGTTAAACATTCGGTGAACCTGATCTTTGAACATCAAACCCTAGATTACTTAGGGTTTTATGATTTTTTATATTGTTCATCCCTAAATTGCTATAAATTTTACAATCATGTTTCCCATGGATAGATCTATTAATTATTTAATGGTATAGTACCTTATAGTGGTTATTAATTATTATATCTCATGCCTAAATAACTCATTTTGATCTATAAGGGATTCAAAATTTACATTCCTATAGGCTCCTCCTTGTTTTAATGTTTACAATAAGTGGGTTCTAAATAAAAAGTAACACTAGATCTCTCTTCAAAATTATTTTTGTAATGCCACAAAACTAGAATCTAAGGAATATGACATTATTGACTAATCAAGCAACATGCATGCAAAAATATCAATCCTTGAGCTCCTAAAGTAATCTAATGTGTATAAAGATATCCTATATGAGACATTACATGAGACACAAGTTCCAAGTGATATTGAGCCTACTTATTTTTTGGATATCATGAAATATCTCAAGAATTATAACACACTCATTACCTTTGATCCAATAGATTTTCCATCCAAATATATTGTTTACCAAAATTTTCCTTTATTCATAAAAGTGACAATACAAAGTAAATGTGTCAAAAGAGTGTTCGTTGATAATGTATCAAGCCTAATAATTTGTAGCATACAATTCCTAACCACCATGGGTGTTAACCCAAATCTTTTTCAAAAATTATTTATGTAAATAATTTGGTTTGATAATTCACAAAGCCCTCTAGTTGGTCAAATTACATTGAATATTATTATAGGTCCCCGTACATTGCCCACTTTGTACCAAGTTATGAAAAATTATTTGAACTATAAAATTCTTTTGGGATGGTATTAGATACATAAAATGTATGTGGTTCCCCATAAATTACATGCATGCTTAAATTTTATCATCAAATAATCATTTACACATGTCCAATAAATCTTAATCCCTTCAAATTTTTTACAATGGCATAAAAAATGGATAATCTAAAACCATACGAATCTGAATATGAGTCCAAAACTGACACATTAGTACAAGAACCTAATCAGACCATGCTATCCAATGTACTCAAAATATAATTTACATGTTTGCCTGAGTCCCTAGCTTCCTTACTCCTGTGGTTAATAGAGTACGAGCTTGTATCTGTCCCTCATCCTATTGAGGTTTATATGTGAAGGATTTATCCCAAGGATATTCATAAATGATAAAGTATGAAAGTGAAGAAATAAAGAAATCACAAGACAAATTTATCTCTTAAAGTGCAAACCATAAATGAGACAAAAATTTTAAAGTGGGAAACTAAACGTATCAAAAAAAAACTCATGTGATCTTATTAGAAGGCTTACCATCAAAATATCGACAAGTACAAAAGATTGAATCAAGAGAAAAATGAGAAAAAAAGATAGAGTTATGAGTTTATAGTGAGGAAATAAGGAGAGGAAGGGATCTTTTATAGAGATAAAGAAAGAGAATAGGAGTTACAAAGAATCCCATTATTACTTTACAAGCTTCCTATGTGTGTGTTACTTGTGGCCTATTCCCTTAAAAAGTGAAGTGAGATGTGTGTTAAATGGGGGAAGGGGTTACTCATGCAAGTAACTCCCAAATCATAAAGGAGAACAAAGAAGTGAGTGACACCTCATAGAATATAGATTTATGTGAATTAATAATTCACATAAATATTAATTTCACACATAAAAAGAAACTTAGGATAAAATAAATTATCTTAAATAAAGAGTTTTTCTAACATTCCCCCTTAAAATTTATTTAGGGGTTTAAAAATAAACAATAAGGGAGGAAACATCACTAACTCTCCCCCTTTATGATAACTTCCTTCAATCCTAAATTGTTACAAAAGAATAAAAACTTTTTTGACATAATGGCTTAGTGAAGATATCAACCCTTTTTTCTTCAATAGGACAAAAAGATAGAAGAATTTGCTTGTCTTCAATAAGTTCACAGTAAAATTAATGTTGAATCTCAATGTGCTTGAACCTTGCATGGAAAACCAAATTTTTTGCTAAGACAATGACACTTTAATTATCACCAAAAATCAAAGTAGCCAAATGTTGAGGGTGTCCTAAATATGCAATAAGTGTCCTAATCCAAATAACTTCTTTTGTATCATGATTACAATATTTATACTCAATTTATATATAAGATAAAGATACAATAGTCTAGTTTTTACTATTCCATGAAATGGTGCTAAAACCCAAAGAAATATAATACCACTTGTGGATCTATGATAATTAGGATCACCGGCTCAATTAGAATCTAAATAATCTGCTAAAGAGAAATTTCTATTCGAGGTATACTTGATATAAAAAATTAGAGTAATTTTAATATAATGAAGATTTTTTTTGGCAACTTTAAAATGAGTAGCTTGAGATTTAGACATAAAATAAGAAACCAATCCAATATAAAAGACAATATTAGGATGAGTATGAGTAAGATAATTTAAACTACCAACTAATTATGTATAAAGAGTTGGATTAATAGTTTATGTTGCCATATCTTTAATTAATTTGACACCAAGTTTACAAGGGGTAGCAACAGGTTTACAATCTAACATATTAAAACTAGATAATAAGTCATATGCATATTTATATTGAGAAATAGAAATGTTATCTTGTTCTTACCCAATTTGAATGCCTACAAATTAACGTAAGAGACCCAAATAAATCATTTCAAAGGTATTCTTTAAAACATTTCTAGTGCAAGAAACCATTGAACTATTACTATCCGTTATGATTAACTCATCAACATACAAAATAATGATAACTATAAAAAATTAATATATTTTAGAGTACCATTCTAGGATCATTAGAACTACAAAATTAATATATTAGGATCAATAGAACTACAAGTAAATCCTTAAGCTATAAAAAATTAATATATTTTAGAGTACCATTCTCTAGGGGATTGTTTCAAACCATAAATAGTTTTTTTTAACTTACAAATAAGATTTTCATTGCCTTTTTAAATAAAAATAGAGGTCGAGACATGTAAATTTATTCATACAAGTCACCATTTAAGAAAACACTCTTCACGTCCATTTGATAAATAGGCCAATGCATGCGATTAGCTAAATCTAAAACAACTTTAATTGTGGGCATCTTAGCAATAAGAGCAAAAGTTTTATTATAGTCAATTATATTAATTTATGAAAAACCTCTAAAAACTAATATATCTTTATATTTTTCAATTTGATTATCAAAATTGAACCTAGTTTTAAACAACCATTTATAACTTACCAAATGATGCCCTTTAGGAAGAGGGACTAAGTCCCAAGTAATATTAGAAACTGAGTAGTATTCATCATGCATTTTTTTTCCAATAAAGATGACCTTGAGCATGTTTTAGTGTTTGAGGATCATTATTGTTCATAAGTTTAGATATCAAAGAATAATTACAAAATTATTGCTTAGTTTTATGAGTATCATAAAGATCCACATCAATTTTAAAATATTTTATAGTAGTCTTGGCCCACTTAAGAATAGTTTTTGATGGAGGAATACTATACTAAAGAGAAGGAACTTTAGGAACAATATCATTATACACCATATCATTATGATCATTACTTATTTCAAAAGGAAAAGAAGCATAAATTATATCAATAGAATTCAAATTGGAAGCACAATCAAGTACATCAATTCTAACATCCCTTTTAATATTGATTTTGTTAGTTTGAGGATTATATAGCCTATAAAGTTTAGATGATTCATCATAACCAACAAAGATAAAAGTTTCATATTTATAACCTAATTTATTACATTTTTATATTGGAATATGAACAAATGCATCATAATAAAAAACACATAAATGCTTTAAATTAGGTTTTACACCACTCCAAGCTTCTTTAGGTGTAATATTTAAAACAACGTTAGTGAGAGTCCTATTGATGAGTTATACAACACAATACATAGCTTCAACCCAAAATTTGTAATGTATATTTTTAGAATGCAACATACCCTATCCATTTCAGTGATAGTCTTATGTTTATGTTTAGTAACATCATTTTGCTCAGGCGTGGAAGAAATAATTTTTTCATGTTTAATATCATGTTGCTTATAATATGGAAGGAAATCATTGATAACATATTTAATACCATTATTAGTGTGTAATATGTGTAAAGAACAATGAGATTGTTTTTCAACAAAATCATAAAACTTAATAAAAGTGTCTAAAATTTGATCTTTAGTTTTCAAGAAGTAAATACAAACTCACCTAGTGAAATCATCAAGAAAAGTTAAATCATACTTTGTGCCATTAATAGAAGGAGTTTGCATAGGGACTACGAGATCACTATGAATTAAATGAAGCTTTTTAGTAGCATGCCAAGAGTGATTCTTAGGAAAAGATTCTCTATGAATTTTACTAGCTATATAACCACTAAAAATAGAATCAGTGAGAATAATTTTAGGCAAAACTTGCACCATATTAAGTTTATTCATAAGTGTAATACCTTGGTAATTAATATGTCTTAGTATTTCATGCCACAAGTTAGCATCATTATAAGAAAGAAACTCATGAGAAGATGAGGAAGAAGATAATCAAATAAACTTGAATAAATTATCAGTCTAAAAAAGAAGTATCAACTACTTGAAAATCTTGCTTAGTAGATTTAACATAACAAATGCCATTAGAAAATTCTACTTTATAATCCTATTTGCATAATTGAGAAATAAAAAATAGATTTAATTACAAATAAATAACAAGCAAGATATTATGCAATTCATTATTAAGGATTTAAATAGTTCTTAAGGCTTCAACATTGCAAAAATCATGATTTGCAAGACTTAAATGATTGTTAGAAAGATCTAATTCTAAAGGAGTAAATAATTTAGCATTAGATGGCATATGTTGAGTATCATTAGAATCAATAATCCATTCAATAGAAGTATGTAAAGCACAATTAAAAGTAGCTCTAGTATTAAAATTTTATTTAGCTTGAGTCTTAGTGTTACTAGTGTTAGGATTATCTTTGATATTAAGCTTTCCAAATTTGATATCACATTTCTTCTTAAAGTAGTGATCTTCATCATAAGTGTTTTTTCACAGTGTCTACACTCTAATTTTTTTTTAAGTTTTGAGGTAGATTTTTTAATCTTTATTGTCATATGTATTATTGGACTTAGCATGTTCTTTGTCATTCTTATGTTGGTGTTTAGAAACAAAATCATGTTCATTACTCTTAAGACTATCATATTGAATCAAATTTTGTTCTTCTTGACATAACAAAGTATACAATAATTCAAATACTAACAAAGTAGATAAAATAAGAAAATCTAGTTGTGAATGAATATTTGTAATAAATTTTTAGAAAGGTTGAGGTAAACACTTTTTCATGATAATATGAATCAAATTCAAATATGAAAGTTTAACACCTAAACCAACTAATTGAGAATGTAAAGAGTGAAATTTAATCAAGATATCATCTATAGTTTTGAATTCATTGTATTTTAAATCAAATAATTGATCTTGAATTTGAATTTTGTGAGATTTATTCATAACATTATAAACAAATTTAAGCTTAGACTATGTAGTGGATGCAAGAGGACAACCATACATATGCACATGTAATTCAGGGGTCATGGCCATGCCAATCAATCTTAAGACTTCTTCATTTTTTACTTGACAGTTCTCGTCAATTTTGATGGTTGTAGTATTTGTATCAATTTTGGAGTCTATGTCATCTACTATGCGCACCAAGTGTTTAAAAGTGAATATGTATTGCATATGTGATTTAAATAAATGATAATTGGTAGATGTGAGTTTAAATTCGGGCAAAAATTGAGTCATGGTGTCTTGAAATCTCACCCAATTCTTATAAAGTGAATAGGAAAGAAAAAACACTTAGATAAAGTAGGTGCGGAGGAGGGACAAGAAAGCCAAAGAAAAGACTTAGCCGAAATGCAAAAGAGATATCAAGGATTTAATGGGAGCTGATAAAAGGATAAATAATTACAAAAAAATAAAATAGAAGATGCTGAAAAAAAACTTCCAAGTTGACAAAGAAAAGATAATATCAACTATATGATAAGCTTTGGTTACATGAACTTGAGCAAAAAAAATTGTGATTTTTTTTTTTTGGTAATGAAATATTTAAATACTTACCAAGAATTGAAAACAATGATTTTCTTGGATATGAAAATGAAAACATAGCATTTATTAGTTTTGATGGAAGAGACTTTATAAAACCTTAAAATAAAATAAATTTTGTTTTGTTGTCATTTTGTTTTTAACAAAACTTTTAAAAGATTTTTTTTGAAGAAAATTAATTTCATATATAGTGAATAAAAATGCATCTTTGAGTTTTTTTTTTGTTTATTTTAAAGATAGTAAATGGAAATGTTTTTGAATTAAATAAAATGCTCAAATAAAAATTATACCTTTTGTGTTGAACTATCTATGGTGATAATAAGGTGCAAGAGACCAGAAAAATCAAACTTGAATGGAAAACATAGCTATGTGGCACGAAATGGCACCTACAAACCTAAAAAGCACAAAAACATGCTAACCAAAAACTTACTAATTAAATTGACTATGACATGATTGAAATGCTGGAAGGATCTAAAATTAGTTAGAAGAGAGAATAAGAAATAATGGAGACCAGGGTATCCAAGAGAAGGCAATGACTAGCAAAGAGAAAAAAGGAAGCATCTCACTTAGAATATCCTAGAGGAAATTGTAGAATGATTTAAATCCTACACTAAAGGTAAGGTAATGTAAAAAGGCTAAAGGTAGACTTTTAAGATGCCACCCAAGATGGATATGTAGGGTGATGCAGATAACAAAAGAAAAGTGACACCAAGGAAAAACATATGATTGGCAACAAACAATAGAAAGAGTGGTATGAAAGTCATACGATTTAGGAGAGAGGGGTGCCAAATAATAAGGAATAAAGATAAATTGAGTAGTTAGAGAGGGGTGATGCCTAACCGGGAAAAAATATAATAAAAAAGGTTACTTGAGAAAAATAAATCAAGGAAAGGGATAGACCAGCGGGACAAAAAACTCAGAGAAATAAAAAGGAAAGGCTCAGAATAAAAAAAACTAGCACAAAGATTTAATCACAAGCAAGAAAAAACTTAGAAGTGAACAAAGATCAGGAAAAAAATTTATTAGATGCCTTGAAAGACCTACCAAGAAAAGAAAAACTAGAGATAGATAAAATTTAAAAAGTAGAAATAAATGTATAATTTCCTTTAAAAAACTAGAATGGAGGATTTGATTTTTTTTGAAAAAAAATAGAACATAAATGAAATTTGAATCCTAATATTTTTTATTTTATGAGATTTAAATAAACAAAGAACCTACTTGGAGGGCATCTCTAACCCAAATAAAGGGTTGGGAAAAATCCTTGGAAGCAACCTAAAACAAATCATTAGAGACGAGAAAATTGAAGCAAAAAAAAAGAAATGGATTTAAATGAAGAGCAAGGTGTAGCCCTTGCAAAAAAAAATCCAAAAAATCTCTCAAAAATTATACACACTCTAAAAAAAATGTCAAAAGATGAACTTAGCTCTAATACCATGAAAAATTTATCCCAAAATTATTCATCAGTGACAAAGTATGAAAGTGGATAAATAAAGAAATCACAAGACAAAGTTACCTCTCAAAGTACAAACTACAAATAAGAGAAGACTTTTAAAGTGTAAAACCAAAAATATTAGAGAAAAAACCACGTGATCTTATTAGAAGGCTTGCCACCAAAATATCCACAAGTACACTATTGAATCAAGATCACAATGAGAAGAAAAGAGAGAGATGAGTTTATAGTGAGGAAATGAGGAAAGGAAGGGATCTTTTATAAATCTAAAAAATAATAATGGGAGTTATAAGGAATGTTATTATTAGCTTACAATCATTCTATGTGTGTGCTAGTTATGACCTAGTCCCTTAGAAAGTGAATGGAGGTGTGTTCCAAGTGGGGGAAAGGGTTACTCATGCAAGTAACTTCTAAATCCTAAAGGGAAACAAAGAGGTGAGTGACACCTCATAGAATTTGACTTTATATGAGTTAATAATTCACATAAATAAAAATTTTACACACATAAAAGGGAACTTAGGATAAAATATATTATCCTAAATAAAGGGTAATTCTAATAATATGATTCAAACTTTATCCAAAGGATATGATAATAACGTTTATCGTCTCTATCATCAAGGACCCAAATATTCTAGGAACCATTGCTTTACTTTGAAACACAAGATCTAAGATCTTATTGATGACCAAAAGATTTCATTTGAGGATCTTACAAAGCCAAAAAGCATCCACACCAACCAAATTTAATGATTACATTATACATCGACGGTGATTATTGACATAACCATATTGATCCTACACAAAAAAAAAAAACTACTTACCATATGAATCATTTTCAGTAACTTGGTTTTAGACTACAAGACCTACAAAATAAGGTCACCTAGAAAGAATCTTTGGGTAACATATTAATACCAATTGATTGTGGTCCTAAAGTAATTCAAACATGAGTTTGGGTTATGCCTACCACATCTCCATATGCATTTACATTAGGAACTCTTTTACTATACCAAATGGAAGCAAAAATTGATCCAAATCAACAAGGTATTTCCTTTCCTCATGAAGGCAAATTATTACATATTTCAAATGATAGCATCACTTCTTATAATACACATGAAAAATGAGGAGGAACATGTTATGTACCTTTTCAACCTATACAATCACGATGAAAATAATGTAAAAGATCAAACTTAAAATTTTAAGGTTCATAGTGGGGATATATCTATGACCATCCATCTAATGGCATCATAAGATGATATTTCCTCTCCAAAAAGTCCAAAAATACTAAAAAAATAAAAATAAAAATAAAAATTCAAAAATAGTTTTGGCACCTACACGTTTTATTGGATCTTTGGCATCTACGTGTTAGTTTCATGTTGATGGATTCTATATTTAGTTACTCTTCCATACACATATGTGTCTCACTTCTACTTGAGTGTGATACAGGCATACACAGATACATGATGCACTCCTGTTTCAAATATTGATTTTTTCCTCTACTCATGTCATATGGAAATTGGGGGCATCTGCTTCTTTAATCTTGATATACATAGGTTAAATGATTCGATTATCACTCTACATTATCATGTTTGAGCTTACATATGTCTGCACACATGCCTATTTTTCATGATTATATCCTACATAGGGTACTATATATGCTATACACTTGACATATTTTCTTAACACATTAGATATAGGGGTTACTATGACAAGTTTATGTTGGTTGCTCATGCTTTACTTTATACACTTACTTGAGTGTCTTATCTTAATTTTTTGAGCATTTGAATATACCCCTTTGCTTGTATCTCATGTGCATGTGTATGATTTCATTCATATTTGCATATGTCATTATTTGTTGTATGGACATTTGACTAAGTCATGTCCTTTCAATTATGTAATATTTGAACATGCCCCTTGTTTGTGGTCTCTTTGGACCATTGTATTTTGAATTGATTTTGAGTTCTCTTGTGTGTGTGTTTGATTTTGTTTTTGAGATTGTGTTGTTATTATCTAGACATTTCCATGATCTTTATCATGTATCTTAGGCCTACATGTTATCACATTGGTTCTATGTGCTTCAATACTATATCTACCTAAACATGTTCCTTCTATATTCTACATGGTTACTTTACAGATCATAAATTTGTCTTATCCTTTTGAGATGAGTTAACTATTAGTTATTATCTTTACCTCACCTCAAAGGGGGCATATTAGTGGAGGCATGCCATAGAGACAAGTTTCCATGCTTGACCCAATTTTAAAATTCAATAGGGACGTGTCATATGGGCATGATTTATGTATTAAAAAAGAAATGCAACTGATCTATTAAGTAATCCTAGTTCAGAGAAGATAAATTCTACTTATATTCTGATTGTTGATACATTATATATTTTGGGTCATGATCAAGATGGATTTGCTATACCTAACCAAAGGATATCTTACCATAATAACAACACTAGAAAGGGTTACAAAGCCTCAAGTCAAGGAAAACAATGCAGTAACCCTAGATAGGTCTTATGTTTTCATATTCAAAAAATAAATGACAATTAAATCAAAATATAATTTAGTGCTTACTAAAGCTTGCGGTAAAAAATGGGTGTAATAAACATAAAAAGTAAACATACATAAAAAAATCTATACTCACGTCAATGTACTGAAAATATTAATACATGGGAGAGAAGTACACATGAAAATATATATACTCTTAAAAATGAGGAACAAATTTAAGAATTATTACCTTTGAAGATGAACCCACCGAGCCTCAATCTCGTAAGGTGCTTCACAAGAGGTTATTATGGTATGTAAAGATAACAAATATAAGTTAGCCCTAGGATACACAACTTCTCTATGCATCCAAAAGACTTATCCACAAGATAATATCTGTATCTCCAAATAAAGTATTGAAACCCTAAGCTATCTTTATTAAGTATAATGGTGGATAAGCATATGCACAATATATTATTATTCTTATTCTCTTTCTCTCATTAATGATAGAAATGGATGTGTATATATAGTTAAATATAACCCTAAACTTTTTAAAAGTTTAGCCGATAGGGTCAACCTAATCGACTATGTATCATTATTGATAAAAATAAATTAGGTCTTGGTCTAGGTCAACCAAGGGCCGACCTAGACCCTTAATGTGTTTTATCAATTTGAATACAAGGTTGACAGGGATGACAATGTAATGTAAACCATCAAAAAGAGTTTTAGGCTTAGAAAGGGGCTAATGAAGGTGGTAAATTATTGAAGGAGTGTGAGAGAGGAGATAAGGCTTAGAGGAGAAGGTTGCTTAGGTAACAAGTGGTGGTATAGGGGACAAAAATCTTGTGAAGCACCAATGGTATGCCCATCCCTTTCCCAGTGCACCCTTTAAAGCATGCACTCAAAGAGATTGAGACTCAATGGGTTCCTCCAAGAGATAAAGCATTAGTAATTGATAAAGTTTTAAAATATTATGTGTATACATGTGCCCTAATTGAATCTCATCATGTGTCACATAAGTGTAATAAGGGATGATGCTTTAGGAAAATAACATAGCAACACACAATGTTGAGACTGAATAAATTATAATAAGAAGCAAGTAAAAAGGACATAATTGAAAAACACATACCTTTACTTACCTTAGTGTTGTAGATAATAAATTATGTAAAGTAAATGTGAATGTGTCCAATATAGTGAGTATTAAGAGAACCTATAGATATTAGAAAAAAAGAGCAAAAAAATGATTTTTTTATAAAATGTACATGTAATATGTGAAAAGATTCTCTATGACATCAAGATTCCAGAACATCTTATGGTTTGGAAAATTAGATAGTAGGAACAAAGACATGTTTGAAAAATGAAATTTGATGGTAAATAATTTTGAATAGTAAATATAATTAAGGTGCAAATATTTCATTTGTTATTTTTACTATTATGAGAAAACATAGCTTTGAGAGACCTAGTTTGAGACTAAAGAGAAATTATGGTGAAGAGATGAAAACTAAGATAGGGAGGAGGCCCTATGGCTGTAATGAGTGTATCATAGGTAAGGAATAATTAATTTTAAAAAAATTGAATAATTTTATTTAAAATTGAGCTAGATATAGAAAAGTGATTGGTAGGTAAAATCTAGGCACCGAACTAACCCTAGGAAAATTTTAGGTAGATTAGGGGTAGAATGGGGTACTAGGTAGGAAGAATTAAAACTAATAAATGCTTAATGTATTTATGGTAAATGGTCAAAAAGTAATCACAATAAAATAATAGAGTTAACTTGATCGACTTAGTTCATAAGGTGAGCATAAGACAGGGCGCTGACTACGCAACAATGGGATGACATAATATTATTAAGGGTGGCCGATAGTGGAAAAGTAGTCTAATTTAGTTTAAAATGAATAGATGGCCAATTGTGTACTATAGGGATAATGTAGTTGGTGATAAATAGTTGATATAGTTTGTTAACGAGGGCCAATTGTGTACTAGAGGGTCGATTTAGTATGCTAGAACTAGTGGAGGGACAATTTAGTATCAAACAAGATAATTTAGTATCAGATGGGCCAATGTTGTGTACTAAGGTGTGTATAGGGATGACATAGTATCAAAGGGGTCAATTTTTTATAAAAATAAAAGAACATAAGAAAATAAATCAAATCATTTGATTAAGTAATTAATTTGTGAATTTTTAAGAATGTATTTTAAATACTTATGACATGGAGATATGATACCTCCTTTATTTTTTAATATTTTACAAAGATGTTAGAGGTATTGGAACCTGGTAGATGCATCATGGATACCAATTTTTCTAGATTATTTTTAAGACATGGATAGAGCTCGACTGGTCACCTTGGTCTTCGATGGCATCATGGAGATGAGATGGATCCCTTTTGAGTGTTGATATCATTATCATGTTCCTAGAAACATGGGAATAATTGACCAACACTTTTTGATGGGAGGTGGAAGGGGGAAAAATTTAGGTGGGTATCATTCTAGAGGATGTTTATGCATTTCTTGGAATTCTGATATGCGGGACACCTATGATCACTAATACACTAGAGGAAAAGGATGAGAGATAAACATTAGCCTAGTAGGCTACCTACTCAAATAAGATTCACCCTGGGTTGAAGGTGAGCTTGTTTGATGTTTATATTGTGTCTATTCCAAACATATTAAAGGTGGTGGTAGGCCTTGTGACAACATGAGTATCATGTCACAAGTTGAATGACAAGGTACCATTATATGCGATAGTTTTATGCTAGTCTATATTGGATTAGGGATCACTATAAATTTTTTTGGTTGTCATCTAGTTCTAGGTCATGCATGATATGTATGGAATGTTGTCTAAAGGGAAGAATACCATGGGGCCTATTATTATACTAAATATATGGAGATACAAGAGGTTTCCCATGTATCATCTAGTTAGGCTACCCCATGTGGTTGATGATAGGGTACTTCAAGTCTTGAGATGGATACATGAATATGTATCATGGGTTATGCCACATGTGCTATCATTACAAATGATTACATGAGGTGAGATTATGTGTCATCCCTACACACACATAAATGCTATATGGCCTATTTGGTTGACCATTGTAATAGGGTTAGCATGGGTGTAGATCACAAGCCACTACACATCATGGGTGAAGGCATATCTAGTGGCATGCTTACTAGGATAGTTTGGACTCTACCATTTGGTGGTCCCTCTAATAGTACTTTATTATTGGGAATAACATGATAGATATCTGAGAGGGAGGGGAGGTAGAGGGGCACCTATGGAGATACCAATGATTAGGCCTTGGCATGCTAGACCATGGAGTAGGAAACATGATAATAGGAAATAACATAACTAGTAGGGGAATAGGCTATGGATGTGGATATAGAGACACAATAGGTACCACAATAGAGGTAGCAACAACTACCATGCTTGTATTAGAGATGGAGGTACCATCAAGATGAGGAGATGCAAGCATAAGCTACTGCATAGGGGGGAACCAACAACCATTCCATGACATAGTTGGTCCATAGAAACACCCTTAAGGAGAGGATCATGGCATGCTTGAGTGGTGACTCTTGGGTTTGTAATGGTATGGAGGTGACCTATAGAGGAGGTGATTTATGAGTAAGTAAATGGAGAGATCATGATTGGTGACACCAACACTGGTGAACAATGCTTTAATTTTGTTTTAAGTTTTTGATATAAGATACTAGTTGTATTGTGATAATGGTAGATAGATGATTTTGAGATATATATGTGATCTGAAGTCTATCTATTTTTGGTTTTGTAGATCCTATGATAGAGGAGATTAGATGGGAATAACTAGTTATGGTTATGTACTATGAAATTTTAGATGGGGTGTTAGCACTATATGACCCCACCACATTAGATGATCATGTGGTTCCATCTACCCAAACCTAGACAAGTTGGTTTAAACTAGTAGGAGAGGTTGTGAGGTAGTTATAGGCATGTGATGATGGGATACAACCATTGATAGGGGTTAGAGAGGGAGAGACACAGGCTTAGTAGGACATAACACATGAGAGAGTTGTGCACATGGCAACCACTATCCAAATTAAATAGGTACAGGCCCAAGTGGCCAATCTATATGTATATGTGGTTGGATTGAGATTATGGATTGCCTCTTTATAATGTACTATTCAGAGGGGATAGTCACATGCATCTATGGGTAGGATTTATAGGCCATGAGATAAACATAATGGAGCCCAAACTTAGACCTAGAGCTATTTCATTTTATATTATATATAAAACACACACACACACACACACACACACACACACACACACACACACACACACACACACACACACACACACACACACACACACACACACACACACACACACACACACACACACACATGCCTCTTTACAATGTACTATTCAGAATGAATAGTCACATGCATCTATAGGTAGCATGTCTAGGTCACAAAATAAACATAATGGATCCCAACCTTAGACCTAGAGTTATTGTATTTTATATTTTGTGTGTGTGTGTGTGTGTGTGTGTCTCTCTCTCTCTCTCTCTCTCTCTCTCTATATATATATATATATATATATATATATATATATATATATATATATATATATATGTTGATGTTGATGTTGACATTTGTATTGATCTCATGTTGGATGTGGATGTGGATGCATGTATATATTTATTTCTATCACATGTATTTAGCTTTTATTGTATATGCTATGGGAAATATGTGGTGAGTGTTTTATTTTCTAAAATTATGGGATACACATGAATGGTTTAAAAAAGGTGAAAATGACTTGAAAAAGTATAAGTAATAAAAAACAAATGCATTACACATTACATCACTATGGAAAATGTGTAATAAAAAAAATGACTAAATATAATAAAACAAAAGATGGTAAAAAGGGTAACAAATTTTTCAAACCATAAAAATAGATTTGCACCAAGTTAAAACAAATAAAAATCACACTATATCATGTTCAAAAGTATGAAAATATTATAATAAAATGGAAAGGACATGAAAACCAATGGTATACAAATAAAACAATTAATTAAATCAATCATACTAAATCATGTTGGGAATTATAAAAATAAAGACAAAATTGTAAAATGAAATTAAATTGATCACACTAATTTAAGCTAGAAAGTATGAAAAATTTAATGAAATGGTTGTAAGCATACATGCAATTGAAAAATTAGAAGATAAAAGTAAAAGATTAATAAAGTAATCATAAAACATACTAAATCAAGATGGGAAGTATGTCAATGATGTGTAACTCATAACCGAACACTACTTATCTCAAATTTGATACATGTAATTTCATTATGACTTGGGTATTGGAATATTTTGTGAGGAGGGCATGGTCCTATCCATGGTCTTACACTGCAACTCACAAAGGGAACACAAATGAGGTGGAAAAAACTATGAGAATGATTTAAAATATGTTTGTAATTTATGAGGAAGGCCTAGTCCTATCCACGGTCTTTTACTACAACTCAAAAATGGAACCCCTAAGGGGAATGATTAGTTAAAAAAACAATACTTCTCAAAGGGAAATATTGAGAATGTTGTAAATGAAAGATGGAATGTAAAAAAACATGACATAGGCATCTATGAGAAGACTTTAGGAAACATGAGGCATACTAGGTACATAGGAAAGACACTAAGAGTCTAATGACCATCAAAATATAAAGGATACCTATTCACAATAAGCACAATGTTGTATAGGAAAACAAGTGAGATACTAAGATTGACTCATGATGGTTATATTAATAATAAAATTAAAATTGATGTACCTTTCCACAACATGTTCCTCATTCCTCAAGACCTCTTACAGAGCCATAGATCTACAATGAAGATTGGGTACTTGTGTGAGAAAGTAGGTAGTACTAAAAGATTTTTTAATTCTCATTTTCTAATCTATTAGTCTATCACACCCCAATGGACCTTAACTCTAGCATGATGCCAACTATGGAGTTTGAGCTTTAATTAGAAAAAAAGATATGTGCTATGAATCACATCTTTTAGTGTGATTTGACTTTTTAAATTTATATGTTACCTTTTGTATCATTTCCTTTTGTTTAAATGATTCAACTTTTAAATTTTATGGTTTTTATGATTCCTCCTCCATATAAATTTGGAATAATTAAAATGAGAGATAGAAGTGATACACACCACACATATTTAGAATTTGGTGAAAAGAATCTAAATATCTAGTACTATGATGGACTAAACACTTAGGATTACCTATGAACCAATATGTTATCTCAAGTTTCAACTATATGTATGCTTAGTATGGTAAAAGGAAATAAGGGAATAAAGGGAAATCCAAAATATATTGGTAAGATAGAACTATAATGAAATGCCCTATTTTCTAACTAATCACATGGTAAATAAGGACTACTAAGGAGAGCAAGGTTTTTAAAATCAAGTCATACTAATAATTATCTAATTGGTTTGAGATACGGTAGTAAATAATCATTAAGAAAGATAAAGACATCAATGAAAAGAAATGAATCATAAATATAAGTGTGAAATCATGGAAGGAATGAAAAGAAGATATAAGAAAAGATGAAAGAAAATGAAACCATATACAACAAAAAAAGTATAATATGAAGATCCATGTGAAATAGATAAGTGAAATTAGATTTGACACATACTCAAATGATATAATATATATAAAAGTGGATCACAAGTCCAATCCAAAATCATAATGAAGAAGTGAAAAGAACACCATGTTGTGTTCACAAATATTGATAAATTTCTCCACAAATATTATCCATGACATTTGTCTTGATGAAGTTGGAGTCCTAACGGTAGCCAAAGTCTCATCGATCCTCAATAAAAGTTGTGAAAAAACCTCTTGTCAAATCTCCTCACCATAAAATGTAGGCATATTTGAAAGATCAAGCTCATGAGGGCTCTTGTGCATAAAATATCTAAGAAGGTGAATATATGCCAGAATAAGAATGGTATTTACAAGACAAGAAGGAGGCACCACCAGTGGGGAAGGAGCCGTAGGTGGAGAAAAAACCATAGGGGAAAAAGGAACCATAGGGGAAGAAGGAACCTTCTTAAATGGGAGACCTATGCAAGTGGGAATAATGAGTGTAGGAATCATCATCATATGATCATGAAGGTGATGCCAGAGCATGTGATAACAATTAGTATGATGGGTACCACACTAGCACCAAAGATAATATAACTCCCCATATTTTGGGATATACTCAAGTAACAATTTGGGAGGAGGTATAGCCTTATCTTTGGGTTGGGGAAGGGTAGGATGTAATGTGTCAATATATTATCAAAGCTTTAGAAAATGGGTGGAAGAATGATTATCTTTGCCATGAAAGCAAGAGATACACTTTTTAGTAGACTTTGGGGGTCTACTAAAAAAAAGGTAGATGCAAAAGATGGATAAATCTATTATAATTGGCAGTCTCTGGTCCAATGACTAGAAACTTTGTGAATATCAAAATAAGGTTGATCAGCCCATTGGGTAGGAAGGGGATCAAGTTCTGGCAAAGAAAGGAGGCCATTGCCAAGGGGAGGTGGGGCTATGTAGAGACTGGGTTGGGCTCATCTAAAGGTAAAGAAAAATTAGAAACATGACGAGTCTCAGCTAAAGGTAGAGTAGGAGTAGAATTTGGACTAGGCTCAACTAAGGGTGAATCAAGACGTGTAGAGGGATTAAGAGTAGTAGTTAACATCTCTATGGGAAGAAAATGAGAAGGATCCTAATAACTAGAAAAAGGATAAGGATTGGTCATAACATGATCCATGATCATGATTCTAAGAGGTTTTGTCAAAATTGGAGGTGTACCATATGATCACTCCATATATACCCTGTTTAAAATAAGAAGAATACTATTATTTGGCACTATGAAAGAAGGAACACAAGAGGATGAATGAAAATACTAAAATAAATAAGTATGATCTTAAAGAATATCAACATCTCTAGCCCAGACAAGTCCTCCTAGAAATGGATAATCTAAAGTATAACCATCATCATAATCAAGTGTATGTAGGTCAATGGTACATGTATGTATGATATTTTCATTAGAAGTTACATGACGAATAGATTGTTGAATCTTGGTTAAGACCATGGGTATATCATTGATAGGATGCTGAAAAGAACATGGTTTTAAGGATGGTAGAAGTTGGGAGATGAGATAAGGGTACATTCAAACTTTTAATCTTGTTGAAATCATCTGACTCATCATCATCAAAATCTAAGAGGTTAGGTGGTATGTTCCTAATGAGTTTAGGGTGACTATTATAGTCTTAGGTAGAATTAACAAGATAATTGAAATGTTTAGATTCTATGAATGGGATACTGGCAAGGGTTCAAGGGTTGGAATGTTAAAGACACCATGTTCTTGAATTTTATCTAAATTCCAAGGGTTTGTGTCTCCTTCAATATTGTAGATATCACTATTATGGGGAATTTGACACAATACCATGCAAATGAGGTAGCTACCCTCATGTAATGAGTCTAAAGTCTACCAAGCAAGATGTTACAGGAAAAGGGAAAGTTAAATATCATAGCCTTCATTTGAATGGTGACAGGGGGGGTGTTTTTCCTATTTTTCATACCCCTTAATTTTTTTGAAACTAATACTCTTATCTTCAATAGAGATGACTTATTCATTAAATCTAAAATTGCAGTCGGGGACCTAAGTTAATTAGTAATATTATGAATATGCATGTCTTCAATTAAATGATTTGGGTAATGATTTTTTTATGAATTCATATATATATATATATATATATATATATTATAGTGGTTTCAAAAAGCATTTATGGTTTAATGAATAAAATTTTCATATATATTATCATTATAAAGTTTTGTTTTTAAGCTATGAAGGTTCAATTGATATAATTGATGAAATTACATTTAAGTGAAGTGTTGTTTTTAGTATTCCTAGTTTGAAAAAGAAATGTTTCCTATGGTTTTTATAATGGAAAAGTATTATATTGATTTGTTATATAGTTCTCTGATTAGTCTCATTCACAATTCAATTACAAATAAGTTGTGCTTTAAACAAATTTGGTTTAGAGCCTAAACTATTATGATTCTAAAGATTATTAAATAATCCTAAAATGGTTATAAGTTTTAATTATAAATTCTAAAATATGTTAAAGGGTCCTAAGTTTTAATCTAAATGTTATCTATCCTAAGTTTTTTATGTGATATGATTAGACTTGTCGGGGACTCTAAAATGGTTGTGGGTGATTTCGAAGGGTAATTTGAATACAATCTATATATTAAATTTTGAGGCACAAAGGTTTGAATTGGGCATAAGGTGATGGTTTTACTTCAAAACTATTTTGGTAAATTAAAAGAATTTTAACATTGATACTTTGAGGCTCATGTTACTAAAGTTTTGAATGGCAAGTTGGCAGTAAGAGTAAATGCGAAGTATGGTGGATGCTTTGAGATCCCAATGAGATCATAGGTAGTTTAAAGGAAATTAATGATATTTTTACATGATTAAAATAAAGTGAGTTGGATAGTGTTTAATGGGGATTATGGTCATGAATAAAATTGGACATGATGCTAAATTGATTAGCAATCGGCTAAATTGCATTCCTTGATTTGATAAGGCAATAATATGCATGTACATAGGCACAAATAGTTAATACATTGGTTTAGTGTACAAATAAATTGGTTTTTTGTTTTGATTGTCATTTGGTAAATCTTGATACGTAAGCTTCACTTTGTTGGATTAGATTTCATAAAAGTTACTTATAGGAAATTGCAGGCAAGAGGTTGCACACAACATAAATAGGTACGCTAATGATCAAAATGAATAGGTTTTCATGAAGAAAAATGATAGTCTCAGCTCTGAATGATATTTTGAAATTTTTGGCAAAGTTTAACTGTTTGTTTTAAATTTGTTTCATGCATAAATCTTGGAATTATTGTTGATGAGGACAGTTAGAAATCTTTCTGGGTTTATCATATCATTTCTTTGCATGAGATATTGATGATAATATGACTTTCATTTTTATATAAATCTATTCATCTTGATTTTCAAAATAAATTTGATAATAAATTAATATTATATTCACAAATGAATTAAAAGTGCTTGAAATATGTTTGAGATGGGTTTGAAGATATATTGTAAACATGCAATATTTTGGGTCCAGTTTTCTATGGGTTGATATTTGTTACAGTGATGATTTTGAGCACATCAGTTATATTTATTATTTGGGGTTTCATATGAATAATGAACTCTACATGTTTATTTTTATGGAGATATTTGATGGATTCAAAATGTTTATGGGTATAATGTGAGGAAACTTTGTTGAAAGATTATGATAGGCAGAGTTATTGCATGATATATATATATATATATATATATATATATATATATATATAATGTGAGAAACTTTGTTGAAAGATTATGATAGGCAGAGTTATTGCATGATATATATATATATATATATATATATATATATATATAATGTGAGGAAACTTTGTTGAAAGATTATGATAGGCAGAGTTATTGCAATATATATATATATATATATATATATATATATATATATATCATGCAATAACTCTGCCTATCATAATCTTTCAACAAAGTTTCCTCACATTATATATATATATATATATATATATATATATCATGCAATAACTCTACCTATCATAATCTTTCAACAAAGTTTCCTCACATTATATATATATATATATATATATATATATATATATATATATCATGCAATAACTCTGCCTATCATAATCTTTCAACAAAGTTTCCTCACATTATATATATATATATCATGCAATAACTTTGCCTATCATAATCTTTCAACAAAGTTTCCTCACATTATACCCATAACCATTATGATAGGCAGAGTTATTGCATGCTATATATATATATATATATATATTTGAAATTAGAGGGTTATTTTAAAAAATATTAATATATCTTTTTGGGTTTTATTTCAAAGTCATGAATATTTGAAGAATAGTAAGAAGTGTAGATATCTAAATTTTAATACCATTTGTGTTGAAATTGTCAATCTTATTCGAATTGCACTCAAATACCCAATTTAGGTCAAAATCATTAAAACATGCTAAATTATTGAAAACTTGTCATTTACAAGTGTTGAATTAGGCCAAAGTATCCTTAAATGGGCTAATGCATTTCATGTGATTCTTAACTTTGATCAATTCATTTTGAGTCAAAATAATGATTTTGCCTTTTGTTCTCTCGATCACTCTTTTCTTCTAATTCGTCAGTACACATCACATACTTTTACTATTTTATGTTGGCAAAATTCTAAATGGAAATGTGATTTCAACACATTTGACATCATCTTCCAATTTTTCTTGAGTCAAATTATGACCCAATAATATGACTTTTTGATTATTTTGACTAAATGAGAGTTAATTTTCAAATAATTGCACAAATATTGATTAATCTTGTTTAATGCTAATTAATTAAAATCAAGAGATTAAGTGGATTTTCCAAGGAGGTTATTGAATATTTATTTTTGGAAATTGATTCCTATTGACTACATCACCTAAATGACATCATCTATAGGGTGTCATCCAAAAGCCATAATTGCAATAAATATCATAATTATGACCTCCCATGCCTCTTTAATGCCTCCCGTGCCTCTTTAATGCCTCTCATGCCTCATTAATGCCCCTTCTTCTTAAATCGTGATAAAGATATTTATGGATTTAATTATAAATATTAGATTAATCCATGACCACACATCTCAATCTTGAGATAGATGGTCATGGTTGATCCTGACAAATCTCAAAAATATATAAATAAAAGGCCTCACACTACTATTTTAAATCTTGAATTGTGTAAAATTATAATGCTAAAATCCCTTCACAATTCCTTTGTGTTTTGATTATTATGTTATTTGCATTTGGATTAGCTTCATTAATAGGCAAAATAGATAGTTTATATCATGAGCCTAGGTTTTGTATAGAGTTATTGAGGAAATGAAGGAGAAAATAAGACATTGTTGACAAAGAATATAGTTCTAGATCAAGGGGAGAATACGCTTGGAGCCGCTTTTGAGTAATGGAGTCATTTGGGAAGGTAATGGTTGATTGCTTTCTTTCATTTCTATCTTGTTATCATTAGCAACCCCCATATGAATGCTTTGGCTTAGATTTTCAATTCTTATGAATTATTTTATGAGTTTTCATGACTAACATTTGAATTTATCCTCTTCATAATCCACTCTACATTTTGGCACGTCTGGTGGAACATGATTGCATACCCCACATATTTGGATAAAAATAACTGTTAAAATAGATCTTATTTTTAATCTATTTACTATTATTTTTCTAAATTTGTGACAGGTTAATCTTATTGGTTTTATCCTAATTCTTTTAAAATTTTATTAAAATCTAATTTTTAGTTTTTAAGTTGACTTTTTAGTGATTGTCACTTTTTGTTTTCTATTTTTTTAGGTAAAAATGGATAATACAGAGATAATAATTTTTTTATTCACTATTTTGACTTGAATATTTTCATAGAGGTGTGCCTTGGACGTATAAACAACCTCTAAAAATTATGTGACAAACTAGTATATATTGTAAACGTTATGATACAAATACTAACTATAGGTTTTTATGTTTTGTGTATTCAGTTTTATTGTTTTTAGCCTTCTAGCTTGTTGTTTACATGTTTTTATAAGTTTAATATTATTATTTTTATTTTATTGAGCTAACAAGTATTTGTGAACATAACAGTTTTGCCTTCAGGTTGACAGATGATTCAAACCCAAGAGCATACTTTTCAAGTTTGCTTGTTTCATTTGAAAAAGAGCTTCAAAGCTAAACAACATTCTGATAATTTTCTTGTAGGAACTACTTGAAAAGTGATAAAATCATGCTTAATTAAGTATTTTTTGTCAGGATCCTACTCCACCAATAAGAGTATATATGATTACCTCTTGTATTAGCAACTAAACATGGAATTTAACCAGAATCAATAAGTAACTAGAAATATGAAACAACACAGGATATGAGAGACAATACACAATTGTATTAATAATCACTTAGAAGAAAATATAATAAAGAAGATGCCACTTCTTCTTCCACCTCAAAGGCTTGCCACACCTCAAGGACTTCTTCCCTCTCTCTCTTA
The DNA here is from genome assembly GCA_037957365.1 of Torreya grandis. Lineage (NCBI taxonomy): Eukaryota > Viridiplantae > Streptophyta > Pinopsida > Cupressales > Taxaceae > Torreya > Torreya grandis. The sequence continues at coordinate 322,296 of JARHVA010008358.1, forward strand.
CGGTCCCAACAATCAAATCTAATACAAAATTGATGTTCACCTCCACCAGTCAGTAACACGCTGCCAGTACACCAAGTACACAACCGTACTCCAAGTAGATCTCCTGCTCTCTCCTGCCACCTACAAATCACCAGACTTTACTCACCATTTTAGATCTCCAAACGTGGTTCTGCACACCTGCTGACCAAGATCATACATACACGAAGAACCTTCCTGATTCTCTAAACCAGCACCCACACTTGGTACTGTGGTGCTAGGAGGAACACACCATTGCTCTCTTCTCTCAAAAGGAGCTTATTTCACTCTCTTACTCTCTAGCACTGATTTACAATATAGCCCATGAGTCTATTATATAGATCTCATGCTTACAATAATTAGACTATCTTAATTACAATAATTAGACTCGTAACTCTAAGACTATAATTAGCCTTTAACATGCAAACTGACAGTCCAAAAATAGACTCTCCAAAATTTGCATGCAAATTGCATGTTCACACATAGGTTGCCGACGTCGGTTCTTCCTGACCGATGTTGGCTGACTTATAACCGACGTCAATTGCTTTTGCACTGCTATTTGACTGACGTTGATTGATCAGACTGATGTTGGTTGCCCTGCAACTCATTTTGCAACTCTCTACAACCTTCACAACCTTCGTAACTCCTCCTATTTACATCCTGGTGAAGCTTTTAGCTCCACAACCTAACAATCTCCCACTTGGAGATAAACAACTACACCTGTACCTGTACCTGTACACCATCTAATTTATTCCCTGGCTTGTATCCCTCTTCAAGATCAATCCTGAAGACCAACCACCACACAACCTGTGATGCTACACCTATCATCCAAGTAACCTGCCACATCTGAACCTACAACTCCATGTAGTGAAGACCTTGACCCTGCATAACATGAATCCCTACTGTTGATCCCTATCAGATACCTGAGAATCCACCTTCCCCAAATTGGCTCCAAACTCTCTAACAACTCCCACTGTTTGGGAAAACTCAGGTCTACACTAGACCTTATGTGATTTAAAACACTGTTCTAAGCTCAGCTTGAACTGTCCAACCCTTGGTGTGCTTTCCAATTCTGCATCCTGCATATTGAACTCCGCCAACACTGTCTTCACATCAGCTCCCACTGGAGACGAAAAAATCTCCATGTCTCTTATGCTAAAGAATTTTGCTGCTCCAAATTCCTCATGACATGCCACTAAACTAACCTTACCTTTAGCTTAGCAAAACCCTATATATATGAACCTGCTAGCAAATCACCCACATACAATAACTGGATAATGTCGCGACTCATCATCCACCTGGTAAAGACAGACACAATAGTTACACTGACATTGACTAAAGCCCTGCTTTGTCATCCACCTATCAAACCCTGTACCACTATCCTACAGCTTCCTCAAGACCATATACCTTGGCCTTCCGTCTCACGTATCCATCCACTCTCTTCTTTAACTTGGGAATCCATCCATCTTTCAGTGCTTTCTTCCAGCTGACAACTCCACCAACAAACTCCTGTTTGGTTCTTCTCCAAGGACTCACACTCTTCATCCATGCCAAGCTCCCACTATTTCTGGATTCTACCTGCATTGCCTCTTCACATCTTCCTGGTTCTCAACCATCAGTAAGCAACTAGTAAGAAAGTGAACAATGAATATGAGGTTCACTTACCCTTTCTGACCTCCATATGGGTGTTTGAGACTCGTTGATAGCTTGTTGTCTACCCAATATCCATTTCAGTGACTGATCTTGGTCATCTCCCAATCTGCACCTGACCGACGTCAGTTCCCTACGACTGACCCTGTCTGTCGACATTAGTTCCTAACCGATGCTGGTGTACTTGCTGTCGATGTCAGTTTTTGTATGACCAATGTTGGTTCCTTCTGCCTGACACCACTGACTCTACTAATCTGCACATGATCGATGTTGGTGCCTGTCTGTTTGACATTAGTTCCTCCTGACCAATGCTGGTACCTGTGTTTGCCTATGAGTGATGACTTTTTACCTGTGAGCTCCTTTTGGATCAAAACCCTATTCAAATCAGCACAGCCCTGCTCAGAATAATTCAGTCCCCTTAGCTGATCTCTATCTGTCATCTCCTCCATGAACACCAAGGCCTTCCAGTTCTTATGTTTATCAAAGATATCTGTCTTTCGCTTAAGAACATGCATTACCCTCCTACATATGTGACCAAGCCTACAAAGCCACATCTCTACAACAGAAGGTGAATCAATAATATAAGTAGAGAGATAAAGGATACCTACTTTCTTACCATCATCTAATTCAAGTGCATCCGTTGTGAGAGTTACTGTGCATCTCTCATCACCTAACTTTCTTAAAGAAATTAGACTCATCTCCAAGACTGGAACCTGCATGACCTTCTTCAACACCCGTGTGTTATTTATCTGCAATTTCAGCTTCACTTCCCCTTCATCAATAATCTTACAAGGCTCACCAACCCCTAAATGAATCTCTCCAAAGTCTCCAAAGACATACCCATGAAAAGATGCTCTATTTTGGGCTGCATGGAAAGAGGCAAAAGAATCTATAAACCAAGATTCTACTTTATCCAGAGCAACCTATGCAACATCACCTACAACATTTGCTTCTATACGCTGATCTTCTACCGACCAACAATCTTCCTTTACCTGCTCTTTCTTTCCATCAATCAGACCATTCGTGCTATTCAATTACTCCATTCGTAGCTTACTTTCTTTTGCCATTGCTATAATCCCACTCAATCTGAAACCCCTGTGAGTGACCTGTAATCAACAAACACTAACTAGATCTGAAACCCCCTGTTAGTAACCCAACCTAAAGCTCTGATACCAACTTTCAGGATCCTACTCCACCAATAAGAGTATATATGATTACCTCTTGTATTAGCAACTAAACATGGAATTTAACCAGAATCAATAAGTAACTAGAAATATGAAACAACACAGGATATGAGAGACAATACACAATTGTATTAATAATCACTCAGAAGAAAATATAATAAAGAAGATGCCACTTCTTCTTCCACCTCAAAGGCTTGCCACACCTCAAGGAATTCTTCCCTCTCTCTCTTACAGTCCCAACAATCAACTCTAATATAGAATTGATGTTCACCTCCACTAGTCAGTAACACACTGCCAGTACACCAAGTACACAACCGTACTCTAAGTAGATCTCCTGCTCTCTGCTGCCACCTACAAATCACCAGACCTTACTCACCATTGTAGATCTCCAAACGTGGTCCTGCACACCTGCTGACCAAGATCATACATACATGAAAAACCTTTTTGATTCTCCAAACAAGCACGCACACTTGGTACTGTGGCACTAGGAGGAACACACCATTGCTCTCTTCTCTCAGAAGGAGCTTATTTCGCTCTCTTACTCTCTAGCATTGATTTACAATACAACCCACGAGTCTATTATATAGATCTCATGCTTACAATAATTAGACTATCTTAATTACAATAATTAGACTCGCAACTCTAAGACTATAATTAGCCGACATGCAAACTGACAGTCCAGAAATAGATTCTCCAAAATTTGCATGCAATCTGCATGTTCACACACAGGTTGCCGACGTCGGCTCCTCCTGACCGATGTCAGCCGACTTGTAACCAATGTCGGTTGCTTCTGCACTGCTATTTAACCGACGTCAGTTGCCCTATAACTCGTTCTGCAACTCTTCGCAACTTCTACAACCTCCGTAACTCCTCCTGTTTGCATCTTGGTGAAGCTTTTAGCTCCACAACCTAACATTTTAAAACCTATTTTGGGTGCTTAAAACTAATTAGGAACTTTTATTTGATTTTTAAGAGAAAAATTAGATGCTTATTTAAATGATTTTGTGATCATTTCTTCAAAATTTTTACAACTTAAGGCCAAGGTGATAAAGAACACCACCAAACATTTCAATTTACTGCTTTAAAACTAAACTCACTTCAAAGTTTGTTTTAAGGAAGTCATTTATCATTGTTTCCATAGTTTAAATTTGTTTGAGCAAAAAGGAAGTTAGGTGTGTATGCTCCCCCCATCCCCTATAAGAAACTTCTGAGATCAAAAGCATAATTTTCATTGCAAATTGCCTTAGTCTAAAGGCATAAAAGAGATGTTGTGAAGGCTCTCTCTAAGATCTGTATGGATTGGGTGATCTAGAAATAAACTTAAATCTCTTTTACTTAGTTTTTATTTCATTGTATTTTGGCTTGTGAGGGCAACTTCATTACCTCCCATAAGTTTTATAGGAAAGATTTCACTCAAGGCTTCATCTCCTAGGATCATCTTCAACCCCTCTCCATGGGGGGTATATAAGTTGGGATCCCCTCACTGGGATGGTGGTTTGAGTGGTTAAACCATCTTTTTTAGTAGAAGCTAATCCTGAGATGTTTAAGCATGTTGGATATCACACTACACTGAACAAGCGACATATGTAGTGGTTGTAAAAAGGACAATTTTTTTTCACAGCAATCCATATGATATAGACCCAAATGACATGTGATTTTTTTTTATGCTGACATGAAATTTGTATGCATTTGATCCATCTAGAAATGTTTGAAAACTTGTTCATTTAGATAACCCCACTTTTCCACCCCTTGTTAGTTTAAGGCTTAAGACAATTAATTAATTGATTTATTTTTATCTTAGATTACCTGGTCTTGTTTTGGGTCAAAACTTGCTTGTTAACCAAATGTCATAACCAAACACAATATCCACAAATTTCTTGAAAAAGGAGGTGTTACGTTGTCCAAGTGAAAATCATCTTTTTGCTTGTTCAAATTGTCATCTAAAGCATTGTGTCATATCATCCATTTTGGTGTAGTTATGTTGCCCATTTGAGTCTAGATCATTTGACAAATTTTCTTAAGTCCCTCATTGATAATTTAAATTTAGAATTAAACTTTTCTAAGTTTTAAAGGTTGATGTGTTAAATTGGGTTCACCATTTTCACTTGAGTTGTTTTAACTTAAGTTTAATTTCTCGTTTGAATTGAGGGCCATTTATAGACTCATCATGACATTATCATCTTTGGTGGACTTAAGTCATCTTGCGTATCTCTCATGCTTTGAGTCCTAGAACACATCTTATACTACCATTCCTATTACCATGTGGTGATGTTGAGCTTCCCATTTGGTTTTAGCTTTATACTTAAAAATTATTGCATATTTCCACATCATGAGTTTTTTAGTTCGCATTGTCTCCTTTTTAATCTGAAGGTATTTCTTCTAGTTTTCTATTAGTAACTCATTGAAGTTGAACTAAATTTTACGATATTGACATATCTCAAAGGTATATGTTTTACTGTACTAGTGACACTCTAGGATTTTTGAGTTATCATACCCTCTTCCAATTTATATGATTTCAACTTTACCCAAAGGTTGAGTAATTTCATGAACACATTCTTCTAATTGTGTCTGGTTCCAAACCACCCTTCTTTAATAGTCTCTTTGATACCTTTGTCATTTGTTTGGAAGAAGGATCAAAATCCATACCTTGTTTAAACATTTGCACAATATTAATCCAAATTTAGTCAAATGTATAAAGCAACCGTTTCTAGACATGACTCAAAGGTTCACTTGTAGTGGGGTCCCTTACGACCCTAGATATGAAGATGGGCACTTTTATGATGGATAAGAAAATTCTATTGTCTTTGAAGACATTCTTACAATTGTAAGATATAAAGGGGATTATACTAATTATCAAGATAACCAAGATGAAGCACTCCTTAGGTTGATAGAATCTAGTGATAGACTACTCTCATATTTTCCTATAGATAAATTGCACACCTTAGTTAGAGAAGGAGAACAACAACAACAAGAGCAAGATTTTTCACAATCAAACATACCTTCTTCCTCTAACAAAGGTAAATAAATACTTATAGAGTCAAAACCAACTAATAAAGATCTTGTTAACAAGATTAAGAGAATAAGTCAATGGTGTGCTGATCATCTTATCATGGACTTAATCGACTCTCTTGTTACTACTTCAATCTATAAATATTCCTCTAAGGAACAAAGAAATGTGATTGAACCTACACAACAAAAATTAATTGAGAACCCAACAATGGATCAAGGTATCTCAAAGGAATAAAACAAAACACAAGAGGTTGTGGAAAATGTTTCGCTAGACATGAAACATACATTATTTAATCACCAAGAGCCTCTTATCACTTTACAAACATAGAAGCCCAAACATTCGATTTGAATTGAGGAAATCCCTCAAGACAATTTGGCTAGTTCATCTCAACCAATGAAAAAATTGGTAAATAGACCAAGGACTCCCTAAAATCAACAAAGCACATATAGTTCAAGGAAACATACTCTAAGAAATCAACAACCTATTCACTCAACTCTAAGAGCAAATCAAAACCAAGTTATGGAACATAGTGTGTACATCCCTCACAAATCCATGCAACAAAAAGGGTACATTCCACCCCAACAACAACAATAGGGGAATATTCCACACTAACAATAGTAACAATAGGGGCACATTCCACCCCAACATAACTATGTTCTACCCACAAATGCACCAAACATGTAAGAGTGGAACTCTATGAAAGAGATTGTGTCACATTTGGAGACTAAAAATATGATCTAAAAGTACAAATTTGATGAGATATGTCCATATCCATTTTATTTAAGCATTCTCCAAGTCCCCTTTCTACATGGACCTAAGAGATGGATTTCCCATTGGTGATCACAAATAAGGATTTAATTTTTCATTGGACCCTTCTACCTACTTTTGAGAGCAAGCAAACTTTCTTGGTAAAAAAAAGAATAAACATTGAGATCTTCAGGTGAAAACCTCTTTGAAGCACTCATCGATTAGGGAAAAAGTAAAGAAAAAGATAAGCCTTCAAGTTAAAACTTGTTTCAAGTGATCTTAGGAAGGAAAGTTTGCTCATTCCCTCAATATGTAGAAGGTCCATATAGCCCAAGTTCTATAGCTAGTACAAGCATCTCTTTAGAATAACAATAAATATTTGAACATCTTATTCTTGAGTTTCTAGAGGTTTTTATTACTTGGCCTTTACCTGAGATAGTGGATTTTGATTCATCACACTATCCATAACTTTAGGAGGAACAACAAGAAGATGTGGTATAAGAAGATGATCACGATCATACTTTGTCTATAATTCTAGAAAATGAATCCACACTCCTTGTAGAAAACATGATAGAAGTGAACCTAGGAACCTATGAGGATCACAAAATTATTTATCTTGGAGCTTCCCTTATTGAATAAGAACATGAACAAATTATATCCCTCTTAAGGGATTATGTTGACATATTTGTATGGGCATATTTTGACATGCTAGACTTAGACCCAAGCTTGGTTGTGCATTACCTTGTTGTCCATCCTGATGCTAAACCAATCAAGCAAAAATTGAGGAGGATGCATCCATGCATCAGCCTATTAGTTAAAGTAGAATTGTAAAATTTTCTAGGATCAAGTTTTATTAGGCCATTAGATTACTCTGAATGTATCTAAACATAGTCCTAGTGAATAAAAAGACCCTAGGTATATGTATTTGTATGAATTTTAGAGATATCAATAAAACATGCCCTAAAGATGATTTTCCTCTACCCAACATCAACATGATTGTCAAATCAATTGCTGGGTATGAGATGTTAGCCTTAATGGACGGATTTTTTTGGATCTAATTAGATCAAGATAGTCCAATAAGATCAACACAAGACTATGTTCAACATTCTATGGGGAACATTCTATTACCAAGTCATGCCATTTGGCTTGAATAACATTGGAGCCACATATCAATGTGCCATGATTTTCATCTTTCATGACATGATGCATGATATTGTTGAGGACTGTGTTGATGATATACTAGCAAAATCAAGAACAAGAGCTAGACATCTCGATGTTCTACAAAGAATATTTGAGAGGATTTGTGAATATAAATTCTACTTAAATCTTAAGAAATGTGTCTTTAAAGTAACATCATATAAATTTATAGGTTTCATTGTATCACAAAGATGGATTGAATTTAACCCTACTAAGGTCAAGGCCATTGTGGAAATGCCTCTACCAAACAATCTCAAACAATTGTGAAGCATGCAAGGCAATATCCAATCTATACATAAGTTCATTTCTCAATTGGCAGATAAATGCCACCCATTTACCCACCTTTTGAAGAAAGGGGTAACTTATCAATGGGATGAAAATTGTTAGATAGCATTTGCAAAACTCAAGACATATTTGATCAATCCACCAGTCTTAAGACCACCAACACCTAGAAGACCACTACTTCTTTATATATTAGTGACAAAACCTGCATTGGGGGAACTTTTAGCCCAACATGATGATCAAGGTAAAGGACATGCAATATATTATCTAAACTACACTTTGGTGGCTTATGAACATAATTATACATCTATTAAAAAGGAATGTTTAGCTATGGTTTTTGCTACCCAAAAATTATGAAATTATATGTTAAATAACAAAACTATTGTTATCACCAAGGTGGATCCTCTCAAATTTCTATTAGCCAAAATAGATGTTCAAGGATGCATGGCTAAATAGGTTATGCTCCTAAGTGAATTTGACATTAAGTATCAGAATCAAAAAGAAATCAAGGGGTAGGTTATTGCTAATCAACTTGTAAAAGCCCCTATCATAGATACTCGACGTCTAAAATTCAAATTTTTAGATGATTCTATTATAGAAATAGAATAAGCATCATAAGAATATAAACAATAGAAGCTATATTTTGATGGTTCCTTTACATCCTATGTATTTTGAGCTAGCATATTATTGATTACACCCTAAGGGGATCTAATTCTCAAAACATTCCATATACAATTTAATTGTACGGATAATATGGCCAAAAATGAGGCATTGATTGCAGGGCTTTACCTTGCCATATAATGGGATATTTAGAGTTTAAAGGGCTATGGTGATTCCTAATTAATCATCAATCAGATCACTAATTAGTATCAAACTAGAGATGATAGGCTCACTCCTTACAAGCAAATTGCTAATAATCTCAAAGGTCATTTTAAATCTTTGTAGTTTGAACAAATCCCAAGAGCAAACAATAGATCAATCAATGTCATGGCAATGATTATTTCTATGATATAGATTGACGATGGTGGTAAAGAGTATCAGTTTATGATTGAAAATCTTCTTCAGCCTACACATGTTATACCACATTCAGAAGGGTATACACCATTGTTGGTCCCAATCCCCCACCTAAATTACCTTGGTTCTAAGCTTTTATAACTACTTCCATGATCATGTTTTTCCAGCTTACCTATCTAATAGTCAATAGAAAGTATTCCATCATTGTTTATCATGTTATACCCTCCTAGGAGACACGCTTTATCATAAAGGCTATAATGGAATGCTTCTTCATTGTTTATCTTTGGGAGAATCTAAGCAAACGTTGAGGGAGGTTTAATGAAGGAATGTGTGGGGCCCACACCAATGGTGTAATATTAGCAAAGAAGCTCCTCAGAATAGGCTATTATTGGCCAAAAATGAAGACCAATGCTTACAATTATGTAAAGAAGTGTGTTCCTTATTAGCCATATGGAAATTTGATACATACACCTTCTTTACCACTACAACCAATCATAACACCATGGTCATTCTCAACATGGGGCCTTCATCTCATCAAGAAAATAAACCCAACATCTTCATATGGCCATAAGCATATCTTGACTGTTACCAAGTATTTGACTAAGTGAATTGAGGCCGTTCCTCTCACTTACATCACCAAAAAATAGATTGACAAATTTATCCATTATCATATCATCTATTGATATGGCATCCCCATGCATATTATATCTGATAATGGAGGATCCTTTGTAAACCAAGTTGTAAAATCTCTTTATGCAAAATTCAAGATCAAGCATAAGAAATCAACTCTATATAACCCATAAGGCAATAAACAAGCTGAGGTATAATTTTTTTTTATTGTAGCCATTTTAAAGAAGATTATCAATGATGTTGGATGTAATTAACACTTGTAAATCTTTCCCACCCTGTGGGCTTACAGAACTAGTCATTGAACCCCAATAGGAGCGAATCTATACTCCCTTGTTTATGGCACATAATTTATTATCCTAATAGAGATCGAACTACCATCCTTACGAGTATCTTTAGATCATATTGAAGATGATGAGGAATACAAAGTCTGAATGTTGTAAGAATTAGAACTTCTTGATGGCAAGCATTTAGCTACCATAGAAAAATTACAAGCCTATTATAATAGATTGCAAATAAGCTACAAAAAGTGCATTCTCCCTTAGGAATTTGAGATTGGTGATTTTGTCTTGAAAGAGAACCAAAAGAACATAAATGTTGAATGCAAGAAAAAAGGTAAGTTTCAACCTAATTAGTTAGGACCATTTATTATCATGAAAAAATATGAATCAAGGGCATATTAACTGGCTAAAATAAATGGTGAGGAACTTCCAAATCCCATAAATATTGTACACCTTAAGAAGTTCTATGCCTAAATATCTTTGAACCATTGTCTATGAGAACCCTTACTTTGGGGAAACTTGTGCCAAAGTAATTTCATCCCACCATTTTATATTACCCTATACCACTCTCATATGAACCCTATTACTTTCAAGACTCTGGATAGTGAAAACCTTTAGGACTGTTGGTACTTTGAATTCATTTTATCATACCCTATGTCATCTCTTTAAGAACCATAATCTTTGGATCATTCTCTTTAGGAACCCTATTCTTTATTATGTCTTGGGCTTGTTGTAACCTTAACACTTTTGTCCCTTAACCAATTATGATCTTGATTATGTCTCATCAGCATTATGAACACCTTTGATGCTAGTTCTAAAAAGAAGTTTAGCCAAGATAGTATTTTACAGCTTCTTCTATCGATAAGTGAACAAGAACACATTTTTAGCTTAGGATCTTTGCCTACTGCATGGTTCTTCAGATTGATTCCATGTTGCATACTATTCTATATTACATTTAATGCTATTTGATGAACATTATTATCTTTTTAGGATCCTCGCTCTTTCTGATTTGTGAGCATGTGTCATTACAACTAGTTTTAGCTATTATTGGAACTTTCAATTAGTTCTCTGGTCCATTGTTTATATCCATGATTGTCATTACATCTAGATTTAGCTATTATTAAAACTTTTACTCTTAGATGAGCATCTCCTTGACTAATTGGTTCCCCCTTTATCCATATTTTATCCCAAAAACACTAAAAACATTAGAAAATGATTTATAAAATAATAAAAACATTGTCTTGTGCTTTTGTACATTCTGATCCTCACACTCTTGCCATTTTATAAGCATTTTATCCTATTAACTTTCCATTGTATGAGTCATCTTGTCCCATGCACTTACCACTTTGTAAGATTATTCTCTCTCATCCCACTATTTCACACTCTTTCCATTTTATAAATAAATTAAGTCCCACTGGCTTGTTGTTTTGCAAGTCATCTCATCCTCACACTCTTGTCATTTTTCAAGACCAATCTCATTTGTCATGTCTTCCCTTTTCTTCTACAAAATTAATCATATGTTTTTGGTCATCATCATTTCTTTTATCCCACCTCTTGGGAGAACTACATTTGACCTAAATTTTATGTTGGAACATGTGTCCATGAAACTATGTAGGTAGAATACACTTCTCTTATACATTTGAAGTCAGCCCAACCAACCCCTTCTTTTTTCTCTTCCCCCACTTCTTTGTCATTGTTCTTCTTTAATTAGGGAACAAATTTTGTGTCCTTGTTCTTTGTTACATTATGGTGGAAAGTAACTCCTCTACTCCACGAGCATGAATAACTATTTTTCAACCACACTAACTTGGTTTTTGTTTGTGTGTGTTTATTTTAGTTTTATTAGTGTTTTATTGGTGTTTTGTTGTGATTTTTCCCCTCTTTATTATTTTTTTCTCCTTTTCTCCTATTTATTATTTTTTGTCTCTCATGATCTTATGTTTCCCTGTATGTTTTTTGCTTTTCTCTTTTGTGTTTAATAACGTCTTGATGGTCCACATAGATCTTGATCCTAAGTTGCTAAGATGTTCTTATTTTTTATTTTTAAACATTTTTATTCCTACTTAAGTCTTGATTTTTTATATCTTGATTTTAAGTTGGGATCATTTATGCTTATTGTTTTATTTGTCTTTGATTTTTTGTTTAAATGTAAATAATTGTGAAACTAATTTTGGTCATTGTTTTATCATTATCCTTAGTTATACATACTCACATTTGAACTAGCTCCACACATTTGAAATGACATGTCATTATGATTTATTCATACTTATGAGGCCTAATTTATTTTGCTATAGCAAACACTTTATGATCTAGTCTCAAAGTCTTAATGTCAACACAACTATGATAAATAGATCTCAAGAACACTATGCATAAATTAGGCTCAATAGGTTTAACACTCGAATCTATGCATAGACGTGCATCTCTTTGCATACATCACGAGTCTAATCAACCTTTGATCAGTTTTATTCATCCTCATTCCATTTTCTCTCAATTTTAGATGAACTACATTAGATTGATGTCCATTTGAATTATATAGGTAGCACTTGGATACATGATGTATCTAGAGTCTGCTCAACCATATTCATTCTTATTTTCATCTCTTTTATCACTTTGTGCATTCTTGTATGATTGGTTTTTGTGGCTTTATAAGCCATTAAATAATCACACCTATGTTTATGCCCACTCATATTTAATATATATTTTAGGTTATATCCTTGAGCTAATTACTTGTCAATTTGGCCATGATGGGGCACAATATTTGAAACAAGCCACAAATCTAAATTAGCTCTACAAGGGCACGACCATTATTTATTATTTATTAATGACCACAACTAGCCCTATTGGGGCACCACAGTCTTATCAAGATCATACCTACCATACTGGGGCACCTCTTATTATCATCTTTTTGGAGACCACATTCTCCTTTTCCTCTAATTCTAAGCTCTCCATAATTTTTCCCATGATGGAAATATTTTAGTGTACAACTTGTCTCGAGACTGATCAATGTCGTAAGTGTGCAGGTTGCACTCTCAAATAGGGTGCATTTAAAGTGTGTCCCTTACATGTTTGGATTGAATCCTTCCAATTCCACCCACATTGAGGCCCATTAGACATCTAATTATATTTTTATCATTTATGGTAACCACATGTGTAATAATTAACTCATCTAGATGTGATCTATTCCATGGGTTAATCTCTTAATTTCTCTCTCTTTCTGAGAGTCCATCCTTCTCTTTCATCGTGGTATGTCCTCTTGAGAGGCCATCATGGGTCATTTCTAATTTCTTCTTAACAACTCTTTTCTTTGAAAAGATGTTTCTTCACCTAAATGTCTCACTATGCTTTCTCAAATAGGGGAAAAATGTAAACATCCAATTCTTAACACCATTTTTTTTGAAATTGTCACTCTTACTTGAATTACACTCAAATACGTATTTTAGGTCAAAATCACTAAAACGTGCTAAATGGTTATAAACTTGTCATTTACATGTGTTGATTTAGGCCAAAGTATCCTTAAATAGGCCAATGCATTTTATGTGATTCTTAACTTTGATCAATTCATTTCAAGTCAAAATAATGATTTCACTTTTTTGTACTCTAGATCACTCTTTTCTTCTAATTCATTAGTACACATCATGTACCTTTATTATTTTGTGTTCATAAAGTCCTAAATAGGAATACAATTTCAATGCATCTAACATCTCCTTCCAATTATTTATGAATCAAATTACAACCCAATAATATGACTTTTTGACCATTTTGATTAATTGAAGGCAAATTTCCAAAGAATTACACAAATATTGACTAACCATTAATTAAATTCAAGAAATTAAGTGGATTTTCCATGGATGTTATTGAATATTTCTTTTTAGAAATTGATTCCTATTAAATACATCACCTAAATGACATCATCTATGGGGTGGCATCCAAAAGCCATAATTACAACAAATATCATAATTATGGCCTCTCATGCCTCATTAATGCCTCTTCTTCTCAAATCATGATGAGTATATTTATGAATTTATTTATAACTACTAAATTAATCCATGGTCACACATCTCAATCTTGAGATGGATGGACATGGTTGATCCTGAACAATCTCAAAAATTTATAAATAGAAGGCCTCACACTATCTTTTTTAATCTCAAATTGTGTAAATTTATAATGTTAAAGTCTCTTCAAAATTTCTTTGTATTTTGATTATTGTGTTATTTGCATTTAGATTAGCTTCATTGATAGGTAAAATAGATAGTTTATGTCATGAGCCTAGGTTTTGCATAGAGTTCTTAAGGTAATGGAGGAGAAAATAAGCCATTGTTGACAAAGACTAGAGCTCTACATCAAGGGAAGAACACACTTGAATCCGCTTTTGAGTAATGGAGTTATTTGGGAAGGTAATGGTTGATTGCTTTTTTTCATTTGTATCTTGTTATCATTAACAACCTCTGCATGAATAATTTGGATTAGATTGTCAATTTTTATGCATTATTTTATGAATTTTCATGACTAAAGTTTTAATTTATCATCTTCGTAATTCACTCTATAAAAAGTAGTTAAATTTTTTGAAAAAATAGTGATATGTGGATTTTCTAAGTTTTGATATGATGTTCTGAGAAAGGTTCGACCCTGTCAATAAGATTATAATAGTTCATTGATATTTTGTCAAATTTTTTCTTTTAGGGATTATTAAGTTGTTGACAGTTCATGGGAAATACATACAGTTTACAACATTTGAATGAAACTTATCTTGAAATTACTTTTCTAGGTTTTGATAAATATATACAGTTTGTAGTGTGTGTGTGTGTGTGTGTGTGTGTGTGTGTGTGTCTATATATATATATATATATATATATATATATATATATATGTTGTATATGCATAGATTGCAATTAGAATATAATGTAAGAAATTATGATAGAATATTTTGAAATAAAATTATTAGTATATAATTTTATTATTTTGGTTTCAAATTGGAATTTTATGACAATATATTGTATATATAGTCAGAATTATTCAATTTCAGACAAAAAAGTTACTTGAATGATCATTTGTTGATAGCTAAAATTTTTAGAAGGGACTTGAGGTTTGAAAATATAAAATTAAAATTTTATTTTCATAATTGATATATTCATGTTGATACTTAGTCATATATAAAATCAACTTTTAAATATATTTGAAATTGTATATAACATGTTACGCTGGGACCAACCAGGTTCAAGCAGAGATAATGATAATAGGAGTTGGGAAAGGAATCAAAATTCTCACAGTATGAATCAAGAGGCACCAAATAGGTAATTTTTTAAAGGGGGTTTCAGGGCTAAATTTTTTGGCCCTAGATATACCAATAAAGGAGCAAGAATGTCTATCTATTTTGATGCCACTAGCCCTAAATTCTAAAATGTATTGAATAATCTATCCTTTAATCCTATAAATCATAAGGGTAATAAAAGATTTCATGGCCATAGATTTGAAATCAGATCTCATTCTCATATTAGCTCTTCCTATTAGCTATAGAATAATCCAAATCAGTTACGTATTCAATCACCAAGCTCAGAAAGAGCCAATAATGTTAATGAACCAACATAGATGGCCAATGAGATAGCCCAAGCAAAAAAATTCTTGAATCTTGCCTTGCCTTCTTATTCTAGTGAACTTGCACCACCTTAGAAAATACCTATTACAAGGTGCAGGAAGCTAAGTTTGGAAAATCCACTTATTGTCATTCATCCAACCACTTCAAATAAGTGTACAATCAGTTAGGATGAATTAGATACTACAACAAAAATCAAAGTTGTGAAGTGGGTTAAATTAGAGGTAAATGATTTTGAAAGTGATTGGAGAATGAAACTGGTCTAGTTTCTTACAGTTGAAATGGAATATAATGATTGTTTAACGAAAAAAATGAACTTGTGATTGAGGTTCTATTTGATTCTAATGACTCTTGATCATCATAAATATTCATTTTCATTTCAAATTTGAATTTTTAAGTTGACATGACTTAAGTACATTTCAAATTTTGATACTTTGGTTATACTATTTTAGAAGTGCAACAGACTTTTAATTTTGATATATATAATATGCCTAAGTATTTTGATTATATGCATTATGAAATTAATATAGATAATAATTACAAATAACTTTGAAATTATCTTATCATTTATTGAAATATGTAATTCTATTTATTATTAATTGATTATAGGGTCCTCTCCCATTAGAAAACACTTGATTTATTTTCAAATAATTGATCTCTTAAAACTTTTTAAATAAACTTTAACTAATAACTATCAGTATTAATTGACTTGTAAAAGTCAATTATTTAAGTTAACAAGTAACTAACTAAGGTTAGTTACAATTTATTTTTCAACTAATTTTGAATTATAAAAGGAGATCAAGGATTCATTTGAAGAACATGAATGACACAAGTATTGAAGACATATATTGTAAAGTCAATTATTTATCTCTCTCTTCTATGCAATTTCTTTGAGATAACATGACTTTTGTAGATAGACCAATGGTACTTTCTATAATGATTGAGTATATTGCTTAGGTAATGTAGGTATATCCAGTTTTATATTATCATTTATAATATATTATCTAAAGTTTGTCAAGTTTAACATCTTTTGATGATTGCTTCTTGCAGTTCTATCTATAAAATCTGAGTATTCAACTTGAATAATTATGAAAACTTCATTGTTTATGACATTTTATTGATCTAATTGATTTTAAAAGTTATCTTTTTAAGATATTTTGTAAAGAAGATGGTTTCTCAAATAAAATTGATCTATTTTGCTAAGATGACTCTCTTTATTGAGACTCACATGTTTTATTTATATTGTATTTTATTTTGACTTTGATTTATAATTTAGTTTAATTCTAATTTTAGTTTAATATCTGATTGATCTAATTTATTTAGTTTTTAATATATTTGTATTTAATTTACTATTTATTTCTGATTTTTTTATTAAATTTCTTAACTTAGTTTAGTTTCTTAGTTTAGTTAGGTTTTAGATTAATTTAATTAAGTTTTAGATTAGTTTGTTTATGTTCTAGTTTAGTTTTAATTTAATATTTTTATGTTTTCTTAATTAGTTTGTTGTCTTTTATTTAGTTGGTGGTTGTTTTATTTGTTTATTTTCTTCGTTTGTTGAGTTCTATTTGGTTATTTGCTTATAGAAAATCGGTTCATAGATGATTTATTTTAATTCTATTTTACCTTTATACTTATGGTTTATTGTCTTTATGTTATTCAGAAGTTATTACAATAAATCAAGATATTACTTTGAGATAAATTATTTTATTGAATCAGATTTCTTTCCTTCAAGAGATTGTCTTGTTTAGAGGCCTTCTCTATTTGATATGATAGATTACATATTCATATCTAAACTGATTCATTATTTGATAAGTGAATTTTTAAATTATAATAGAATATGTTATATTCAATAGTCTATTTATTATTTTTTAGAATATTTTAAAAACCCTCATGTTCTTATGATCATATTTGCACATTTAGAACCTTATCATTAGATTGGTATGATTCTTATTTAACCTTCACAATAGGTTAAAGGGTTGATTAGTTGATGAAATAGTTTTTAACATCAACAAATTTGGTGACTTTGCTAGGAACAACTTTCAAAAATATTATTTATTTGAAGCTATATTTTCTTCTTGCTCATGGTATTTGGAGGACAGTCTCCTATTATCAAATCTAGAATTGATATTGTTGATAATCAAGTTGATGTTGCTTTTAATTTAACTAGTTATACATGGTATAATCATGTTCATAATTTTTAGCATGTCATACAAGTCATAAATGAAGAAAAAATTGCAAAATTTGAGATAGATTGGTATTCTAATCTTACTCGTGAGACTTAATAAAAGGTTTTAAATTAAATAGTTGAATTCGAGAAGATAGAGAAAAAGTTTTAGTTGTTAATCCTAAATCTAGAACTCTTTTTTTTTTAATTCTCATCCATTTGATGATTTGGTTATGCCCTCTGAACCTATAGATACAAATTTATAATTAAATTTAAACTAATTAGTTCAAGAAAATCAACCAACTCAGATAGAAGAGACTGCTAAAAGTTTTAATGGGAGATCAGGTAGAACAAAGGATACATGAAATGAATTAAGGTCTACAAGACAATATAGATTAACATGATCTCATTGAAGATGAAGCTGATTCTGAAACTAAAGTAGAACAAAAAATAGTTTTAAATTTATGGATTTATAGAAATCCACTTATTGAAAATCATCCAAGTTACCTTCCCTTAAAGGATTAAATTTACTAATTTTTTTTTAGAGATTTTAGAGAATCTTGGAAAGATCATTTAGATGCATTTAAGTTAGTTTGTGCTACTCTTTATATAATAAGTGAAAAATTTTGTTTAATTTTTTTGCTTAAAGACTTGAAGGGAAAGCTTATCAAGCTTTTTTTAGTTTATCCACTAAAACTATCAGGGCTTGGAAAGATATTAAAGATTCGTTAGAATTAGTGTTTAAAAAATCTAAGGAAGATTTAGATCTAGTCAATGATCTTGTAATTTTTTCTCTTGATTTAGATGAGACTATATACCATTTCATTACCAGACTTATTAAGTTGCATCAAAAGATTCTTTGTGATCTTAAACTTTCTAAGAAATTATCTAGGCTTTATTTTTGTAGTGCTTTAACTTTGAAGTATAAAATGGCCTTAGTAGATAGAGACATTACAGAATACAATAAAACTATAATATTTTATATTGAGTATGAAAAAAATCTTAAATGGATTGGGTTTAAGGATAAGTCTTATGCATGTCTAAATTCAAATAATGAAGAAATTTTAAAAGCCATTCAAAGTCTAAGAAATGAACTAGTTGCTATTAAAAGACAATTGAATGATAAAGCTTCTTCATCTAATAGAAGCATTGTTGAAAGTAAAAATAAAGAAGTTGCTTATTACTGTAATATGTGTGAATTAGATCATGATCCAGATTCATGTATTATTGTTTAGAAATTCAAAGGAAAGATAGAATATTTATTGATCTAGTAGACAACATAAACATGTGTACTCTTGATGTTTCATCAGAAAATAAAAGTGTTTATGTTGTTAATACTATAAATAAAGATTATAATTCTGCTCAAAATAATAGTATAATATATAATTATTCTTCTTCTAAAGATAAAGGTAAAACAATTCAGAATAATTCTTCAAGTATTTCATCTGATAATTCTTCTCAAAAAATTTCTTTATCAACTAGTTATAATAATACTCAATATCATCTTTATTAGCCTGAGAATTTTTGACAATATGATACTAAAGCTTCAAATATAATTGATAATTTATCTATAATTAAAGTTGGATTTTTGTTATTACAAGTAGCTTGCCTTTCAAGATAACTTGATAAAATTAATGAAGTTATTAAGAATCCTAAAAATGATGTAGGCTTACAAGAAAAAAATAGTGATGAAAAAACATCTATTTTTGCTCAAAGATATGATTCTCCTACAAATTATTTACCTCTCGTTTATGTTTCAATCAAAATTACTAATAAGATAATCCATAATTGTACCCTAGATATGGGTGATTTAAAGAATATAATGTCCAAATTTATTGTAGATCATTTAGGTATTTCTTATGAAATTGATAATAATAAGTTTACTGAATTTGATTCAAAACAAACTAAAAGTTGTGATAAGTTTCAAGATATAGTCATTAAGATTTCTCAAGATGAAAGAATTAGATGTATGACTAATGTCCAAATTTTAGACATTCCTAAAAATTATGTTATGTTATTAAGAAGAGATTGGTCAAAAGCAACAAGTGGTTTTATTGGAAAAGATATTACATAGATTCTTGTTAGAAATGAGATTGATTTTATAAAAAAAAGATTCGTCTAGTACATATATAGAATCATCCACTTCTTAAATTGTTGCTTATGTTGAGATAGGAATTGAAACTTATGAGTTGTTGAATTTAGATGAACTAGAAAATCAACATGAAGAATTATTTAAGAAAAATATTTTATAGTCACTATATTTTGATGTAGGATATTCTCAGCAAGGAAATGGTGATGAAATTTGTTTAATCTAACCTGTTGGTAAGATATTCAGTTATGCTTATAAATTATTGTTTGAAAATACTAATAATACCATAGAATTTGAAGTATTATGTGTAGGTTTAGAAAAAGCTATTAAACTTAATATCAAATATTTAGAATTCTTTAGGGATTCTGAATTAGTTGTTAGGCAAGTTCATAAAATTTATAAAACTAATAAAACTCATTTACATCATTATAATCAAAGGGTTTGGTCTTTACTTGAACATTTTGAAGCTTTCAATATCACTCACATACTTAGAGAATATAACAATAGAGATGATAAGATTGTTGTTTTTACGTCTAATTCAACTCTATGTGAATGTAAACTAATCACAAACTTTTCTTTTTTTTGAAATTTTCTAACCTAAAATTCTAGATTTGTTTGATAGCCTATTTTTAGTTATGGTGAACACATAGATTTATTTATTAAAGATAATTATTTTAATCATAATGATTATATATTAAATTATGAATATTATCTATAATTAAGTATTAATAAATTATTTGTTGGATCAGTAAGTTTGGAATCTATATTTACACCTAATGATCAATCTAAGATTTTTAGAATGGAAGAACCATCTAGAAGAATTATAGTGAAATTATTTCTCTCAATTTAGGTATATAAGAGCATCCTAAATATGTGTATTTAAAAATTCAAGTTACTGCTAGTGAGAAGATAAAATGTATTAAATTATTCAAAGAATTTGTATTTGCTTGGTCTACAAAGATCTTAAAGATTATAATACTGATATTATTAAACGTGATATACCTATAAAACTTGATATTAAATCTATAAGACAAAAAATACAAAGAATTAGCTCTTTGTTAGAGGACACCATTAACAAAGAGCTAGATAAAATGATTGATATTGGTGTCATTTTTTCTATAAAATATTTTGAAAGGGTAGCTAATTTAGTGCTAGTTAAAAATAAAAACAATGATATTAGATTATATGTTTATTTTAAAGATTTGAATAAAACTAGCATTAAAGATAATTTTCCTCTATCAAGTATAGATCAAATTTTGCAACAAGTTGCAGGATCATAAATGATGTTACTAGATAATTTTTTTAATTATAATTATTATTTTTTAATTATTTAAGATAGACATAAAACAACTTTTACTACTTGTAGAGGGACTTTTGCTTATAATAAAATGTCATTTGGATTAATGAATGCAAGAAATACTTTTCAAAGAGATATGGATGTTGCATTTGATGAATTGATTGGTATTATTATTCATGTTTATCTTGATGATCTCACCATTCATTCAAAAATACATAAAAATTATTTAGATTGATTCTTTAAGAAGTTTTCATAAGATGTTGAAAGTATGGTATTTCTTTGAATTCAAAGAAATCAATTTTTGATATTACCAAAGGTAAATTATTAGGACATATCATTTCTAAGAATGGTATTTCCATAGATCTTGAATGTAGTAAAACCATTAAGGAATTACCTCCTCCTAAAGATCAATCTAGTTTATGATCTTTCTTTCGTAAAATTAACTTTGTTAGGAAATTCATATCAGATTTTACTGATAAGTCTAATCCTTTACAATTATTGCTTAAGAAAGATAAAATTTATACTTGAGATGAAGGTGATGATTTAGAATTCAATAATGTTAAATATGCCATTACAAGTGCTCTAATACTTACTAAATTAGATTTAAATAAAATATTGATTATTTATGTTAATACTATCAAAAAAGCGATTAGAACTGCTATTGTATGCACATAATATTTTTAAAATTTTATTGATCACTAACACATCATATTTTATAGAAATCTATCATGTCTCAATATCTCTAAGTGCATGTCTTAAGGGGTACACCGATAAAGGGGTGGGCAGACCATCGGTGCTTCATGAGATTGTTGTTCCTTTTGCCACTTACTATCTACACACTATCTCCTTAAAACCATGAACCCTAGGCTTGTTCTTCTCTTTCCTATCCCTTCCAGTCATTATCATGCTTTATTATTTCATTTCTTGCCTATTTAACTTTCTACCTATTCACTACACTAGGTCAACTTGGTCGATCTAGTGTATTTTGGGGACACTTTAACTATTATGAATTGTTTGCATCCTAACCAACCTAACACAGACTTTAGGCATTAGCCTGAGAATGCACTTGGTCAACTCAATCGATCTAGTATAGTTGACATGTCCAAAAGTTTTTAGGTAAGTTACTACTATATATACAAGGTCATTTACCACAATTTCATAAGAGTCAAAAGAGAGTGAATAATTAAGTAAAGAAGTGCTAACAAACATCTATTTATTGACCATTCTACTTGAGGAATAAAGCTTTAGGGTTCAATACTTTATTTTGGAGCTTCGATCTTATTTTGTAGAAAAGTATTTTGGATGCTTAGGTAGGTCATGTAGCATATAGATGATTTATCTAGGTTATCCTTACAAGCCACAAAAATTTCTTGTGAAGTACCTTAGCCAAAGGAAAGGTTGAGACTCGATAGGTTCATCTTCAAAGGTAAGTATTCCTAACTTTATTTCTCCTTTGTAAGAGTAGATAGATAATGCATTATGTATTATTCTCTTCTATGTATTAGTATTTCATATACATTGACGTGACTATATGTTTCCTATGCATGTTTAGTTTATTTATTTCATTCTAACCCTCACTTTATGCCACAAGCTTTGGTGTGCACTAGATTAATTTACTTTTCTTGTTATTAGAATAGTTTACTTTCTTGTTTATTATATAAGTGAAAATTAAATTATAAGCCTCTTTTAGGGTTATTGTGTTATTATGTTAGACTATAGGTTTTAGAATCCTTCCTAACATGATGTGTTACGATAATTGATACAAGTGATCTCCTAATCGGGTCTAGCAGATCCCCATATTGGTCATGCTTTTGCTTAACAAGTGTATACCCAATCAGAAGTGTAGGTGTGATATATCTTATCCAATCAATGATTAATTATTTATGCATCATGCAATTCTAATTTCATACATTCTAGTGAACCCGATGTGAATTAAATCCTTGTTGGATTTGATCACTTTTATTTCATTCTTTTTATCATATATTTTGACCTATTGGATCGATTTTG
The DNA here is from genome assembly GCA_037957365.1 of Torreya grandis. Lineage (NCBI taxonomy): Eukaryota > Viridiplantae > Streptophyta > Pinopsida > Cupressales > Taxaceae > Torreya > Torreya grandis. Next base: position 345,450 of record JARHVA010008358.1, read on the forward strand.
TCAACCTAGATATTTATCTCTATATGTAGGTTTTTAGGTTTCTAGACTACTAGGTTGATTAGGTCTACCTAGTACATTTTTAGACTTCTAGTTCAACCTAATAGGTCAACCAGGTTGACCTAGTACATTTTTAGCTCTTTTTCAGCAAGTTTTTGTATAGCTTGATTGACCAGCTCGACCTAGTTTGCAGGTTTTGGATAAATTTTATCCAAGGTTGTTGATCAATAATCTTATTTATTTTCATATCTAATCCACTTAGTTTAGTTTCTACTTCTTTGTATCTTTTTGTTTCTATACTTTCCTTTCACAGTTTGTAGTCTTTAAAACTGCTCTAACACAATCAACTAGGTCAACTTAATCGACCTAGTTTTATATTCTTTCATAAAATTTTATCAGCTTTATCATATTTCCTATATAATCATGAATCCAATGCATTTTACAATTTTTAAAATGGATAAATGTAACTAAAGATACATACAAAACAAGAAATCAACCCTTGTCTATTGTACTAGGTCAACCTAGTGTCTTTTTCAGCCTCTGTCCACTGTACTAGGTCAACCTGATCGACCTAGTACTATCTACAACTATTTTATTTTTTCTGTCAACCTCTATTTACTATACTAAGTTGACCTAGTTGACCCAATATATTTTTGTAGTCCCTATTTTTATGTTAGGTCGATCCAGTCAACCCGATACTATTTTATGTCACTTCTTATTCTCCTTGTGTGGTTATCTAGTATTTTTTCATCATGATGACATCTTTGAATCCTTCCCTTAGTCAAAAAAATTCTATTATTAAATACTTGTTTAATAACCTTACTTATTTCATTACCTTCGATGAAACTATCTAATTTCTTCCTTCCCCTTCTCCTAAGCCTAAACCATTCACTACACAATGTCATGTAGTTGAGATCCTTCGTCATAATCCTCTTCCCAATACCAATGTTAGGAATCCTTCACCAAATCATACCAATAAAATTGATAATCTAGATGGTTCCTAAATTTTTAAAAACCTTGATGATAATACTATCTACATTCCTCACAAGAATGGTGGCCTTACCAAGCTTCTTTATTCTTCCACCACACTTAAGACAATTAACACTAATGTTGGGAATATTCCATCAACAAAGCATCCTCCTACCAATATCACTAACAATCCTCTTCCTATCAACACTAATACCCCACATTAAAACCCACCTATTGATACAACTTAACTTATTTCCCAAGTTATTCAACAAATGAACATCATCTAAATAACTAATCAATCTCAAATGATGAACATGCAGCAAAATTTATGCAACATGATTAGTCAACCATCTCAAGTCATTCATGCCTCAACCAAATCAAAATTTCATCCCTCCTCTTCTTAGAGATGCTAATGGGAGTGTCACCCCTCAACCTTCAATGAATACCATAATGTTTCAACATCTTCAAAATGAACCTTTAGCCCCATTCATTTCATCCATAAATATTGGAAACATTTTTCTAAGTATCAAATATAATGAGACTAAAGATCCTAGTATCTTTTTTAATTCTTTTGGTAATCTCTATAAGTAATGGGTCTAAACTAACACCTTTGCTACCACCAAGACCTTATCCAAAACCTTTCTTGGTGATGCACTTGAATGGTATAACCAAATTCTTATACATTCCATCTCACAATTAGAGGATTTAGTCAATGCTTTAGTGAAGGAATTCCAACATGATGACCTCTTGAAAATTACCTTAGTTATTTCATCAATGCCAAGCAACATTCTAATGAATCGGCTCATACTTTCATAAAAAAATGGAAGTCTCTTGCTCATAAAGTGGACCATAATATGAATAATGATACTCTTTTAAAACTATTTGGCATAGCTCTTAAACCTCCCCTACAATAAAAAGTTAGAATATTTTTACCAAAAACTCTAGAAGAAGCCTTAAACCAAGCAAAAAAACAAGACTTTATTATGACTCAATTTGAAACACCTCAAACAACTACTAAATCATCTTTCCAATCTTATTCTCATTCCATTGATTCATACAAGTCTACCCAACCTCAACATGGAGCATCCAATTCAACCAATTTTAACCCAACCCACCCTCTCTTGAGTCTAGAACAACTTATGATGAAATTACCACCCTCTAAACCCATGAGCTTTGATCCTTCCAAACCTCCTCCAAAATGGTACAATCTAGATAAATTTTGTTGGTGGCATGCTACTATAGGTCATTCTCATGAGTCTTGTTGTGATCTTTACCTATTTCTTATTTCTTCCTTGATTGGTCAACATTTCAATCTTGATATTCTTACCAAACAACATTATCAAGATTATCTTCAAGCATCTCAAAATTAATCTCAAGAACCAAAACCACAATCACATCAACATGAACCACCTAATGAACAAACCTCATTTGATAATTTTATTCAAATAATAATTGATCCTTCTTCCTACACCAATAAGGACAGAATAGATAACATGAACAACTTTAAACATGTTGTGTCATCCATTGAACTCCACCTCTTAAGCTACATGAACCAAAAGAGTACCTAGTTCAAATGCCTACTCCAAAACACATCATTCATGGTCTTCCTTTACCTCCTTTATCTCCTCATACCTCTCCTACACATCATATGTCACATTTAACCTCTGTAAAATCTAACAAACTAATAAATTTACCTATTTTTAAATGCACCTACCAACCCAATGTAAGTCATTTTAATGGTTCAGTGTCACCTCATTCCACCTCACATGTTGAGACATTTTGTGATGCCCATCCACATGTCCCTTCAAAATTTAGGGAATCTTATCATGCCCATCCATATATTCATTCAGAATTTAGGGCATCTTGCAATGCCCATTCCTACATCTGCTTACCCATTAGGGCATCTTACGATGCCCACTCCTATTTTACAATGCATAATAACAAACACATCTAGCTTCAAGAAACATTTTGAGACATATAGACTTGTCTTTTACATGCTCATCTTTGATAAAAATGTTAGCATAGATCTTACTTATTCTTTTTGTCTCATGTTTCTTTATTTTTATGCATTTTTCTTCTTTTAGTTTCACTTTACTATCATTATCATTTTCCTTTATGTTCTTTTGGCTTTCTTATATATCACATTTGGAATTTGTTTTCATTTTTGTCCTCATATATATGTCTCTTCTTTTGTTTTTTATGTCATTTTTTGCGTTATTATATTTATGATAATTTTTGCCCTTTTCTTTAGCATTTACCTCTTGATGTACCATAGTCTTCTTTTTCTTTTGGCATTTCTCTTTTGGCACCCTCATGTGTTTCTCTTTTGTGATTTGCTTCATAAGACCACAAATAGGACTTGGCACCCCTCACAAAATTACCATCCTTTTTACTTATTTTTCTTCATTTTGCTACTTTCCAATGTTGTTTTGGCATCCTTTGGGTTTTTATTTTGAGAGGTGTTTTGTAAAAAGGTTTCCTCACTTTGCTTTTCTATTTCTTTTTGGAAACCTTTGGGTTTCTATTTTATCCAGTTGCAAGGTAAGACTATGGATAAGACCTAACCCTCCTCATAAAATTACCATTATTTTCATGTTCTTTGTGATCCTTGTTATTTAACTCTTGATTTTGCTTCTTTCGCTAGATGGAATTTGTGCAAACAATCTATGTTAGCATGTTTTCCTCTATCCCTCATTATTATGATAAGGAATCACACTTTACTATCATTGTATCCCTCTTTGCCCTTTTTCATATTTTTTTACAATTTAAAGCAATTCAAATTGTTTCATATGTCATTCCTCTTGATTTCCTCTTTCTTTCATCTCTTCATTGGATAAAACAAGGTCGAAGTCAATATATCATTTTTATTTCACTTGGATTTATGAGACTCTTAGACCCCATGCTCTTTGAAGATCTCTCTCTTAGCAACTTTGTCCGAAGTTTTCAAATGAAATTCATCTTTAGCACCCATGTTTGGTTTTCCAAATATATATGAAGGAGGAATCTAAAAAATCCATCAAAAGAAAGTTAAAATCCAAATCATTTGAAATAAAAGGTAATGATATCTAAAAGGCAACATAAAAATTTCAAAATCACACCAGAAGATGTTATTTCAAGCACATCTCCTATCTCTAATGAAATCTCAAACTCCATAGTCAGCTTCACATAGAAGAAAAGTCCTTTGGGGTGTGGTAGGCTAGTAGATTAGAATAGGATATTTCAAAAAAACTCCATGGTGTTACCTACTTTCTCACATAAGTACCCAATATTTGTAGCAGATCGATGGCTCTATAAGGGGTCTTGAAGAATGGGGAACATGTCATGGGGAGGTAGATCCATTTTAATTTTCATGCATATAGCCTTTATAGGATGATCTATATAATCTATTTATTTACCCAATACTTGTGTTGCTAAGAGAAATTCTTCATATTTCTTAAGGTCGAAAGTCTTATTATTTTGACAAACCTAATTTGAGTGTCTTGAGTTCGATAAAGAGTTTATCTACTTTGGTTTTTCCTTCATTCTCCCCTCCACCCATCTAATTTCCCCCTTTGATAGTCAAATTATGATTCCAAATCTATTTTCCCTCTTCTATTATTCTTTTTTCTTCACATCTTACAAACATGCTAGCACTACTTTGTTTCAGTTTTATCTATCTTTAAAGCAAAACAACATGTTTGAGTAACTGTGGATCACTTGTTTCTTTTATTTGTCATTATTAAACTACCCTTCTATTGTGGACTACTGAGTTTTTACCATTTTACCATTCTTACATGTTTCTCTTTATGTATGCCTTCTTCATGTTTGTCTTACATCTTCAATTACATTTCATTTGACATTCTTTCATATTTTTATTTATGTTTGATTCTTTCATGTCTATCTTCCAGGAGGTTACTTTTTACCTTCTTACATATCTTTGTTAGATTTGTCTTGCATTGATATTTTATTTGTCATTCATGTTTTACATGCTTCCTATCTTTGATTTAGTATATTCTACATTTCTTTTTTTGCCATTTAACATTCTTTTTTGCCATTTAGGTTTTACATGTTTTCTTATCATTTGTCATTTATTTTCCAATCATTTTTCTTTCATTTGCCATCCTTTTTGCCATTCATTTGCCTTAAATATTCTAAACCTTGCCTTAACAATTCTAATTTGCCAAATTTTTCTAAAAATCTATGTCCTTACTAACTATCATATGTCTATCTTCCAAAAATTTTATTTTTTGTCTATTTTTTGTTCTAATTTCTACAGGTTTACCTAGTGTACTCTATATTGGATGCCTTCACTTTCTTACAGTCTTCTTCTTTATCTATGACACTAAGGTAAGTTAAAGGTATGTATTTTTTAATTCAATCCTTTCATTTATCTTATTTTTTTATTACACCATAATTAACATCAACATTGTGTGTTATTACATTCTATCTCCAAAGCACCATCTCATGTTGTACTTACATGACACGTGATGTGCTTTGGCTAGGGCATATATATACACATAATATTTTCAAACTCTTATTGATTACTGACACTTCATATCTTACAAGAACCTATCGAGTCTCAATATCTCTAAGTGCATGCCTTAAGGTGTGCACCATAAAAGGGGTGGACAGACCATCGATGCTTCATAAGATTATTGTTCTTTTTGCCACTTGCTATCTACACACTAGCTCCCTAAAACAATGAAACCTAGGATTATTCTTCTCTTTCCTATTTATTCTAGTCATTATCATGCTTTATTCCTTTATTTCTTCCTTATTTACCTTTTTACCTATTCAGTACACTAGGTTGACCTAGTCGACCTAGTGTATTTTGGGGACACTTTAGCTATTATGACTTGTTTGCATCCTATTCGACCTAGAAAAAAATTTAGGCATTAGCCCAAGAATGTACTAGGTCAACCTGGTTAATCTAGTATAGTTGACATGTCTAAAAGTTTTTAAGCAAGTTAATACTATATAGACAATGTCATTTACAACCATTTCATAAGAGTCAAAATAAAGCAAATAATTAAGCAACGAAGTGCTAACAAACATCTGCTTATTGACCATTCTACTTGAGAAATAAAGCTTTAGGGTTCAATACTTTATATTGGAGCTTTGATCTTGTCTTATAGAAAAGTATTTTGAATACTTGCGTAGGTTGTGTAGCCTAGCGTTGATTTATCTTGGTTATCCTTACAAGCCATAATAATCTCTTGCGAAGCACCTTGACCAAGGGAGAGGTTGAGACTCAACAGGGTCATCTTCAAAGGTAAGTATTCTTAACTTTATTTCTCCTTTATAAGAGTAGATAGATAATGCAGTATATAATATTCTATTTTATATATTAAGATTTCATATATATTGATGTGAGTATATGTCTTCTATGCATGTTTAGTTTAGTTATTGTTTATTTGTTTTGTTCTAACCCCCACTTTGTGCCTCAAGCTTTGGTGAAAACTAGATTAGTTTACTTTTCTTATTATTAGAATAGTTTACTTTCTTGTTTATTATATAAGAGAATATCAAATCATATGACTTTTTTAGAGTTGTTGTGTGATTGTGTTACACTGTAGGCTTTGGAACCCTTCCTATCATGATGTGTTGTGAAAATTGATACAAGTGATCCCCTAATCAGTTCTAATAGATCCCCATATTGGTCATGCTCACACTTAATAAGTGTATACATAATCAGAAGTGTAGGTGTGCTCTATCTTATCCAATCTAGGATTAATTCATTATGCATCATGCAATTTTGATTGCATACAATTATCACTCAAGAATTTAAAAATAATAATGAAAAGCTAATTGGTTATATGAGTCAAGTTTTAAAAGATGATAAAATTAAGTACCCTCTTATTAAAAAAATTGTTTTCTCATTAGTTTCCTCTTTAATCAAATTTCATTATTTATTGATGGAAAACAAAGTTGTGGTGCAATCTAACATACTTATTTTATCTTATCTTTTGAAACAACCAACCATTCAAGGAAGGATGTAAAGTGGATATTAAGAATTCAAGAGTTTGACCTTGAATTCAAAACTTAAAAAATAATTAAAGGTAATGACTTGGAAAAACACTTAACTAAAAATGCTTCTTCAAGTATTAATGTTTTGGTCTTGTCAGTTGATGACAACTTGAATGCAAAGCCTCATTTAAAGACCATGAAAAAATATATATTTTTTTAAAATTTCAAATTCAGTCTTGAAATGAATGAATGGGATTGTATGTTGGCTGAAGATGATTGGTATCATGATTTAGTTTCTTTTTTTTAAAAATCAAGTTTGTCCTAATAATTTTGATAAGAAACAAAGGTGTTCTTTATGTTTAAAAGCTTTAAATTTTTATTTATTATAAATTTTTTTGTTTTACCAAAATAAAGATGGTGTTTTATTAATATGCCTTACACATGATAAAATCCAAAAGGTTCTTAGATGTTGTCATGAAGGAAATTGTGGTAGACATTATGCTATAAAAACCACTGCTTATAAAATTTTATGAGCAGGTTATTTTTGGTCTACACTATTTCAAGATGCTTATAAGTTAGTTCATTTGTGTATACCATGTCTATTATTTGTTGGTATAGATAAGTTACCTACAATGCCTTTAAATCTTATTATACCTAAAAAATATTCATGAAATAGGGTATTGACTTTATTTCAGATATACATATTCCTTCATCAGTTGGTCATAGGTATATATTAATAATAACATATTATTTCACAAAATGGCTTGAAGGTCAAAGCATGTAAAAGTTTCAAAACAAGTGAAGTAATTTCATTTTTAGTAAATTAGATTTTCTCCAGATTTGGAGTTCCTTATGAAACCATTTTTGATAATAGATCTCAATTTATTTCGAATGAGTTTCTAAAATTTGTGGAAAAATATTCTGTTATATCTAGTCATTCATTTAAATATTACCCTTAGGGTAATGGTCAAGCTGAGTCAATAAATAAAAATCTAATTTCGATCTTGATGAAATTAGTTCATGAAAATAAATGGAATTGACATATTAACACAAAATAAATGAAATTGACATCTTAAATTTTTTGAAGCTTTATGGGCTGATAAAACTATTGTCAAGGTGGCAACTAGTTATTCACCTTTAATGTTGGCATATGGATTTGAAACCACCTTACCAATATAACTTTAAATTTATTAAAATATAACTAATTTACAATATGTTTTTGAAGATACTAATTTGATTGAACAAATATTACATGATCTAATAGTTGTTGATGAATCAAAAGCAATAGCATTACAAAAATTAGAAAGGGCTAAACAAAAATTGAAAAGTTTTTTGATAAGAAAGTTTTTAATAAAAAGTTCAAAGTTGGTGATTTAGTTTTATACTAGAAAAAATCTCATGAATATATTGGTAAACATCATAAATTCGATTCATTATGACTTGGTCCTTATCAAGTTACAAATATACTTGAAAATAATGCTTTTCATTTAAAATATCTTGATGAAAACTAGTTACGTTATTTAGCTAACGACCATCATTTGAAATTATTTCATAATTAATTTCTTTCAAATTAATTTATTTCATTTTGCTTCATTTTGTTTTGTTGTTTTCTTGTCTTTTATGTCTTGTTTTATTATTTTGTTTGTTTGTTTGTTTGCTTGCTTCTTATTATTTGTCTTTTATTTTTGAAAGATCAACAAGTGTCTCAAGTGATGAAGTTTTCATATTATGGATGGAGAATGCAAATATGTTGCAATACAACTGTAAGTATCAATTATTTTGAGATATTATTTTTTATAAACTCAATTTTCTTTATACATGAATGATATATGTTGAATTATAACTAGTTGTTGAAGTAATATTTTATTTTCAGATATTATATTTGAGGTATTTGTAATTCTTTATGCATCTGGCCTGAACTTACCTATTATATCATTCTCTTTCTTTATGCCACACTAGCCGAACATTTCATCCCTTATTAAAAGTCATTATAAAGGGGTTCGTGCATAGATAATTTAGTTTTAATTTACCTCAATCACACTCTCAAGATTATATTTCTTACAATAGGCAATATGATTTCTACCCAATTTCATTATTTAAAATTGACTAGCAAGGTCATTAGTGTCATACCTATTTTTCATACCCCTTTAATTTTCTAAAACTAATACTCCTATCTGCCATAAAGATGACTTAGTCATTAAATCTAAAACTGTAGTTGATGACCTAAGTCAATTAGTAATACTATGAATATGCATGTATTCAATTGAATAATTTGGGTAATGATTTGTTTATGAATTAATATCTATATTATAGTGGTTTTGAAAAACATTTATGGCTGAATGAATGGATTTTTCATATATATTATCATTATTAAGGTTTGTTTTTCAATTATGAAGGTTTAATTGACAGAATTGATGAAATTGCATTTAAGTGAAATATTTGTTAGATTATTCCTAGTTTGAAAAAGAAATGTTTCCTATGATTTATCAGAATGGAAAATATTATATTAACTTATTATATGGTTCTCTGATCAGTCTCATTCATAATTCAATTGCAAATATAACATGTTGGCATTATGAGTTGTGCTTTAAACAAATTTGGTTTAGAGCCTAAACTATTATGATTATAAAGATTATTAAATAATCCTAAAAGGGTTATAAGTTTTAATCCTAAATGTTACCCTATGCTAAAGGGTCCTAATTTTTAATCTAAATGTTATCTATCCTAAGTTTTTAATGTGATATGATTAGACTTATCAGGGAATCTAAAATGGTTGTGGGTGATTTTGAAGGGTATATATATATATATATATATATATATATATATATATATATATATATATATATATATATATATATTCAATTTTGAGGAACAAAGGTTTGAATTGGGCATAAGGTGATGGTTTTATTTCAAAGGTATTTTAGTAAATAAAAACAATGTTAACATTGATACTTCAAGGCTCATATTACTAAAGTTTTGAATGGCAAGTTAGTGGTCTAGTCAACAGTATAGTTGGCAATAGGAGTAAATGTGAAGTATGGTGGATGCTTCAAGATCCCGATGAGATCATAGGTGGTCTTAAGGAAATTAATGATATTTGTACATAATAATACAAGTTGGCTGGTGTTTAGTGAAGATTATGGTCATGATTGAAATTAAAAGCCATGTTTAATGGATTAGTAGTTGACTAAATTGCATTCCTTGATTTGATCAACCAATAACATGCATACACATAGGCACAGGCAGTTAATATGTGGGTCTAGTGTATAAATAATTTGGTTTCTCATTTTGATAGTCATTTGGTAAAGCTTGTTGTGGAAACTACACTCTACTGGATTGGATTTTGTAAAAGTTGCTTACAAGAAATTGTAGGAAGGAGGTTGCACACAGCATAAATAAGTACGCTAATGATGAAAATGAACATGTTTACATGGATAAAAATTATAGTCTCAACTCTAAGTGATATTTTTAAAGTATTTGCAATGTTTAATTGTTTGTTTCAAATTTGTTGCATGCATAAATCTTGGAATTACTGTTGATGAGGATAGTTGGAAAGTTTTTTGGGTTTACCATATGATTTATGTGCATGAGATATTGATGATAACGTGACTTTCATTTTTATATAAATTTGTTCATCTTAATTTTTGAAGTAAATTTGATAATAAATGAAGATATTATTCAAAAATGCATTAAAAGTGTTTAAACTATGTTTGAGATGGTTTTGAAATATATATTGTAAACATGAAATATTTTAGTTCTAGTTTTCTATGGGTTAAAATTTATTAAAGTGATGATTTTGAGTGCATCAGTTATATTTTGAAGTTATGTTTGTTCAGGGTTTGGTATGCAGAATGAAATCTGCATGTTTATTTTTATGGAGATATTTGATAGATTCAAAATGTTTCTGGGTATAATGTGAGGAAACTTTGTTGAAAGATTATGATAGGCAGAGTTGTTGCATGCAATATATATAGTTTTTGAACTTAGAGGGTTATTTTCAAAAATATTAATACATTTTATTAGGTTTTATTTCAAATTCATGAATATTTGAAGAATAGTAAGAACTAGTTAACAGTTTTGGAAAAATTATGATATGTGAATTTTTTTAGTTTCGATATGATGTTCTGAGAAAGGTTCAACCTTGTCAATAAGCTTATAATAGTTTATTGATCTTATGTCAAATTTTTTATTTTAGAGATTATTAATTTATTGATAATTCATGAGAAATACATATAGTTTACAACATTGTGAATGAAACGTTGAAATTACTCTTCTAAATTTTGATAAATATATACAGTTTGTAGTATATGGATAGTATGTATGTTGTATATGCAGAGATTGCAGTTAAAACATAATGTAAGAAAGAATGGATGAATATTTCCAAATTAAATTATTAGTATAAAATTTTATTATTTTAGCTTCAAATTGGAATTTTATGACAATATATTGTATATTAGACATTAAAGTCACTTGAATGATCATTTTTTGATAGCTAGAAATTTTATAAGGGATTTGAGGTTTGAAAATATAGAAGTACAATTTAATTTTGTAATTGATATATTCATGTTGATACTCAATCATATATATATAATCAGCTTTTGAATATATTTCAAACTATATATGGCATGTCAGGCTGGGACCAACCAGGTTCAAGTAGAGATAATGATAATAGGAATTGGGAAAGGAATCATAATTATTGAAGTATGAAATAAGAGGAACCAAATAGGAAATTTCTTAGATGGGTTTCAAGGCTAAATGGTTTGGCCCTAGATATGTTAGTAGAGGAGCTAGAATGTCTATCTATTTTGATGCCACTGACCTTGAATTCTAGAATGTGTTGAACAATCTACCTTTTAATCCTATAAATCATAGGGGTAATAGAAGATTTTATGGCTATAGATTTGGAACTAGATCTTAGTCCCATAGTAGCTTTTCCCATCAACTGCAAAATAATCCAAATCAGCTACCTATTCAATCACCCAACTTAGAAGGAGCCAATAATGTTAATGAACCAACACAACTAGCCAACAACATAACCCATGAAAAGAATTTTATGAATCTTGCCTTGCCTTCTTATTCTAGTGAACCTGCATAAACTTAGAAAATGCATATTATAGGGTGCAAGAAACTAAGTTTGAAAAATCTGCTTCTTGTCACTCATCCAACCACTTCAAAGAAGTGTTTAATTAGATACTCTAATAAAAATAGGAGTTGTGAATCGAATTAAATTAGAGTTAGATGATTTTGAAAGTGATTCAGGAATGAAATTGGCCCATTTTCTTGCATTTGAAATGAAATATAATGAGTATTTTAATGAAAGGAGTGAACCTGTGATTGAAGTTCTATCTTATTTTGATGACTCTTGATCATCATAAATATACATTTTCATTTCAAAGTTGAACTTTTAAGTTGATATGACTTAAGTACATTTCAAATTTTGATACTTTGATTATAATATTTTGGAAGTGCAGCAGACTTTTAATTTTGATATATATAATATGCTTAAGTATTTTGATTATATGCATTATAGAATTAATATAGATAAAAATTACATTTAACTTTGAAATTATCTTATTATTTATTAAAATATGTAATTCTATTTATTATTAATTGATTATGGTCCCCACCTGTTAGAAAATACCCGATCTATTTTCAAATAATTGATCTTTTAAGATTTTTTAAATAAAACTTAACTAATAACTGTCAATATTGGTTGACTTGTAAAAGTCAATTATTTAAATTAATAAGTAACTAACTAAGGCTAGTTACAACTTATTTTTCAACCAATTTTGAATTGTAAAAAGATATCAAGAATTCTTTTGAAGAAGAGGAACAATATAGGTATTGAAGACATATATTGTAAAGTCAATCATTTATCTCTCTTTTATATAATTTGTCTGAGATAACATGACTTTTACAGATATATCAATGGTACTTTCTATAATCATTGAGTATATTGCTTAGGTAACATAGGTATATATAATTTTATATTATCATTTATAATAGGTTATCTAAAGTTTGTCAAGTTTAACATCTTTTGATGATTGCTTCTTGTAGTTCTATCTGCAAAATCCGAGTATTCAATTTGAATAATTATGAAAACTTCATTGTTTGTGACATTTCGTTGATCTAATTGATTTTAAAAGTTATATTTTTAAGATGTTTTGTAAAGAAGATGTTGGTTTCTCAAATAAAATTCATCTATTTTGTTAAGATGACTCTCTTTGTTGAGACTCACATGTTTTGTTTATATTATATTATATTTTGACTTTGACTTCTAATTTAGGTTAATTATAATTTTAGTTTAATATCTAATTGATCTAGTTTATTTTCTAATTTATTTAGTTTTAAATATATTTGTATTTAATTTACTGTTTATTTCTGATTTTCTTCATTAAGTTTCTTAAGTTTAGTTAAGTTTCAGATTAATTTAATTAAGTTTTCAATTAGTTTGTTTATGATCTAGTTTAGTTGAGATTTAATATACTATGTTTTCTTAATTAGTTTATTATCTTTTATTTAGTTGGTTGCTATTTTGTTTGTTTGTTGAGTTTTACTTGGTCACTTGCTTATAAAAGATCAGTTCATAGTTGATTTATTTTAATTATATTTTACTTTATACTTCTGGTTTATTATATTTATATTATTCAGAATTTATTACATCAAAGCAAGATATTATTTTGAGATAAATTATTTTATTGAATCAGATTTCTTTCTTTCAAGAGATTATCTTATTCATAGGCCTTCTCTATCAGATAGGATAAATTACATATTCACATATAAACTAAATCATTATTTGATAAGTGGATTTTTGAATTATAATAGAATATGTTATATTCAATAGCCTATTTATTATTTCTCAAAATATTTAAAAAATCTCTCGCATCTTTAGGATCATAGTTGAAATTTTAGAACCTTACCATTAAATTGGTAAGATTACAATTTAATATTTGAAATAGGTGAAAGGGTTGATTAGTTGATGAAACAATTTTCATCATCAATAGAGGGACACTAATAAGAAGCCACATGCAACCTAAAAGAGGCATTTGCATTCTATCGTAACTTGACATGTACTATGTGTGGACTTGATATTACACTCATAATACCCAATATTTTTAATAAAATCAAGGGAGGTGACATAATTACCTAAAACCTCATCAATCAAAGTGCATTTGACTTGGATATCATCGATTTGGATGCTAATAAATAGTGAAGGACCATCTACATGAAGTAGAATCTCATCTGGAATCATGCAAGTGAATGAACATTTAAGAGAAAGAGAAGTTTCCATTATTTCATCAACATGGATGGAAATCTCTTCACATTGTTTTAAGATACTATCTTCAGACCCAAATAAGGTAGCTTCACATCCTACTAGGGAAGGATGAGGGATGTTCATTTCAAGTAAGAATTACATCAGATGGTTATGATGATTGAGGAAAGTTTGTTGGAAGATAAAAGATTGAGAAGGTGGGTGAATAAGTCTTCAAAAAATTTCTTTAACAATCTTACTTAAGCAATCATAGATCATTTAAATAAGCATGTACATCTTAGCAAGCATACACACCAATCCAAAAGAGCATGAAAGACATAAACACATTAAATATGTGGGAAATATTCAAGGGGAAGTGAACCTATTGATGATGAAAATGGACTATATTTATATAATAAAAAAAACATCAAATTTAGTGAATCACATACTTCACATGGAGCATCAACCCCAACTAGGCTTTAACAAGCACCAACTCAACTAGGCTTTAACAAGAACCAACTTGAAAAGAGGTACCAACCCCGTAGATGAGTCAGCACCAACTTAACCACCTAAAACACTTGATAAAATTAAGAATACCTTGTTAATAATATAATATATGATGATATTCTTTCTCAATTCTTTTCACATTTCTATCCCTCTCAAACTAGCTTCTAGCCTTCTTCACTCAATTGACCGTCTTCTTGACTTGATTAGGTCATATGACCTTGATACTCATATGAAAAACCTATATCAAAGATTCATCAGTGATCCTATATACTCATTTCATGGTCTATACTACCTTATTATATTTACCAAGTGTTATCTTAGTTGTTTACTCTCTTCGTACTCACCACATATCAAATAGGTCTAAAATTACCTAGTATTTATACAAGTCACTTGATCATATCCTTCTTAGTCGGCCAAACATTCTTACCTTATTAGGTTAACCATGAAATTAAACTTAAGACATCTCATATACATGTATAAAATATGATTTGAGTCCCTTTAGGTATGAACTATTTCAATTAGGCCTTATCTCTCTTTTAGGCCTCATGGAGACCTAATTCCATTAGGCCTACTTAGCACACGTTACCCTTTGATCTTCTTGAAGAATAATCAAACACATAACATGATAGTAAAACATCATATGCCATTATAATAGACCCATGATAAAAAAAAATTGGGATTCATAGCACTTTTTGTCTCAAACCACTACTTGGAGCACATCATTAGTATTGTTTATATAAGGCATGTGCATACCCAAAAAGTCTATCTTGAATAATTTACGTATAAACACAAATTTGATAAAAAATATGTAAAAATAATATATTCATAAACCTGATTATCTCATAGTCTTCAAAAACTTCATAATATGTTTCAACTCAGGGTATACATGGTCAAACTCTTCTCTGTAAGAAGCTTACTCAAAACTGCCAACTAGTCTCAAAACACAGTCATAAAAACATAAATTTCTAACATCTAATAGAACATAATAAAAGAATTATAATGAATAAAAATTATATTATAAAATCCATAGAACAACATAAAACAAAAATATCATAATAATTAATGGAAACTATTGGTCTTGTAGACCAATTCGTTGACCTTCTCTCTCACAGTCCTTACTCAGCCAGACAAGCTATTTTGGATTTAATGTTTCAACCTCTTACAATGAATTTAAAGATTTTGAAAAGCATGGATAGATAATTTATTTTAAAAAAAATATCATTATGTGAATATATATATCAACTCATGTCATAGAGTCTCAAACCCATCACTGCAACCTGCTTATCTAAAACTATTAGTTTGCCTTGAAGACCAATCATGGTGATTTTAAATTTTAACACCTATGTAAACATATTAAAAATATATTTATTCATGTGTATGATCCTATATTATCATTATATCATTATTATATAGTTATATAACATGTTCATATGGTAATATTGGTCTTACAGACTAATCTCACAACCTTACACCATTGTCTCATCTTCACTAAACAGATCAACTTATGATCAAAATTTTCATCATTAACACTAACCTAAAAAACATATATCCAACATAAATATGTATTATATGTCTTTAAAAATAACCCAATTCATTTGGATCCATCCCTAATCCATGATAACACATCCCCAATCAACTTCTCTCTTTTGGCTTGGTTTTCTCACTATCTGCACCACTAGGTTTGTTAATGACTGGTCAACTTATATGGCTAGTTTAGCACCCCTAAGGGATATAACATGCTTAAAAACCACAATTTTAATAATATAAAAGTCTCAATATTCAACCTTTATGCAATTATCAATTTTGACTTGGTTAACTCTTCTTGCTGCAACAAATCTCCAATAAACAAGGCTTTTCCTATAGGGTCCACTCACTCTCTTGATCAAAAAATCACACCTAAAAATTCTTGAAATATTTGAATTAATGATATAATATATAAACTATCCAAATCAATCTATTATAAGCACTTTATAACAAGTTATTTCACATCGGGTCACTATCAGGGTTCTTTGAGGGTTTAAACCATCTCATAGTCTTAATGATCATTCTTAAAGCTTAGCTCCTTATTCCATAAACCAATACTTATAAATTTTATTTAGGAACCTTATAAAACTAAAATTAATATATTAGGTTCTCATGTATATGTTACACATGCCAATAAACACTTGAAAGTTCTTTTGGGGTTGAGAACCCTTCATTTTATGCACATGAGAGACCTCAAAACATGTTTTCTTGCCTTAAAATTCAAAATTTGACCTAAAACTTGGTCAACATACTTGAAAAAACATGAAATAACTTTTTAAATTCACACATACTCACACTTTAATTGTAAACTAATCCTAATACCCCATATGGCCACCATCTCTCTCTTTGCTCTCTAAGCTTTTGTCCTGCAAGTCATAATAGGTCTTAAATTGACCTTCTAACCACTATCCAATATCTCAAAACCTAATGTAAAAAATAAAAAAACTCGTACATCCTCTTATGCCTCTATGCCTTCATATCACTAGGACACCAAGCTTACACATTCTCATAAAGTTTCTTTATGCAATGACTAATGTCGTGACTAGACTTCTCAAGCACTTGAAGATTGATAATTGACCTTGAAACACTCCTTGATGCTTACACAACTTTATCACATGCCTTTCATGATCCTTAGACAATATCGTACCTATACACATGTTTCTTCATTCTCACCATGCACATGTTCGTGATATGACTATGCTTCTCAAGACACCTTGTATTCAAAGACTAGTACTCCAAAACATGCTTATCTTGACCTGAAACTTGACGTCAACCTCAAAAAAATCATTAGGTTGCATTCAAATTCTCTCTCAGTAGAGAGACATTATTGGATCATTTTATACTATTACTATGAATAATATGTATGAAAAAAGATATCTAAAAAGAGAAAATCTATATATGTATTGTAGATATCTTTAGAGTTTCTATATTAATCTATAAAGTATAGTTGGGCATCTTCAGAGTGTGGATAGATAGGTCTTTAGAGATTCATTGGAACATCTTTGGATCTACTTGGCAGATATTTAGAGCTTCAACAAAACATCTTCATAAATCAATGGAACATCTTCAAAGCTGATTATGCATATCTTCGAGGCTCGACTAAGGATCTTCATAGCTCATTGTGTTCTATGCCAAATCTTTATATCAAACATACAAGCTCATACCCCAGACACCATGCATCTTCATTAGATGAATCTTAGAAATAAATGACAACATTATGCCAACAAACTCCCCCTTTGACATTAATGACAAAGAGTCTTCCATAAACAACTTATCGGATCCTTGGACCTAAATTTCAAAAAACCATACAATGAAATGTTGACCAAGTACTCACCTTAGGCTCATCAATTATTGTAGACACCTTCTATAAACTCTCTTTCTCCCCTTGACTAGATACTCCCTCTTAAATACACTAGATGGCACAAAATCTTCAAAAACTTTTTTCATGATTGACATCACTCATGAAAATTCTTTCATGCACATAATCACTACCAAATATACTCTACCAATTATCTCAATTCACTTTTGATATCCACCTTATGTAAGATAATCTTTGATATCAATATTGATCACTAATTAGATAAGATAATGTTCAATAATCTCCTCTTGAAGATATCACTCAAGTTGCCATTATCCATTCATACACTATGAAAAAAATCTCTTCTAATCTTATCTAAGCTTCATAGGCCATATTTAATCCATATACATCATGATAACCCTTCTTGTACTAGTTCATTTTTCATTATGATTGTAAAACACCTAGTTCACTATCTAACAAACTTCTATCTTGCTTGATCACCTTCCCCTCACACAACTAGGGCATATTGAGCATATAGACTTGTGACACATGACCCAAAGGTCATATTTAAACACCTAGAACAATCACACTTAATGACTATGAGCATAATATTTTTAATCAATGCTTATCCACTATGCTAGTTAGGTTTGTCTGCTATCAAAGATATTATTCCAAGAGAACAATCTAGACTTTCATGATGAAGAAAATATCACCCATTTCATGTCCATATGACATCTTCAGATGTTCTTCTTGTATCAATATTTCTTCATAATTTTTTAAGATACCATAGCACAAACATCATCATGACACCTTCCTTGCATCATTATATCAACTAGGTCTATGTTTACATGCTTCACTATGATAGACCTCTATCATAACTTGTCTTTTTCATGATATTAAAATTAAGATAATATAATATGTGCCTTAGTCCTTTATGACATTAAGGTCATCTTGATGCATATAGAACACTCAACTCTCTCTCACAACTCTCAAAAAATAGAATCATGAAACATTTCAAAGATCACGATCCCCCTAACTCCATTCTTACCTATATCTAGATAAAAAAGGAAACCACTCTCTTGAAAAATTACTCAGAGATACCAAGCTCTCCTTTAAACCAAGCATATATCAATCAATGTAGTAAATCACAAAAGAAGGATCATGTAGAACTACACAACCATGTTCCCTCTTTGTCTTTTCAACTTGCTCACCATATGAATCAATAGTACACATAAACCATCTTCAACATAGATCAAACACCTTCATACTAATACTTACCTCTAAAAATGTTAAAACATCACACTTCCAGCTTAGACTCAATAATATTAAACATATATTCATACCATACAACACCTATCAAAGCTCAAAAAGCATCCACCATGCTTCCATTTACTGATGAGTGTCTCCATGAAGCGTAATGGAGTCAACCCTTTCCGTAGGGAACTAAACAACACCAGTTCAATAGATTCCCAAATCTCCATGCTCTCACAAGAATGAATATTCTTCAATGTCCTTTTGAGCTTGATTGTCACTATAGGTTTGATCTCATCATCAACCATTTGATCATCAATGTGAGCTGACAATAGACATTCTTGACTTGATTTCACACTTGGAGCATGCTCTATCATAATAAGCACTCCACTTAAACTTGTAGACTGATCATGATTTATCTTTACTATCTTTAGTTTCCATACATTCATTTACCTTCTTTCTTGTACTCTAGGGGCTTCAAACTTCTTGTTTTGACTTGATGACCTTCTAACTTTGTTTAGATAGAATCTTGAAATATGTCCTCAATTATGATAGTTGTAACAAACCACTTTATATATACCATTTGACTGATATTAATTATGACTCTTTCATAGTTCCATGAGTACTCATTCTTGGAGGGTCTTTTACATTCTCTTGTTCTTTGACCAAAATGACTGTATATAAAAAAATAACCATTAAAAGAACTAGCATACTTATAGCATTAGGCTATTTGATAGGGCTTTTCATGTTGAACTTTTTGTCTTCAACAATATTATCCATGAATAGATATGCCCCCTTTTGGTCTTATTTGAAATTAAGACTTGTCTTGTCACTTGTAGGCTTTTGACTACTCAAGATATCATCTAGATCCTCAGTGCTCTTTTCAAACTTCACAAATATCTTCACCTAGATAGATGTTTGATCCAACTTAACTTTCAAGTATTCTTTTTTAGTTTCATACCTAATGCATTCTTCTTCTTGAGCCTTTAGGTTTGCATTAAATATCTCCATTTGTGCCTCAACTTAATTGATAATATCATCATACTACTTAGAGGTGTTATTCAATCTCTCCTCAAACAAGCCAATTTGATCCTCATAGTCCTTAATTATTGATCTTAATTTGTGATTCTTTCTTCTTTGAAACTTTAAATCATTTAAGTCACTTACCAATTCTGCCTCAAGATTCACTTCTAGTTCTTCTTCATCTAATTCTACATCAACCATAAGGCCTTTCCCATTTTAACAACCCTCATTATCTAATTCTATGGCCATAACAAGGTTTCATTATTGTTATGTTCAGGTTCATTACTACCACCATCACTATCATATTCATGTGAAGCACTTACATCAAAAGAGTTATCTTCTTTAGTGTATAATCTTCTCTTGTTTTTGAAAGTTCCTTTCCTACCTTCATACTTCTTGAACTCCTTTTTATTTTTATCAGGCTTATAGGTCTTCTTGTCATCTCCATGATGTTCATCATATTCTTCATCATGCTCAGATTTATCCTTTTAAGGAAATTTGGATGTAAAGTGACCGATCTTGCCATAGTTGAAACATTTGAAGGGCAACTTACCTTTGTACTTACCAGATCCAAACCTCAACTTCCTTGAAAGCATGGCTATTAGTTGATCATCATCAATATCTGAGCATTCCTTATCCTTGACCTTATTGGTTTTTTATTTTTTCTCAAATTTTAAATATGCTTCCTTCTTAAGAGGTCTTTCATCATTAGTTCTCATCTCATAGGTAGTCAAAATGACATGAATCCCATCCATCTCTAGCTTGTCTAAATCTTGCATCTCTTCTACTGCAAACACCTTAGAGTCAAACTTAGGAGTTAGTGATCTCAACACTTTATGAAACATAGTTGATTATTTCACTTCTCCTAATCCTTTGATGGCATTGATAAATTCATCAACCCTTAATAGGTAAGATGGAATGGTTTCATCTTCATTCATTTTTAGGCTTTTAAACTGTATTCATTGGGTCTGAAACTTGGTGATCTTCACCTTGGTGTCTCTTTCATAGATAGTCTTCAAATTTTCCCATATATATTTAGATAATTCATAGTGCATTACCTTCACAATATCTATCTTTGATAGGTCACAAAGAATGACATTCATTGCCTTGGAGTAGTTTTCACTAGCTTTCTTACCTATTGCATTAGTAGGTGGAATAAGAAGAGCACTATAACCATCCAAAAATGTCTGATAGATATCATAACCTTGAGACATCAAATATATATTAATTATAACATTACAAAAGGAATAATTAGATCCATTAAATAACAGAGCTTTACTAGTAGAGAAACCACCTTGAGCTTGTTGACTAGCCATACTTGATTCTAGGATCTCTTTTAGGTTTTAAACTTACTTCAAAAGACCACACTCTGATACCAAATGTTGGAAGGTAAATGACTAAGAGGGGGGTAAATCAGTATTCAAAAACATTATTTAACAATCTTAATTAGGCAATCATCTATCAAAGAAACAATCATGTACATCTTAAAAAAAACATAAGCACCAATCCATAAGAGCATAAAACACATGAACATAGTATATATGTGGAAAATCCTCAATAAGAAGAAAACCCACTGATGATGTAATTTGAATATAATTGTATAATACAAATACCAACTTTAATGAATCACCCACTTCACATGGCATACCAAACCCAACTAGCTAAGCACCAACTTGCAAGGAGGAACCAACCCCCTAGATGACTCAGCACCAACTCAGACACCTAAAACACTTGATCACCTTAATAATTTTTTTTTTCATATATTATATTATGATATTATTTATTATCCCTTCACACACTTGTATCCTTCTCAAACTAGCCCTTAGCCTTCTTTGCTCAATTAGCCCTCTTCTTGACTTGATTAGGTCATATGGCATTGATCCTCATATGAAAAATCTCTATCAAAGCTTCATCACTAATACTATATACTCCAATGATGATCTATAATACCTTATTATTCTTACCAAGTGTTATATTATTTTCTTACTCTCTTCATACTCACCACATATCAAATAGGCCTAAAACTACCTCGTATTTATACAAGTCACTTCATCATAACCTTCTTAGTTAGCCAAACATTATTATATTCTTAGGTAAGCCATATAATTAATCTTAATACATATAATAGACATGTATAAAACATTATTTTATTCCATTTAGGTCTAACCTATTTCAATTAGGCCTTATGTCTCCTTTAGGTCTTATAGAGACCTAATTCCATTAGGCCTACTTAGCACACATTACCCTTTGATCATCTTTGAGCATATTCAAACACCTCACATAGAAATAACACATCATATTCCAATATAATTGATACATAATAATATTATATTGGATTCACAACACTTTTTATCTCAAACCACTACTTGGATCACATTATTAGTATTGTTCATATAAGGCCTATGAAAATCCAAAAAATTTAACTTGAATAACTGAAGCATAAACACATTTTTTCTAAAAAATCATAAAAAAAATCATATATTAATAAAAATCATGACCTTAGGGTCATCAAAAAATTCATAATATACTTCAACTCATGGTATACATGCTCAAAATATTCTCTACAAAAAACTCACTTAGAACTGCCAACTAGTCTCAAAACACAGTCATAGAAACATGTACTTATGACATTTAATAGAAAATAATAAAGGAATTATAATGAATAAAAATTATATTATAAAATCCTTATAAAAACTAAAACAAAAATATCATAAGAATTAGTGTAAATTATTGGTCTTGTAAACCAATTTGTTGACCTTCTTTCCACAGTCCTTACTCATCTAGACAAGCCATTTTAGCTTCAATGTTTCAACATATTACACTGACTTAAAAGCTTCTAAAAATCATGGATATATAATTAAATTAATAAAAAAATAATTATGTGAATTATATATATCAAATCATATCATAGAGTCTCAAACCCATCATTGTAACCTGCTTACCCAAAATTACCAGTTTACCTTGAAGACCAATCATGGTGATTTTGAATTTCAATGCTTATGTAGACACATTCAAAAGATCCTAATTCATGTGGATGATCATATGTGTGTGTGTGTGTGTGTGTGTGTGTGTGTGTGTGTGTGTGTGTGTGTTCATATGAAAATATTAGTCTTGAAAACCAATCTCATAACCTTGCCCCTTCACTCTCTCATCTTCACTAGATAGGGCAACTTATAAGCAACATTTTCATCATTACAATGTTTAAACCAATCTCGTAACCTTGCACCTTCACTCTCTCATCTTCACTAGACAGGGAAAATTTTAAGCAACATTTTCATCATTACCACTAACATAAAAAACATATATCCAAAATTAACATTTATTATATGTATTTAAAAACAACCTAATACATTTTGATCCATCCCTAATCCATGATAACACATCCCTAATCAACTTCTCACTTCTACCTGGTTTTCTCATTGTCTACACCACTAGGTCTATTAGCAACTGGTCAACTTGTATGATCAATTTAGAACCCCTAAAGGATAAAGATTGATAAAAACCCACCATGGTCATAATATACAAGTATAAATATTCAAACTTCACATAATTAATAAATTTGACTCATTTTTCATTCTATAATAAACCTTCGAGAAACAAGTCCTTTTCTATAGGGTCTACTCACTCTCCTGACAAACAAGTCACACCTAGAGATGCTTGATAGATTTAAATTCATGATCAAATAGATAAAATATCCAAAAAAATACATTCTAAGCATTTTATAACAATTTCTTTCACATTGGGTCACTATTAGGGTTCTTTGAGGGTTTAAACCATCTCATAGTCTTAACATTCATTCATAAAGCTTAGCCCCTTATTATAGAAACCAATGTTTGGAAATTTGAGCTAGGACCCTTAACCATCTACCATGAATATATTATGTTCTCATTCAGAGGTTACACATTTTAGTGGACACTTGAAACTTCTTCTCAAGTTGAAAACCCATCATTCTATGCACATGAGAGACCTCAAAACACTTTTTCTTACCTTAACCTTCAAATTTTAAACTAAAAATTGGTCAACATACTTGAAAAAACATGAAATACCTATTTTAATTCTCAAATACTCACACTTTCCTTGTAAATTGATCTTGATACCCCATCTAGCCACCATCTCTCTCTTTGATCTCTAAGCTTTTATCTTGCAAGTCACAATAGGTCTTAAAGCTGACCTTCTAACCATAGTCCTAACTATAAAAACATCATGTATAAAATAAAACAACCTCATACAACCCTTTATTCCTTTGTGAATTCATCTCACTAGGACACCAATCTCATACCTTCTCACAAGGTTTCTTCATGCAATAACCAGTGTCATGACTAGACTTCTCAAGCACTTGAAGCTTTAAAAATGACCTTAAAACACTCAATGCTTATACACCTTAATCACATTCCTTTAATGATATTTAGACAATATAATACCTCTACACATACTTCTTCATGCTCATAATGAACATGCTCATGATACGACTATGCTTCTCAAGACACCTTGTATTTAAAGACTAGTACTTCAAAACGTGCTTACCTATCATCAAGTTGCCTTTAAATTCTCTCTCAATAGAGAGAGATTATCATATAATTTTAGTATATTACTATGAATAATAATATATAAATTTAAATATATAAAGATGGAAATTCTATATATGTATAATAGATATCTTTAGAGTTGTTATATTAATCTGTAAAGTACAACTGGGTATCTTCAGAGCATGGCTAGGTAGACCTTCAAAGCTTCATTAGAATGTCTTTAGAGATACTTATAAGATATTTGGAGATTCAAGATAACATATTCTTATCTCGATGGAGAATATTTGGAATTGCTTATGCATATTTTTGGAGCTCGACTAAGGATCTTTATATCTCACTATGTTCTATGTTGAATCTTCATATCAGACATATAAATTCATACCCCACACACCATGCATCTTCACTAGATGCATCTTAGACATAAATGAAAACATAATTTAAAATTAATGACATTATATTAAAATTAATGACAACATTATGCCAATAAATTTTGAATGAGTTATAGTCAAGATATTTGAGATGGGACATAATAAATTATGTTATGGGGTCCCATTCATCAAAACCCATGAGGAGACAACTAGATAGAGGCACATAATGTTGTAGGAGATCCTAATAAGGAGGATTGGAATTTCATTCAAACTTGTGTTGATAATATATAGTTGGTTTAGTTTGAGGAAAAATCAGTTGATTGTCTTGAAATGGTAGGATAGTTGATTCAAGTATTTATTATGATTGAATTGAAGAAATATTATTGAAAGGTTGAGAAATGTTTTTGATGGGTATATATGTTGGGGAGATATTAGAGAGATAGTGTTAGAGGTATTATCTAGTTGAGATGTTGGAATTGGTTCTTGGAAAGAGATAAGGTCCTTTTTCCCCAACTCTGTTAGATGAGATGGGTAAGAGTCTTGGATGACACAAAATGTTTGGAAGGTTTGTGCATGAGTGTTGGATTAGAATCAAGAAAATAAACTACCCTTCACATTTTATTCATATTTACCAAATTTTATTTCATAGTGAGGTATATAAAAATTTCAACATTGTTAAGTGGAAGGAGTAGGCTTGTCATTGCTATCTTGATGATATGGAATATGATCTTTATATATGACAAGATGAGCATTAGCTTGGTTTAAAGATTATTTTTTATTTTGTGTTTCATGGGTTTTAAAGGATATGTCATATGCATGTTGGCACTTGTGAATAAGTGATTTGTGATAAAACTTTGGGCTAAGAATAAAATCCATAGCTAGATTATTTAATTGTCTACAAGTCTCATGAGAGTGGCCCCAACTAACATGAAACCAACAAATTTATTCAGAACATACCATGATTTCATAAGATGAGTGGGGTCAAGCTCTCATGGTAGAGGCCATGATAGATAATTTTAAATCTCAACTAAGGATAATGGTTTGTGAGCATTAATACTATTTGTTTGGGAAAATGTAGGATTAGGAGTGTTGTTTGGAGGGGGAGCATGCTCCATATTATTGTTGAGAGTGATGGCTTGAATGTTGTGAATGATGTCAGAAGTATTGGTGACACAATCATTGGTAGCATGATGATTTTTATTTTTAATGAACATGCAAGTTCCCATGGGAGGTTGGGATGGTTCAAATTGGTGTATGAGAAAATCTTGGTATTTAGTATGTCGATGGCTTCATCCAAAGTTCTTGGAGAGAGAGTCCTAACCCAATATTACAACTTGGGATAGAGAGAATTTGTGAATAGATGAAAAATATTATCATTTATCATATTATACTCACATTTATTAGACATGTTCTTCCATCATTTGATGAAATCTTGTGCCATTTCAATTTCAAGTTTCTTACAATTGATTAAGTGATTCAAGGTATTCTTGGGGAGATCACTAGTTTGAAAATCTTGTACTAGAGAGTTAACCAAATCTTCAAAGTTAGTGATATAATGGGATTTGAGTTTATTATACCAATATAAAGCATCTCTAGAGAGTGTTTTAGCTAATAAATTGGTAACAACAAAAGTATTAAGTTTTACCCAATCTTTTTAGATATTACCAAATGTTTTTAAATGTAATGTGGGATCAGTGGACCCATTATAACTAATGATGGGTAAGATACCTCCTATTTTGATATTGGAAATTTGGGGTATAAGAGGTTCATTTTGGATATGTTTAATCATTTTGTTGATGAGGGATGGTTGGGGAATGAGGTTTCCATGAGAATCCCCAAGGTGGGGGATAGGGGGCATTTGGATTTTGTGCTCCCTATAAAAACCATTGGGGTTGATTTTGAAGGTGAAAGAGATGATTTTGAATCTGCATCATTTGATTGGTGTTATTGGTTTAAAAAGTTTTTATTTTATTGAGAGTTTAAAATAAGAGTTTATGAGTTTGGGTAGTAATTTGACTAGTTTGTTTGGTATGCAAAGCTTTAGTATTGGTATTAGTGGCTTGGGTTTCACAATGAGTAGTGGCATATGTGACACTAGTGGCATGAGAAGCATTGGTAGAAAAAGATGCACTAGTAGAATGATTAGCATGTGTATTAAAAGATTCACTAGTGGAATGGTTATCATTAGAAGAAAATGAAGCGCCAGTAGAATGATTGGCATTGGTAGAAAAGGATGTGATAGTTACTTGATTAAGGAGGAGGGGCCTTCGAAAAGGCCTAATAGATGTCGAACCTACCATGTTACTGGAGATACTTGGCATGTAGGTTGAAGAGATCATAGAATAAAATGTCATGGTGTGGGAAGGAGTCAAAATATAAGGGAAAGGTTGAAAATAAAAAAAAGTGTCACCCCCAAATCCGTGATAGAATGTAGGGGAGGGTGAATGGAGTTATTATATTTGACCAACTATCATTATATTGTAAATAGTTGAAGGGTTTCCTCTATGTTGAGGAAATTAATTAATGAAGAAAATAATTTTAGGTGTTTACTCTAATTCAGGATCATATTCTAAGGAGAAAATAGGATTATGAACTGATGATGAATGAGGAGTCCCATAATTGGTAGTGTGAGTGGAAACATGCACATTTCTTTCATCTAAAGTGGAAGCCATAAGTTGTTTGTGGGGAAACCTATTGGGATGGTTAAATCTCATCATGTTTGTTGGATTCAACTCTAATTTATCTTAAAATAAGAAATACATGATGAGGAAATGAGGTTAAAGAGTTGATGAAAAGACAAAATTAGAAAATAGAATACATAATTAAATCCTCATCCACTTGTAAAGAAGTGAAATCAAGAACATGGGGTAGATTAGGCACATAATTTCCTAATACGTAAACATATAAAAATTAATGAATCCTATATAGGTTGGTTGGAAAGGCAATCCTTGACAACTTAGGTTTGTATCCAATTATGCACATGAAAATATTGAGCAGGTGGTATAATGATGAACATTATTTCTAGTATGGGATAGAATGTAATGGAAGATTCATGCATATGTTAGATGGACTTAATGTATGCTATTATTACTCCTATGTATAGCATGCCATGTGATGTATTTGCTAGTAGGATGTAAGTTGATGAATCTTTTGGTTGAATTGTATTTGACCAATACGCATTACTAATGTGGAGTAAGGAGTGAGATGGAATTCACTAGCT
Source organism: Torreya grandis (assembly GCA_037957365.1). NCBI lineage: Eukaryota > Viridiplantae > Streptophyta > Pinopsida > Cupressales > Taxaceae > Torreya > Torreya grandis. Next base: position 373,831 of record JARHVA010008358.1, read on the forward strand.
TACTGACATTGCAATGTTAGATGAAGGCAGTCCAATCAAGTGGTGTATATGAAATTGATTGATCTAGATTATTATTATTTATTATTTGTAAAGCTTTAGGCCAAAGTATCTTTAGTGAGACATTATAATTTCATGAGTATGGTTCACATGTTATTGCAATAGAATGGATTTATATGATACAATACATGTTTAATTTAGAATTGTACAACACACAGGTACTTGCTAGTCTCTTTGGATTCCTTCACCACCACTATCTACCCATCCATGAAGGGAAGGCCATTCCATAATGGGATTAGTGTGGGATATCATTATTTTATGGTTTATGTGGTAAATCACTCGAATGATGCTCTCCCTCCCCATAGTAGTACTACTATGAGATGACACAGATACTGGAGAGTTTGGGGAAATCATGGTATGAGGAACTAGGTATCTAAATTATGTACATTATATTAGATTGAATATTATTATTTATTAGTGTCATGAAGAATTATAATTACTTATTATTGTATATTGGTAGCAGAGATTGTAGAGTTGCATCAACCATGGCTAAGTTGTATTAATTTTTATATTCATTTTATGTAGCATCTTCATGACATTAGAGATCTATGATGTAATGTGTGTACTTTATATTATCACTTGAATATATATGTGATCTCTATTTATATTCTTGGGTGTAATCTATTTATGTTATATATGTTTAATTAAAAAAAATCACATAATTTTATGTCTAACCCAATGGGGTTGTTACAGGAACAAAATAGAGAAAAAGAGAACATAGTCATATAGGTCATCTATGTACTACTGAATAGAAAACATGACAAGAAATAAGAAGACACATTCAGATAATTTGAGTATGTATTACTTAGACAAGGGACTGAATAGGAAGATAAAGAGATACAATCAAATAGGTTGACTATGTACTGAAGGTAGAAAGGCTAAATAATCTATAAGAAATTGTATTGACAGGAATGATAGTGTTCTTAAATAGAGAAAGGTTTTGAAAAATAATGTCTAAGAAAATGAAGTTAAGAACACAAGAAATTGGATCAATGTGACAAATCCAATTGAAACACATAGCACAAACCTTGAACCAATATTGGCTAATTCAAGTTTTGTAATACAACATACAATGATCAAAGAGGAAGCAACACCCTGAAATTAAATGCTAACCAATTGGTCATTCTAAGTGTTATTAAGTTATAATGAAATAAAATTTTAATGTGATGGGAATTCGGATATAATGAGGACCTAGAAAACAATCTAAGTGTATAAGGATTTTTTTGCACAATATGGATTTAGCTATGTAAATTCAAACCCAAATATCAAACTACTTAGTTATAGTTGAGAGCCATTAGAACCTAAATGCAATTAGATGAATAAAATATTCAATCCTATAGTTACATCCTAAAGCTAAATGTTCTAAACCAAGATCAAACAAAATAAAAAGATAAGATGATGAGATTGTTTACCTTGACTCAAAAATTTGGCATAGTGATGTTGTTTGATCAATGGATGTTGGAGGATGGATTCAAGGAATTACATTGGCATGGAGATGTCATGGAAATTATATTTGGATCTAATGGAGGAGAGTAGTGGTTTAAATATAAATATGAGGGAAATATCAATGGTGGATATTTAATATTGGATGAAGGAGATCAAGGGTTGAGGATTAAAAGAAATTTAAAATCCCTTGGAAGCCTTTAGATTTAGAGGCTTCTAAAGAGGAGGGTAAGAATAGAGAGGATTCTAAAATTGGAGAATTATAGAATCATTTTTAGGGGTTAATGATTGATTATATGTGGGATTATATAGGGATTAGGTAGGTGATTAGGGACTAGGGATGTAGGAGAGCCTAGGAATAGGCTAGTAGGTGGGTCATGAAAATTTAAAATTCTCAAATAATAGATAAGTGGAATTAGTATGAGATAATGGGGATTTAGGATAAATTAATGGAGTGGGATATGATAAGGCTATTAGATGAATAAATAATAGAAGCGGTATATTAGATAAATGGCTATGAAAGGGGGGATAAATTAGAGTAAATGAGATAAGTAGAATTAGTGTCTTCTAATAGTAATATTTATGATAATTAATGAAGTTAGAAAATTTAGGTGTATACATTTTACCCCTCTTTGAAAGGGCATTTTTAGTGGAGTGAAGTGGAAGGATAATGGTCTTTAATAAAAAAATATTTCATGGATGAATGTTAATAGATATGATGTTAGGGGATATGATGCCCCCTCAAGGGGACATGTAGATATAAATGAGATGGATGATCACTCAAAATAGGAAATGAGGCGTTGGATGAAATGGATAGATAATGGGATGGGATGCAAGATGTGAGATAAATGATGAAAATGATGATGTTGACTTGAGCAATGAGATACAAATTGATGATTCTCCTGCTAAGGACACATGCACAAAGAGTAAACATGATTGTGTCATGGTTGTCGACACATCCCAAGGGGGAATAAAACATAATAGGATTAAAAATTTCATAAGATTTAGATGTATCTCAATCAAGGATGCATGTAAGGGAGAGTTATTGACTAAGATAAGATGATGATTTGATAATATTAATTATGGGTGTAGCTCAAGGCTAAATTTATTAATCTAATGATAGAGAAGAATTAATATGATCAAGTGACCAATTAGTAGAAACGATGCCCTTATAAAATACATATGAAAGGGATTGAGAGAGGATATAGTGGCTAAGATATACTTGGTCACCAAAAAGTGGCCAAGTGTTGCATACATAGTCTAAAAAGACCTCAGGCTGATGTAGTTTTGACTCGAGGATAAATGATAATTGATGGATGCAGATGATGATGAAAATTATTGATTAGAGGATGATGTTAATGATGAAAGGATAGACTAAGATGATGAGACAAGGATAAAATAGTGTATGTTAGTTGGATGGATCAAGAGGATTGGACTACTTATGGGAAGAGGGATGATTAGATGATTAGATAAAGATGAGGGTGTATAGGATCAAGACATCATAGCTATCATAAGACTCATTATAGTATAAGCAATTTGATTAAATATATCACTTGGTAGGATGCCCCATGATATAAGTATGACTAAGAGGACATTATGCCAAAGTGCATGGGCAAATAGCGAACTCTGCATCATTGAGGGTTCTTAAAAGCATCAATATGGATTTGATGACCTCATAGCATCCTTTTTCATTGCTTGATAGATAAAAAGAGACACAATGAAAACACAACATAAGATAAATAAGATATATACAAGATAAAATACATACAAACAAGTCAAATAAGTATGTACATGCAATACCCTAATATCTTGTCTAATGATGGGATGAGTGATTGGGTCATGGGTTAGACTAGGATAGAGTTGGATTGGGGATAGACTAGTGATGATGATGAGGATTGAATAGTGGTTTAGATAAATATATGGGTTTGGATGAAGGACTAATATTAGGATGAGGATATGGATGTTAACCAAGGATTACCAAAAAAAAAAACCTTACTATATTCCAATCAAGTAAGAAGAGTAAGATATGATGGGATCAAATATCATCCATACTAGCAAAATAGTGATTAGATGGGTAATAGGTATGGAGAGGCATTGATAAAAAAGTGATGGGATCATATACCTTTCATACTAGAAAGGAAGTGATTGGATGGGTACTAGGTATGAAGAGGTAATGATAGGTAAGTGATGGGTACCAAATTAATTTTTTTGATAAGGGTGTGTATGTCGATAATACCTAGTCAAAAGGGTTGATGATGAAGATAAGGATTGGTGACCACTAGGTTTTTGTTCCAAGATGAAATAGAGTATCCAAGGATGACAAATGGTCAAATATGAGACTAACCTCAGATATGGTGAAAGATAAGATTGCCCATGCCGATGCCATCCACTATCAATCTCAATGGCAACCTCACAACATTATGTACAAAGGGTCAATTGAAGGAAATGTTGCATATTCTACTTATTACACAATCCTTCCATAGATTCCAACACATATCTTCAACTATTATAGACCTACATTTCTGAGAATGCATTTTCCCATGGTAAATGAATCCACTTTCTCAGCACTCACAATAGATTTGCATTTTCTACATGCACAACTATTCAAAATAACTTATCAACATGTATATCAAGTGTAGGATTTTGGTAGATGCTTGTAAAATTTTGATGATATGAAGGAATGAGAGGGATTTTCATGGAATACATTCATTGTAGGATATAAAAGACATGGGTATCTGTAGGAGACATTAATGTCACTACACCGAATAGGTGTCAAATCCAATCAGTTTACCTAAGTAGACTCCTAGCCTATGCCAAAATAATATATTTATAATAGGGTATACATAAGGCCTTAAGGCCTTTTAGATAAATGTCTCAATCAAATGTCATCTCATAGAATGCAATGATTACATGAAATGGGTTTGTTGAAAAATCTTGGATGCATTTAAGCAAATACAATTGTCAAGTGTAAAGCAAAAGCTCATACTACCATCGTGTGCCCAAAATGGGAACATCAAAATAGGGTATGGATATTCATCAAATAAAAAATAATGGAAAGTGGATTTTTGTTGGATAGTGTGGTCATGGCTTCCCTATAGACATGCATGAAAAATGTGGAGCATGCAGAAGGCTCAAGAACTATTTAACAAAATGTATTACAAGGTGTTGTCCTATACTATTTTTGATTTTAAACTAATCACAAAAATGACATCACAAGTAAATGATAGAGACCTCAGAATATCTGATCAATAATGCCCAAATTACCATATATCCTACAACATGTAATTAAAAAGGAAAATTATCTAAAAGTTAGTGTAAAAACTGAAAATAAAGCTCCAAAAGGTCTATAGATATCCATAATGATTTTGAAATCTTTATTCCATCAATTATTTCTTCATCACTCACATACAAACTAAAGAAAACATACTTGAAGTAGAAAAATGTTAGTTTGGGAGGAGCTCCCCTCCCATCATGGTCACTAATTTGTAGAAGGATTTTTACACACAATATGGATTTAGATATGTAAATTCAAACCTAAATATCAAACTGCTTAGTTATATTCTAGAGATATTAGAACCTAAATGCAATTAGATGATTAAACTATTCAATCCTACACTTAAATCCTAAAGCTAAAATCTCTAAACCAAGATCAAATGGAATAAAAAGACAAGATTATGAGATTGCTTACCTTGACTCATAAATTTGGCATAGTGATGTTGCTTAATCAATGAATTTTGGATGATGAATTCAAGGAATTATATTGGCATAGATATGTCATGGAAATTCTAGTTGGCTCCAATAGAGGAGAGGAGTGGTTTAAATAGAAAGAGGAGGGAAAGATAAATGGTGGATATTTACTATTGTATGAAGGAGATCAAGGGTTGAGGATTAAAAGGAATTTAAAATTCTTTGGAAGCTTCTAGATTTTGAGGCTTATAGAGAGGTGGGTAAGAATAGAGAGGATTCTAGAATTAGAGAATTCTAGAATCCTTCTTAGGGGTTAATGATTGATTAGATGTGGGATTAGATAGGTTATTAGGGACTAGGTGTGTAGGAGAGCCTAAGAATAGGCTAGTAGGTGGGTAGGTGAGTCATGGGAATTTAAAATTCCCAAATAATAAATAAGTAAGATTAGGATGGGATAATGGGGATTTAGGATAAATTAATGAAGAAGTGGGATAGGATAAGTTTAGTAGATGAAGAAATAATAGAATGGGAATATTAGATAAATGGTTAAGAAAAAGGGGATAAATTAGAGTAAATAAGATAAGTGGAATTAGTGTCTTAATAATAATAATAGTGACAATTAATGAAGTGAACAAATTTAGGTGTATACACTAAGGTTGGTTTCAAGATGTTTAGGCTAAAAAGGATCTATATTGGTGATGGTACTAGCTTGGTATTGGGGCCTACCCCTTCATAATCTCATGGTGATAAGGGTGTCAGGTGCTTTGCCAATATATACCATCAACCAAGTGTTTATACTTGGTCAAAAAACTAAGTTGGCTTCCCCCTTGGTGATGAAATCTGAGTAGGTAGACACTAGGTAGACAAATGTTTATGTTTTCTATGTATAAAGTGATTTAGAAGTGTGTGCAAAATTAAAAATAGTGTGACTAAATTGGTAATTTAAAAAACTTCCTAATTAATATATGTTTGTTACTCTAAGCATACAAACAACTAAAAAAAAGGTGAATCGATTACTAGAAATAAGGGGTTAATTCCTTGATTATGAAGAGTACATAGTTATTTTTGGTGACACTATATGCAAACAATGCATAACAGAGTTGAATGGGTTACTACTATTTTTTAGAAGCAAGATATAGAAGATCATAGTTGAACAAGTTGACTATGTCTTTTAGACAGAAGATAGACTATAAAACTATGTTGAGCAGGTTAACCCAATTAGCTGTAGGGTTATAGTTTTATAGACTATAAACTTTTTAAAAATAGTACTAAAAAGGAAGAACTTAAATGACAAAGAGAGTAAGAATTAACCTTGATGGTCTTAAACATGTTTATATTTCAAAATTTTATGTTGTGATGTTGAAATGTTGATTCAAAATTCTACTAATAGATTTAACTAGTTTAATGAAGTTTTCAGAACCTATGTGCTGAAGAAGAAGTTGCAAACAAAATTGATTGGCTCAACTCTGTTTACAGACTTTTATGTTAAAATAAGATAATTGTGAATAGAGTTGATTAGTTCAACTATGTATGTAAATCTAGAACTGAAAAAGAAGACTATGTTAAACTAATCGATCTAGTAACTTATATTTGGAGCAAACCTGCATAAACAAAATAGAGTCATTTTGGAGTGACTATGTGATAAACCAATACATAGACTATTATAATTAGACCAAATGGTTTGATATAGTATTGTAATAGTATAAAATATAATATGATGATAAAATGAAATCATGAAATAAAACCTACAAGGGTTTGATTCACATTGGGTTCATCAAAATGTATACAAATGGAAATGCAACTAATTTATTAATCAATCCTAGTTTGGAGAAGATAAGTTCTACTTACACTTTCAATTTTTGATACGTTATATATTTAGGGTCATGACCAAGATGGATCCACTAGACCTAAACAAGGGATCTCTTACCATAATAACATCACTAGAGAGGGTTCCGAAGCCTCTAGTCAAGAAATACCATGCAATAACCCTAGCTAAATCATATGTTTTCATATTCACAAGTAAATTAAAATCCAATCTAGTGATCACCAAAACTCATGACACAAAATGGGGGTAATAAACATAAAAATTAAACATGCAAATAAGATCTATACTTACATCAATGTTTAGGAAATCCTAATGCATGGGAGAGAAGTACAAATGCAAATCTATCTACGCTTATAAATGAGGAAAAAAGTTAAGAATACTTACCTTTAAAGACAAACCTGTCGAGCCTCAATCTCTCCCTTAGCCAAGGTGTTTCACAAGAGGTTTTTGTAGTATGTAAGGATAACAAAGATGAGTCAGCTCTAGGCTACATAACTTCTACATGCATCCAAAAGACTTTTTCGCAAGAGAAGATTTGTATCTTCAAAGAAAGTACTAAAACCCTAAGCTATTCTCTTCATGTAGAATGGTAGATAAGTATATGTGCAATATATTATTATTATTATTCTCTTTCTCTCATAAATGAATAAAATGGATGTGTATATATAGTTGAATCTAACCATAAACCTTTCTAAAAGTTTAGCCAAAAGGGTAAGCCCAATCGACTCTATATCATTATTGATAAAAACAAATTAGGTCTTGGTCTAGGTCATCCAAGGGCTGACCTAGACCCTTAATGTGTTTTATCAATGTGAATATAGGGTCGATGGGGCCAAAAATGTAATGTAAACCATCAAAAAGGGTTTTAGGGTTAGGAAGGGGCTAATTTAAGCATTAAATGATTAAAGGAGTGTGCAATAGAGGATATAAGGCTTAGGGAATGTGTAAAATAAGGTTGTGTAGATAGAAAATGGTGGTATAGGGGACAACAATCCTACAAAGTACCAATGGTCTACCCACTCTTTTCTAGATGCACCCTTTAAGGCATGCACTTAGAGAGATTGAGACTCAACAAGTTCTTACAAGAGAGAAAACATTAGTAATTGATAAAGTTTGAAAATATTATGCATATACAACTTCCACAATTTCATAGTTTTTAGATTCAATGGGGGCATACTTTGGAAGCTTGTTATCTATACTCATTTAGTACACGGTACTTTTATCAAATTTTTAGATTCAGTGGGGGCATGTCATATGAGCATGGATTTCACACATTCATAGTCCTCAAATTTGGTATGGGTATACTTTGGAATCATATTCACCACACCTATTCAGTATTCAACATCTTTAGTTTATATTTGGGGCATGTTTTGGAAACATTTCCTCCACATTGGTACTTATATCAATTTTTATAATTCTCTCTATATAGTGGGGCCATGCTTTGGAAGCATGTCCTCCGCACTTACACAGTTATCTGAATTGGATAAAGCACATAGTTATATGATTCAAATTCATAATTGAGGTAGAATTCTATACATTGGTACTATTTTTATAAATAGTTTCAACATGAGACATATTTAAGGTGCATATGATATGCAACATGTGCCTAATATTGCAAAGTTGAAATTAATTTCAGATTCTAAATCTCTGTTATGGACTACTACCATATCATGGACTTTTTCATACTGATACCTCACATACTTTTATGGACTTTATTGAGCCAATATACTAAAGTAGTTGGCTCACCTTTTTTGTATGTTTGAGGTGATATAATAACTCAATCTTTCCAATTTTTTAAGTTGGACTTGATATTTTAGCCTCACTAGGTTATAAATATCATTAGGTTGCATAGTTGAGCTAATCTCAACTGCCAAGTGTCAACTCACTTTTTATTTAAATATTGAGGGCTCTCTCTCTCTCTCTCTCTCTCTCTCTCTCTCTCTCTCTCTCTCTCTCTCTCTCTCTCCCCCCCCCCTTGTATATATTCACTTTAAATATTTATCTATATTTGTTATAATTTTAGTTTCAGAGCCTTACAATGATACATATTTTTCAAATCAATGAGCCAATAGGCAAGGTGGTTACATCGACATAAGGTGTACTCTTAAACCTTTTTTTTTCAATTTCAATCAATTTCAAGTTATTTTAATCCATATTATATGCACTAATTTTATATTTTAACATGTTCTTACTTTTAGGTCAATCACCAACAAAGCACTCAGGTTAGGCACATGTAAAGATAAGGTGTGCATATACACTTAGGTATGCAATCATTTCTTTTAAACTATAAATTTTATTACTATATTAAAGGGGGGAAATTTATATGATATTTTATGATTATATAGTATCTCAATAATATACACTTGGCAAACTTAGACCTTGATTTTTCCTCTCAATTCTTTACCTTTCTCGCTTTTATAAGTCTTACATTTGCTCTATCTTTGTGCCCTTTAGCCTATATATCTTAGTTAAAATAGTCTTATGTTGATGAATTAGGTCTTCCATCTTTCCCAAAATTCTTAAAATGTAATTATCTTCCATCTCAACAAGTTCTAAACCTGTACCTACTTTTTTACTCCTTAGACACTATTATCTAGGACAAATAGTAGCATTGATATTATTGTGTTGTCTTGATGCAAGTATTTAGTTCCCTAAAGTCATCTAATTTACAAATAAAACATATCCTAATTATCAACCTAAGTAATTGAATGTGAGTTATTACTCTAAAGGGATTGATATACATACAAAATTTACCCTCATTCATTTCTCACCTAGAAAAAGACCAAAGAGACTAAGGAAACTTATCAAAAACATTTTATCAAGCATTCAATTGAACAATACTTCCATATTTTCATACAAGTCATAGGTACAACACATATAATTGTCTGAATCACTAAAGGAGTAGCCCAAAATCCTAATTTTCCAAGTTACAAGATAGGTCATTATTGTATTTACTTTGCACATATTATGATTCACACACAAGCCAACATGTAGAAAAAACTACATGAGTCTAAGGCCCTCTTCAAAGTATTGGATATGTACACAGTACCCATTGACAGAGAGGTTTTTGGGGCATCTCGACACTATGTTCTCACTAACCCATTTTTTACGTCACTATGAAGATGTAAAGCTAAGGTTTTATTATTTCACAAGGAATGACAGTCTATGACCCAGACCTAAATACACTAGATTGAAGGTGAAGCAAAACCTATAAACATATAGGTGCTTTCATCTTATTTCAATACATATTTTATATGGGACATTGGTGTCATACTTAGATATTAATGTCAATGTAACCACTCCAAGATGATGTTAATGTCTAGAAAACTAGAAGTGTCAAATCTAGAATATACCAACTATTCTAGATCTTTTGCCCCCTACTTTTTCCTTGTTCTATAACTAGATGTACATTAGCATCAGAAAAATTTAAGTACATCACTTCTTTGTCATTTCTATATCTAACGTAGTTTTACTTTCCATATTTAGACTATCTCAAAATAATAAATTTAGTGTATGCTATATCTGAGTTTAGCATCTAATTGGATTGATATAGATATGATTATTAACCTTTTATTATTTCATTTATATATAACTCTTTAATGTTAATCTAGGGCTAACCCAAAACAACTTTAGATTTCCATTTTAGGGTTAAATAATTACCTTGCGATATGGTGGTGGGATAACTCATATAGCTTAGGCCCACCAATATATAACTAGTCATGCTTAGGGGGTTTGATATGGTCCTATTGATACTATAATTTTGTTTTCAAAGATTGTATTAGTGAATGTTCCACATGTATATAAATTTGTTTGTGCAATATTAACATATTTCATTGTAGTGGATGGAAATGGTGCATCCATTTGTGTTACATGATCACTTGTTTGTATAGACTATAGAGGACCATAGTATTTTATATTATTAGGGCCATAAAATGTTGGCTCACTTATTTAGAGATTTAGATCGATTCAATCAAGAGGGATTTTGAGGACTGGGCTTGACTATCTTAATACATTATTGGGCCTAAGAGAATATTGATGTGAACATCCTGCAAGGTTGACTCATGGTGAATAGGTACATCCATAGATGTATGTTGAGAGGTGGGTTAGTATAGCTAATGTTCTAAGGAGTGTGAAAATGGAGAGTCATTAGATATTAGATTAACTATTTTCATATGCTATTGTTTAGAGACCCTACAAGGGTTTTAGACTTTGGCCTGAGGATGGGGTATATATAAAGTAAATATGGGTGTGCTATTGGATTCATGACTAGTGGCCAAATATGTATGAATACATGACATGCCAATTTGGCCTTGTATAGGATGTGCCAAGACACCTTTTGTATGTTGATGATATCTAAGAGATCTGATATGCAAGGGGGATAAAATTCAACCTAGTGTTGTTAACTTTGCACCTTTTTTATTAATAGAGGTGGATCATATGATCTAGACTACTAATGCAGATGACATTGGTTGTTACTATCATATGCATAATGGTGGATGACAGGGAAAATTTTAGTGGCCTTTATTAAAAAACTTGGAGGTCACTAGATGAATCAAATTTTCAATTATGGAAAATTAGGTTAGAAGGTGTATAATACTATAGGTGAATTAAGAGGTGACACATAGCAAATGCAATACCAAAAAGCATTCAACTATATAGTGTATGATACAGTGATCTAACTGCATGCATCATAATACAATCATCTAATTACATTTACAGTTATCTAATAGCATTTTATAGTTGTTCATCTATACTATGTAGTCATCTAGCTACATGATGCAATTGTTAGACTGTATTATGTAGTCATCTGACTACACAATGCAATAATTTGATTATACTATGTAGTCATTTGATTGCATGATACAATCATCCAATTACATTCTATAATCATCCAACTACATATTTCAATCATTTAACTACATCATGTAGTCATCCAATTGTGCCTTATAGTTATCTGACTATGCCCTATAATCATCCAACTACATACTACAGTTGTTCAACTATAGGCATCCAGCATCACAACCTAACATCTAATTTTTAGAAGATGCTTTGGATTTTTACTTTTTATATGGCTTGTAGTTGATGGTGTTACATATTATATTGAAAATTAATGTTTTTTAAAAATTAATTTAAATATATTGTATGATACATAATATTGGTAAATAAATCAATTGAGCCATTCATAAACAACATAATTGAACATACAAGACTACTTGACTACATAATTAATTTATGAATTAAAAAGAGAAAATATTATTCAGTAAATAATAGAAATTTATCATGAATGAATTTAATTTAAGTGTATTTAATACATACAAACTAAAACTCAAGTAGCTCAAAAAACCCTTTTTTAACATGTGCTTCATGTTGACATTTGTATGTACTATTTCAGTGGCTTTTTCAATATCTTCTTTGCTTGTTTTATTAGTGACTCCTCTTCTTTTAATAAGAGAACTCTAAATTGAAATCACTCTTTCATATGAAAAATCATCCACTGCATAACTAGAAACATACAACCTCACACATGTATCAAGATTTTTATCTAATCTGTTTCAAAGTTTGGACTTGACAAAAGATATTGCACTAAATACTCTTTCATCTTCCACCAACCCCAAAATCATTGTTTTGCACAATTTATATAACCAAAAATATTTGATAATTATTTTTTGTAGAACACTATTGGGATACAATTTATTCTATAGCCTTGTAATAGCACCTATTTTTGTTGGTTTATGTAAGGTTAGTTATTATTCAACCGTTGTAATTCCAAAATTCATTGACTATTTTTTAGTAAATATTTTTATAAAATACCCTCAACTTAAAATCCATCAATTTTTATAGACTTAGTAAAATGATTAATGAGAGTACTCATGTATTTGATAAATAAATTACTTGTTATTTCTTTACCCTGTAGATTATTCCAAAATATAGGATTCACCATTCCCATGGCTTCAAGCAACTTATCCCTTTGAAATCAATCTCGAATTTCAGTAGATAAGTTTTTTAAAATGTTACTCAGTTTTATTTGTGTCTCATCTATGACATTATCATATAGAACCTATGATATATGTACTTCTTCAATTTCTGCTCTAAGCACATGAGTTAGTCTCTAGAAAGTGTGTAATGGTATCTCCTTTCCATTAATGACAATACAAAGATGATCATTCGTATTGAATTTCAAATAGTTTTTAAGGTCCTTAATATCTGTTAAAATTTTCCAACTGTCAAATATTGGCCCCTTAAAACTTTCATTCGAGTAGTATAATATATCAAGAGATTGACAAATATGTTTCCGCAACCGTATGAAGTCAACAATATATATGGATATCTCTTTCACATGTTTCATCAAAAAATGCATTTATTTCACCATGGGAAAAATATCACACAATGTTAGTAGGGTTTCAAAATCTATGAAATGGTATAATAAATATTTTGCCTTGTCAACGTCCATCTTATATTTAAACATAAAACATGCCAATGATTAATATTCTTCAAATATTTACATGTTGGATCATACATAAAAATCCATCTTGTATCAACATCTTTTAATAGCTTTTTACCATTAGTCACTCCAATCACAAATTTTTGAAACTCTAAAAACCTTTTTAGATTGCTTGACATGTACACATGCAAGTCACAAATAAGATCCTCCACTTTTGCTAAATTTTGAAATGTGCTAATAATTTTGTAATCAAGTTTAATTTTATGTGTCATGTAGAGGATTGGAGTCATTTATAGGGCACATGTTGTTTGTAGGTGAACACACAAACCATTTTTTTTCTCCTGCATTACTAATGCACCATTGGCACCAACACACACTAACTTGGTACTTATATCATAATAATTCATCTCAAAATTATCTACCAAACTAGAAAGAACCAATATAGAAAGGTTCTTAGTATTAAAATTTTCCTTCATTTTACTTATAGATAATAGGTGAGGTTTTCTTGAATGGTTCTCAAATGTATAAAAATGCATACAAACCCATGATGTGTTACCAAATTTTATTACCTCATCAATGGACAGTGAGATAAACCATGTTGCTTTTAGTTTTTCCTTAAAATCTTTCTTTTAATCATCGTAAAGCATTTTTCCATATCCCAAGCACTGTTATCTGACCAATTTGATTGAGGAATATTATGCAATCCAATATGCTGAAGTAGAATCTTGTAATCTAAAAAATTAGAGATTGGTTTGCCTCTTTTCAGAATATGATATAAAGTGGAAATTTAGAGATTGGTTTGTTCTTACTATTTTGATTGACTTGAGTAACTTTTTCAAAGTGAGTTTTGATTGTTCCTCCTTTATGAATAAGGTGTTGTTGATGCTTATAATGATTTTCATACTCACTATTTTTTTGATCTATCTATCTTTGTCTTTTACCAACTCATATATATATCCACAATATTTCTCAATTGTGTCCAACTTGAGTTGCATTTTATATTCCTTTCCTAGTTTTCAATTGCATATTTTACATTTGCATTTTTTTGGTGTTTCAGTATTGTTTTCATGTTATACAGATTCAATGAATGGGTATTTAGTTTCCCAATCAAACTTAAATGACCTTCTAATTGTCCATGTACTTCTCTTTTTTTGCATACATTTTTTACTACTTTTTTCAATCAAAGATTATGTTGGCTAAGTAGAATATAATCTAGTGGTGTTGGGTACCCATTATCAACCTTCATGATGATTTCCTCCAGTGTCCTTTTCCTTGAATTATGTGAGGACATTTCATACCCAAGGACATCTTCTAGTGGAGGCATATCTTCAAAAGGGTTATCAATGAGTTTTGCTTACAAAATGGGTACAGATCTTATAATTATTATTAAAAATTGGTCCTTGATATGAAATTATAAATAATTAACAATACAATAAATCATATAATATTTAGTACCTCTGCTTGAAATTTGATATCTAGGGACATCTTCTAGTGGAGGCATATCTTCAAAATTATTATCATTGGGTTTTGCATGCAAAATGGTTATAGACTAATTATTAATAAATATAATAAAAAAATGTAAATAAATAACAAAATAGTAAATAAAATAATATTTAGTACCTCTATTTGGTATTTTATACCCAAATACATCTTCCAATGGAGGCATATCTTCAAAATTATTATCATTGGACTCTGCATGCAAAATAGTTGTAGACTAATTATTAATAAAGATTGTAAAAAAATACAAATAAATAACAGAATAATAAATCTAATAATATTTAGTACCTTTGTTTGGTATTTCATACCTAGGTATGTCTTTCAATGGAGCATATCTTTGATTGTGTTATCATTGGATTTTGCATGCAAAATGGTTGTAGGCATTAATTAGTTATGAACCCTAATAGTAATGAATAAATAATAATATTCAAAATGCATCAAGCAAAAACTATAACACACAGTTACACCCATAAATCTAAAACACTTGCTCATATGGACTATGGAAACAACAAAAATCTTATCTTTATACATGTTAATTAGGTGCATTGGTGACATTTACATTTATAGAGGAAAAATGATGCCCAAATAATTTCTGAAGAAATTGAGGAATAATATAAAATTAAATTTTTTGAAATTTTATCAGCATCTTAAAGATGGATCATTTGATATAATTAGAAATATGGATGGTAATAAAATACTTATTTAATATTTTTAATTTTTCAATTTTGATAAATAACAAAAGAATTTCATGAATAATATGACCTATGAATTTTGAAATATTTGTTAGAAACATATAATATAAAATAAGTTTAGATGGAGAGGTGAACAAAACTCAAAAATATCAAAGTAAATAGAGACTATTTTTTTAGTATAATGTTCTCTTAAAAATTTTAGTGCACTCTTCTAGAAACATCAAGTAAAGGTTTTGGGGAACTTTGTGCATATAAAATTTGGGTTAAGAGTCTTGTTCGTCTATTCTATTGTTTTGAATTTTTCACTTGCTTTTTCACAATATGGTAAAAATATTTTGAAAACTTTTTTATGTCCCCACAATCCCAACAAATCTTCACAAACTGGTAAAAAATAAAAGATTAATTCAGACCCTTGACCAATGATTAAATTTATTATGATGGTTTTTTATACCAACCACTAAGGTATAAATCTTTCTAGATATCTGATAATAATAGTCAAATGATTAAAATCAAGATTATCCCTAAAAAAAATTTGATGGATTGAATTTCCCCTAACTATTATTATTTAATTGAACAAATACTAAAATTTAAATATACATTTACTCAAAAATTATAATCAAATATATAAAATTTAAAATAAAAATAAAAATACAAATATTTATATAATTTTAAATTTATCAATCAAAATATTATAAATAGAAGGTGGAGTCCAATATAACTTTTCATGCTAAAATATCTTAAAATAAATTTACCAATTAATTTGAAATTTTTGAATTACATATATAAAGCATTGGCAATCCAAAATACATATTATTATTATTTTAATGAAATATATCTATATATTAATAAAAATATATAATATATAAATAATTCACAAAAAAATAGGTAGTATGAAAGCATGCCTTGAGCCAAACTAGGCCAATCCTAGGAATTAATCATAATAGAAACAAAAAATAGTGTTAGGGATTACCTAAGAATGAGTAATCACTATAGCATAATAAAAAAAGGAAACATAATTACGTTGCCAGTGTAAGGCCAGAAGGTAGAGGATCCATATCATTTGAAACCCAACTTGAGCTAGGCAAGTCATTGCCATCTAAAATTGGATCCTAAGTAGTGTCCTTATCATCTTCTTGTTACAAAGTAGGATAAATAACAAGAGAGATCCTCAGGAACTTATTCAACATGTTTGTTCAACCTCCAGGTGGTTCCCCCAAGCATTTAGATGCAAAGTAGGAGGAGCACCCCAACCATCCTATCAAATAGGGGAAGGAGGTAGGGGATACCAACCTCACTATTTTTCAAGCGGAGACCTGCACTAACATGGAGTACTGCTATAAGAATAATGCCAAGACCAGTTACATTAATGACCACCTCTAGGAGGAGGACTAACATTTATTCTAGTAGCTTTATTATCCCTAACTAATTGGAGAAGGAAGAATCGATTGCCATAGCACAAGGAGCGTCTCCCCAATGAGTGAGAAGGTCTTGAATATGGCTAACCTCTATCGCTACTTTATTACCCTCTACTTGAATCTACAAAAGCATAATGGAAATAATGGAAGATTTGTTGAATGTAGAAAAATTACAATTTGAAGAAACATGGCTAAACAATGCATTATTTATTTATTTCCATAACCAAAATAGAATCTCCACTTTAAAAGTATGTCAGATTTGGGTGTATTTAAAAGGAAAGGTGGGTTTACCTCCAAGAAGGATTTGTTGCCACTAAAAAACTCAAGTTGAAATGACCTAAAAAGGTCATGAATCCATGTCTAGACCCATTGGGCTTTGGAGTAGTGCCAGAATAGTTTAAAAGTAGAAGCACTAGGTATGAACTAAAGAATGAAGACCCGAATGAGAATTAAGCTTGTCCACCATAGCCATGTGGGAAGTAAGCCACCCATAGCCAATTCAGGGAGTGTAATTACTAAATAAAGTTTCCACATATCATTTCCAGTCCTTCCACCAAGGATGAGAAGAAATAATAGAGATTTCGTTTAGCATTGAAGGTGGAATAACATTAAGGATTTATTCATAAGACTCTCTATCAAAGTTGGTTAACTAGAATTTGGTTTTCACCTCTTTCAAGGATAGTCAAGAGCGAGATTGCTTACAAAAGATGTCTTAAATAGTATGAATGCCTCTACAAAATAACTTAAGAGCATTGATATAAATAAATTCAGCCAGAGGGACTTCATTGAAATTGATATTAGGTGACTACCATAGAGAATGTGATTTAATGGATAACCCATATTGGAATCCTAAACCACTCTAGAGAAACCATGGTTTGATTTTTTCCCATGATTTCCATATACTTTTAGCAACAAAGGACCTTATAAATTAAATAGGGGTTTTGATGATGAGAATAGTAGAGCATCCAAATCCTTTCTAGTATTTTTTCCCTCTAGGAAGGCTTGAAGAAATGCAATGTTGAAACAACACTTTGTAAGCTTCCTTGCATTCAATGGCCTACATAATCCATTTGGAACATAAGGTAACTCTTCGATGAGTAACATCGATGAAACCCATACCTCTGACATCCCATGAAAGGTAGCAATATTCCCAAGCAACTCTATGGAAGCTATGGCCATGGGAATAATTGGACTAAAGAAAGTCCCTAAGAAGCTTTTCAATTTTTTGGTAAGAATTCTTGGAAGGCACCTAGCATGAAGAGTAGCAGATATGGGTAGTCTCAGTCACTTTCAAATAGATTTGAAATTTTTGTACTAATGATAAGGGCTTAATAACCCAATACTCTAGCTTATTTTCCACTCTATCAATAATATATTTCCACAACATGGGTGGAGAGGCCTCAAAAGCAAAAGCAATGCCAAGAAACTTAAAAATTTCATCATTTTAAACTTAGGCCCACCTATACTTGCTAGCCCACATTGGTGGGGGGAGGTATGACTACCTATAGCATCTAGTTCTTACCATTAGATGCTTGAGCCAGAGGCAAGGTAGAAGGTATTGAGACATTGCAAGGCATTGTTCACATTATCATCTTCTTCAATAATAGTAAGGAAATAATCATCATAAAAGTAGACATTCAATAATTACATATCTTCCTAAGGGTTTTTTGTATCTAGAGGGAGATTGATTCCTTTGACAAGGCCCCTAGCTTGGGCATTGCTAACAAGATATCTAAAACCCTCTACTACAAGCACATATATGGAAGGTTTCCAAGGTGAATCCTTGGTGAATAGATCAAAATAATCCAAATTATTTTGATGTAACTCCATTAATAGAGAGGATAACCAAGGAATCTGAAAAAATCATCTAGACAATTTGAATCAAATTTGGACCAAAGCCCAGGGCTTTAAGCATGTCCAAGATGAAAGACCACTCAATGTGGTCATAAACTTTTTCAAAGTTAATTTTTATAAACATATCTTTTTGATTAGATCTCCTAGACCAGTCCATTCCTTCCTGAACCACAATAATAGTTTCTAACATATACCTACTTTTAATGAATCATGTTTATTCATGGAAAATAATGTGTGGCAAAAGATTATTGAATCAAAGCACCAAAAATTTATCAATTATTTTTTAAGAAACATTCAATAGGGTGATCATCCACCAATTATAGATCAACTCAAGATCCCCTTGTTTAGGTATGAATTGAATGTTTCCTTTATTTATATTCTTCCCTAGAGAATGTTGTAAAAGGCTTCTTGGTAGACATAGTGTAATTTAAAAACCACAAGGTCCTAGAGAGTTTTATATTATTCATAGGGGAAGCCATCAATGTCTAGAGCTTTATCATTCACCATATGAGCCACTACCTCTTACAGATCATCCATAGTGAGGAGACTATCACATGCAACTCATTGAGCGAGAGTAAGCTTGCATGGCACCACTTCGAGACACTATTGAAGGGATATGTCACACTCTTTGGAGGATGCTTAAGCTTTGAATGCCTATTGATAATGGTGTACAAAATATTGAATAATATGGATCATCTCTAATAATCTCCTACCAACATTAGAGATGCCCTGAATTTACTACTTCAAGTTTTTAGCTCTAAGCATTTGAAAGAACTCTTTAGAGGATTTGTCCCATATCTTGAGCTAGTGAAGTGTGTATTTGATTTGAACTCTTTGGGAATTATAATTATCTATAATCTGGATGTGATGTTATAAATAAGAGACTCTGGCTTGTAAGATCTTATTGAAGGGATCTTTTTCTAGGGCTGAATTTGCATGACTAAGCTCTGAGGAAGTAAAAGAGTAAGTGTGTCATCAAATTTTATAAATCTAGTGTCTATAGATTCTTAGAAAGTTATTTCTTTTAATGGCATCATTCCACCATAAAATCTAACCAAAATCTTGGGTTGGACAAGGATCTAGATTTCAAACTTTATGAATGTGAGACACAGTGGGCCCATGCTTGAGTAAGGAGGTATTAAGGAAGAATTATGATTTATGAACCTTGGGTTTCGTAAACTACCATGTCACTCAAAATCTAATGGAGTGATCATAAATCCCAAAATATAGTAGTTCCTGTACCATAGGATAAAAATTGTTATCAAAGGAAAAGTATGGTTGAGTAGACATCATTTCCTAATCAAGGAATTTCAAAATCCAAGTAGGGTTATCCCTAAGATTTATCCAAGTGTACCACACTCCATATATAAGATGGAGGATCAAGTTTGGGTCATAAAATCCCCATTTAGTACATATATATAATATCATGCCTCCCTTTTGCTAACTACCTAGCATATTGGTAAGTGGCCCACTTTGTCTTCAAGAGATGTGACCATATAAAAATCACCACAAATGGCCTAGTGAGCATCAAGGACATCCTTTAAAATCCATCACCATAAATTAGTATGCTCAAGGGCATCATTCAAGGCATAAATATTAATAAATCCAAAAGACTAGATTTCAATGTTGAAAATGGCCTAAATTAACTGATTATTGGGGTCCACTATAGATTATACTAAGTATGGCCACCACCTTGGAGAAATAAACATGATCATGCCACCACATCATGCCTCATATTACTATGCAAAATTATACTTTCATGCCAAATAGAGTTACTAACCATTGTCAATAAAAAATCTTCCACCTTCACTTCTTGCAGGGGAAGAATGTCCATCTTGGGAAACTTCCTTCTAAAATCATGCACAAAAAACTTATGTTTTGGGTCTATAAAACCCTGAACATTCCATGAAAAGTAATTCATAGATGATGGGTGTCAAGATACATATCCTCAAAATCTAAGCCTTTTAATGCATCAAAGTGATTCAATAAAAAATGCCCACTATTGGCATTTAAAACACATCCATTTCTGCTTGTTTCCTCATAGCATATTCAACCTAAAACTCTCCTTCCTTCAAATCTTTGATACTCCTTGGAGGGTTGTGAGAGAATTTGGGTGCATCCCATCGAGCAAGAAGTGGTGGAGAGGTTGGCTATGAGTTTGAAAAACTGGAAGAACTAGCTTGAGAAGCCCTTGGACCATGAGATAGAACATTGGCTACAAGAGGGGTGTTGTAGATCCTAGGTTTTTATATCATTTTTGTAGATTTAGCATATGATTGAGAAAGATCTTTCTTATAAATAACCTAGTTCTATGGACCATTACTTGTTGATGACTTTCCTCCTTTGGAATTTTTAGCATTTGAGTTTGCAGATTTATTGTGGTTGTTCTTCTTCCCTATTGTAGTACATCCATCTCAACTATTTGTTTTAGCATATAGAGAGGGATTAGGAGGTGAGGTTGAGTGATTGGTAACATTGTTATGGGCTAGTTGAAGGGGATAGTCTTGAATTTGATGATTGATGGCTTGGCATTGCAAGTAAGTATTGGGAAAATTGACATAAAGAACCCATTAAGAGTGTCTCACATCACCAACTTGAATCTCCACAAAAATTTTAAGGTACCAAGAAAGGTCTAACTCCACACAAACCCATTTTTGTAGCCTAACAAATTAAAACTTTTTTTTCTCATGAAAAACAACTTGACCTATGAAAAATTCAATCTAGTGAATAAATTACCAATAGGAGAGTAGGAAACCTAGAAATTCTACCCAAACCGGGACCTTAAGAGTAGTGTGCTCAAAGACCACAAAGTCCCATGTCCAAGGGGAGAGAACCATGAGTGACTTCCTAACATACCATTTGGCTAAATTATGGATAATAACTCCTACATGGGAAGGATTGGCAAAATGAAGCAATAAAACCCTTGGTCATATTTTAGATGCTTTCAAGCTTTATGCCATGAGTAACCCAATGAGTTTGAACCCAATCTAAGCATACTTTCAGAAGGTATTTGACCCATAAAATAACCTATCAAATATAACTATTCTATCCATTAACAAGTAGAGTTAAATTATGGAACTGGTAAAATAACATTAGGTTCTAAAGAGTTACCTTGTGATACACCTTCAATATGAACTTTCTTGGGCACTTGTAAGGGCATATTATTCTATTCTCTATCGATATTTTCCATAGATAAATCAATTGAGAGAGAATGAAGAGAATTCATTAAATAAATTAGCCTCACCCAAAGGTGATAAATCATAAAAATCAATAAATTTCATTCTCTTAGGCAAGCTAACAAGGGTCAAAGTATGCAGACAAGCGGGCTTAACAAAAAATAAATGGCCAACTCTATGATGGTGTATGGAAGAAACCCTATCAGAGCTGATGTATCTACTTCATAAGTTTAATGAATGGTCTAGTTT
The DNA here is from genome assembly GCA_037957365.1 of Torreya grandis. NCBI lineage: Eukaryota > Viridiplantae > Streptophyta > Pinopsida > Cupressales > Taxaceae > Torreya > Torreya grandis. The sequence goes on from JARHVA010008358.1 coordinate 396,168, forward strand.
CAAAATACATATTAAAAGAAATAAACTTTTTTCAAATGTGGGGTTTAAGGAAGATTAGCAAGTTGATGCGATAGTGTACACGTTGCCACATGCATATGCTTCGAGACTCAAAAACCTTGTCACTCATAAGTAGGGTTATCAATCATGGTTCAACCAACTTAATAGAATAAATATATTTAGCAATCTAATTTAATGATAAATATTCATGTGTATTGAAGATTGTGCTAAGTGATATCAATTTACCAATTCACCTTCCATTTTTTTTTAAACTTTTGACGGTAGGTGATCATATTATGAAAGAGTAATGATAGATACAAAAAGGTGCTATAATATTTAAAGGTTTATAATTTAATTGATAAATATAATGGTTGTTTATATCTATCCATCAAGATATAAATCTTTATAGATATTCGACATGGAGAGCCAAGCGGTTAAGACCAAGATCGTGTCTTGGGTGATTTTGATGGTGTGGATGTCCATTACTCATGGTTTCTTAGCCAAAGGAACTCATTGATTTATATGTATGATTACTTTGTATTGTAAATTCACTACATGTTTATTTCCTAAATATAAATGGAGATGCTGACATTTTATGTAATTCAGTAAGTCCATGTAATACCTCTAGGCATACAATAAAAAAAAGGTGCCATGATAATGTCAAAATAAGTTGCCTCAAAAGGTGTAAGTTACAACAGAGCAGTATGTATTTTTTAACTTGGAAAGGTTTTTTTATTATCAGTGTTATGTGTTATCTTAATATTAATGAACAAAAAAAACTTCATCAATTTATTTTAATGGGTTTGTTGAGAGACTTTATAACTTTTTTAGATATTGTGACAAAGTTTTCATACCAAGTATTGGCTCTTCCATTTTGAGTGTTACATATTTATTATATTTTATTCTTGTGTATCAGTTAAATGTAAATGCAGAGGAAATATTCAATTTATTCAATGAATGCACCCTTAATATTATAGTGGAAATTAATCTTTGACAATTTGTGTTTCAAATATCAATTATTGTCTTATTGAGTCATTCTCTGTGCTTTACATATGGTTAGAGGCCACACCATTTTTGAGGGGCATATGGAGATGATTACCCATTATAATAGGTGAAATTGTCATATATGTGTTATATTTTTGATATCCCACAAGGGACCAAAGTATTTTTTGAAGGTGATAATGACATGTATGGGCAAATTAGGTTGTTGTGAATCTAAATTGTAGATAATGTGAAAATTTTATTCCTACTACTCCATTAACTAATCTTGATTCAATACTTAGATTGGATGTCAACATAATCCCTTTTCATAGTAATATTATTAATTCTAGTTGAGTGTCATTATGATTAGGTGTCACATGATGTTTGCTATATTTTTATTTGCATATTGCAATTGGAATGCTTAACATTTTAAACATTTGTTTGTTATGCAATGTAGACAAGTAGTTAATTGCATACAAATGTGTTAAGATTTTAAATGCTTTTTGTTCTTCTAAAGGAATGAATGATTATGTTCTTGACATGATCATATTTTAGTTCTCTTTTGTCAGGTCTACATTTCTAATGATGGTCAATAAATTTATGAATTGCATTTGCTTTGTGATGCATCCTTGCTGACAAAAAATAAAGTCTAATGTCATAAATGTTTGACATAGTGTGTGACCAAATGACTTTTATACCTACAATGGTATTCCTTCATGGGGTAAAGTTGACCTAGGTCCCCAACAAGAATAATTAAGTAGATGTTAATTTTTTTTTTTTTTTGGGAATACTTCATGTAAATGCTCATTTATTTTGATAATCATATTTGCTCCTATGAAGCTCATTTCATCAATGATCATATAGCAAAGTGTCTCATTTATTCTTGAAAAACTGCTAATGTTTGACCCTTAAGTTCCTTCATTTCTTGGATAGGAATGTGAAGGCCTAAATGTATATTTTATGTTAGTGTAGGTTTTTTATACCATTATATGATTTTTCCTACACATGTTGTTTAACTTTCTTAGGTGTCATATTAGGTCATTTATGAAAATATGGATGAATATATTTTCTAAATTTGAGTTACTTTTTGCTTCTTTATAAATGTACATTTCCTAAATCTATTTGGATAATGATGATAATGCAAATTCTTTTGTTCATGTTTGATTTCTCTTCTACAACAGACAATATCTTTTGCATATTTTTGAAAAAGATATTTGTGCATTCATGTTTATCTAATCTCAATCCTCAATTATGTCTCAATTTGACATGGTATCAAAGTAATTTCGATAGCTGAACACCATATATATTGTTGTTAAATATTAATTTTTTAGTTTTCATGTCATAAATCTAGCATTCTTTGACCTTACATATTGTAGATTCATCATTTCTTAGATTTTACTCTTCTTCTAGGATCCTTTATTAATCCATATTTATAAAAAGAACAAGGGAAAAGGTGTTAATTACAGGTCATCATTTTTTTTCTAGTTTTTCACTAAAAATGGTTTGTGCCATTAGTTTCAAAAGGTGTCAAAACCATGAGATCGACTGCAAACATGACATAGTTTCATGACAGTCAATTTCAACCTTTTTTGGAGGGCTTGAAGGGGTTTTCTTGGAATCTACCCAAATTCACAAGAAATGGGACTTGTATGAAAAAAAATTTATGGGTTTTTTTGTTTCTCAAAAAACTTGGTGAGTCTTCAATGGTTTTTAAATTACAATACTAGATCTAAAGATTTTAGGAGTTTTGAATACTTGGTAGAATTATGCCCTGCACAAACATCATCAAATCTAGATCCCTGCATAGACATACGATGGATTTTGAGCCTTGATTAGACATTAGGTAGATTCTGACCCCTCCTTATGTACTTGGAAAATTTTTAAGGCTTGATGAAAATTTTGCCTTACTTGAACAACCCTCAAAATTTGAGCCCTACCCAAACAAACATCAAAATTTGAGCCTTGTTTAGACATGCATCCAAATTCAAGCCTTACCTAGACATATCTTAAAATCTAAGCTCTAATCAGATAGGTGGCAGAACCTTAGCCATACTTAAATAGGTATCCTAACTTGAGACATATTTAGACACCAATTGAAACCTAATAATGCTTAGACACTCATTTTAACTCACAACTCGCCCAGACTTTTAACTTGTAACTCTTTTTTAGGTGCATTTTTATTAGTGGGAACTTTTTAAATATTTACACATTGGAGATATTATAAACACTCATAAAACTGAACCTATGTAAGTTCAGAGGGTTATATGTCTTTATTTATTTCATACTATCAGTACTACAAATACTTTTATTTTTCACTATGGATCATAATCGGATTCCACTTCTTAAACCATTCAACCATCATGAGTGGAAAACTAAATTAAAAATTCTCTTGAGGAGTAAATTTTTATATCAAATCACCATGGGTACTAAAACAAAACCAAAAGTTGATGTAAATAATGTGAAGTGGTTTAACAAATGCGATGAGGCCTACTATCTATTATACTTGTTATCATCTTCTAACTTGCTCTTTTAATTGAATATGTAAATACTCCTAATGATGTTTGGAGCATAATAGAAAAAATCTTGGGAAGTAGGATGTAATGAGGGGTCATGAACTAGAGAATGAACTCATTAGTTTGAGTCCAAGAAACTTTGACACAATACAAGACTTCTTCACCAAATTTAAATCACTCAAGTTGTAGTTGAAACTATATGGCATAGACAAAAAGGATGAACAATTGATTCTTTCAATCCTTAAAAATTAGGTTCTAACTATTTTGTCTTCATTTATACCTTCCACACCACCAAGCATGCCATTTGGGCTATATGGATGATGTTATTCTTGGATGATTTTGTTGTTGACTTAAACTAGGAGAAAGATTTACTTATTCATATGGGTACACTGAAGTTCTCCAAATCACATCCATGTGATTCATGACAAACATAAGGATTATAATAGTAAGGAGAAGAAACAAAACAAGAAGGACCACCAATAAATAAAGGGTCAACACACTGATGCTAAGTGTAAAATATCAACTGAGACTTCATCTTCAAGTGATAAACTTAAGAAAGAGAGGCTCACATGTGCCTACTATAAGAAAATTAGGCATGATGAAACCAAATGTATGAAGAAGCAGATTGATCAACTGAAATATATATTTGATAAGAACAATATCAGCCTCCTTTATTCACTAAAATATATTTCATCATGATAGGAGTATTCTAGATCTAAAGATAATAGTAATGGAAAAGGTAAGGGCAAGACCTTTGTTGAAATTTCATCCCATTCTTGTAGATGGGTGATTGATTTTGGTGCCCCACACCACATGGCTTCATCATAGGATTTTTTCTCATCCTTAGAGCCCTATTTTATGCCTTCCATTTTGTTGGGTGACTATACTTCCACAAAAGTTTTTGGGAGAGGTTTAGTTGAACTTAACGATGGGACATTTTAGGATGTTCTATGTGTTCCCTCATTTTCAACTAATATATTATTTATTTATCAAATAACTCACATTGATTTAGGTAAGAGAATTGAGTTCACACCTGATTATGTGTTTATTAGATAATTACATAGTGATTTTATAGTCACAGTTGGGAAAGTAGATCACCATTCATGGTTGTATACTTTCTCACATTTTTATCTACATCAACCCTCTACTACTCTACTCACTCATTCAAATGGGATGATTAAATAATGACATGAGCAATTCATCCATCTTAACTATCGCTACCTCAAGTAACTCAATTGTAATGACATGGTTTTAGGGTTGCATCGTGTCCACTTTTCTTACAGAGTTTTACATGGTTACATACTTGTTAAGCATCCTGAAGAGAAGTATGACAAAGGTAAATCATAGAGTGCTACACAGATTTTGGAGTTAGTCCATAGTGATATTTTTGGTCATTTTATGTAACTTTCATTTAGTAAGACCAAATATATTATCACCTTCATTGATGATTTTTCAAGGTATATATGGGTGTATTTTCTTAAGTAGAAGTCTAAGGTCTCTGATCACTTTTAGGACTTCAAGGCTCTTGTATAAAAATAGCTAGGTAAAGCCATCAAGATTTGGTACATGAAAAATGGTGGTGAGTATGTCAACCATCATTTTGAATAATTCTACACTTTAGAGGGGATTGAACAATAACATACCATTTCATATAGTTCTAAGTGGAATGGCATTGTAAAATGAAAGAATATATCCTTAAAGGAAATGAAAAAATATATGATACACTCCAAATCTCTTGTACCTCAATAATGGGATAAATCCATTAACTATGCTTATTATATCTAGAACTGGGTTCCTCATAAAGCATTGAAAGGAGTCACTCTTTTTGAAGCTTATAGCAATAAAAAACCCATATTTAATCACTTTCAAGTGTTTATATCTCCTTCTATTGATCACATTCCTAAGAAGAAACATAAATTAATGAAATCTCAAAGTCAGACTTGCATCTTCATTGGATATTTTGAGGGTGTTAAGGGATATAGGCTTTTCCATCCCACTAATAATGATTTGTTCATTGAGAGAAGTGTTCATTTTTAGGAGAGTTCTTCAGACTCCACACTTGAAACTTCTCCCTCTTATTTGGAATCATTGGGATTTGATGAAAGTTGTGATGATTTAGATCTACCTAAGTAGCATCTTAATCTTCTAGATTCATCTTCTAGTTCTAGTGATGAGAGTAGTGATGGGGACTCATCTCCTCCTTCTCATATACTACCTTTAGAGGATGAACACTAATAAGTGATGAATTTCTATTTAATGTAACTACACTAGTTGGATTAAGTAGAATCAAGGGATATTTATTTCCACCTACAAGCCCATTTAGTCCACATTTTCTATTTACAATCAAGTATGATTTCCTTGTACATATATTGTTCCCTAAATAATCATCTTCATTAGTATAGCCTATTTTTGTGGGGATGGTCTACAATAATTTTGAAGGTAGTTTATTATTTTTTTGACAACTCATTTAGAAATTATTGGGTTGAGTGCTCATTTTATTACATTTGGGTGACATGTGTTGTGAATCTATACATTTTGGTGTTGTTGTGTGTAGTTTGAGTAACATCTCAATATCATTCCAATTATGGTTGTTGTCAAATTCATGAAAGCCAAGCATGTTGATGTCATTTATTTTAGTTGTTTATAATGGGTTCATGTGTGATAAGAGTTTCCATTCATGTAGCTCCATATCCATTTCTATATCTTATTACATGTCACTGGTATCAGTACTTGTGTCATTATTTTTATCTTTTATATTTGTTCATTCAATATGCCATGGAAGGTATGAAATTTTGATTTGATTCTAATGCAAAATAACTTTATCTTTAGTTAATCTAACATCTATTGCACTATTAAGAAATGGTTTTTAAATCAAAATCTCTGCCCAATAGAAAGCCTCTTATGATGTTGAATCAACATGAGGGATAAAATAAAAATGAGGAAAAATGCAAACAATTGCTTGAACCTTTCTGTCTTTCCACTATGTAGTATTCTTTTGATTACTAAAATACCAAGTTCTTGCATCCTCAATGAGTGGCAATGTATCTATAAAATAATGGAAAACTATATATGCATCAATGAAGGATAAAATTATATCTTTAGCTATCTTGCTTTGAAACACACATTTAAATATTTGTTTGACAACAAATAGGAAAATAAAGTTCCAATTACAATTTTTTAGGGGGGGGGGGGAGTTTTGTTACTTGTGTCATGTTTCCTATGAACCTATGTCACAGTAAAAAAAAATTATATGAGGAACTTGGTATACTTGCATGGCCTACTATAAAATGCAATCTTAGCCAATATTCTATTCAGTGTATGGCAGTAGCTTTCACATTTATTTTTCAACTTTTATTTCATACTTGGAAATATATTTGAGTATAATATAGTATGACATATCTCATTGGAAATCAATGTTTGCATTCCATATAGAAATCATGATAGCATTGTGGATGTTTACTCTTTCATCATTGCATGCTGACATGTAAGTTTTATGGCATTCATCTTTGATGAACATGGTTGATGTGGATTGTAATGGCCATGGTGCTTTATATTTGCATTGTAGAGTGGTACGCATTTTCCTTAAACATGTAGAGTCATTGTATTTGATATGACATTGAACCTAATTTAGAAGTTGCTCATAATATTTTTAATCATCAATGGTAAGTATTTTATTTGTGGTGAGTAAGCATGGATCATCTAAATTATAATGGTGGACCTAATCATTTATGTTGTCATTGTTATGTGGGTTATATGCTATTTCATAATGATCAAATAATTCACTGGTAGAATTTAATCGAACAGGTTTTTCCCAATCCAATATGTCCATGTTTGGGGCATTTTCTAACCATAGAAATCTATGGATATGTGTATATCTTATATGTTTCCATTCATATCTATATATGAAAAAAATCTATAAATTATAATTTTTAAGTAATGTTTATGTGTATTGAGGTTACTACACCATAGTTTGAATATAAATACCTGTACCAGTAGTCATTGCTCTTTAGATGTTTTTTTAAAATTTATTCATGGAAAATTGCAAATATTTTATCCATGTATGAAGCTTCAAGATATGAGTATGAAATAAGATTTTTATTTCTCCAACAATAGCTATTGAAAAGGAGTAATGGAGTTTCCCCTAACACAATTTTATGTATATCTACCCACTTAGTGTCAGCAACACTTAAAGTGAAAAACAATGTTGAACAACCCAATTATATGATCATATATATTAATTAATTTTTTCAGTTTGATAAAAATGAACTTGTGCATCGAAGCCTCAACCCAAAATTTATTAGTTTATTTCCAATACTCATCTTAGGAAAGTCTTTCAAGTGTTGGTTCAAGTCTGAAATTATCATTGGTAAGTTATCCTCAATAATTTTCCTATAAAAACACTAGATGTTACTTTGATCTAGTGGTGCATCATTGGGTTTAATAAGAAGTAGAGAAAGCATGGATGGCTGCCAAATCGGTTGTCTTGATATCATAACGAGTGCATTGCATACTCCTATAATTATGATTTTTAGTGCATGGTTGTTGGATCATGGCAACTCCCATTGGAAAAAGAGAAGGAAATGCCATAGAAAATAATCCCTCTATGTTTTATTCATTAATGGGTGAGATACTTATATTTGGCAAATCAATTATAAATACGATCCCACCATTGGCATTTCCCACATAACTTCTTATTTTTTTAACTTTTTTTCATGTATTTGGAATATATGATACAAAATATGATGTGTGATAATAATGTGAATGTGTAGCTACATTTGTTTCTTCATCTAAGTCTAGATCTCTTATTTTCAAGTCTAAAATATCCACCATAATATGGCAAAGGTTGGTAGAGATATCAGTAGGTTTTGATGGAAATGCATCAAGTGCATAATGATCAATTTGGTTATTTTTATATTTCCAATTCATATTTTAGGTTTTATATGACACATGATCTACTTACAAAGTAATCATATGGTTTGTTTTCAAATCCAATTATTCTTAATACTAAAATTCATAGATCCTTAGCTTGGCATGGTAGGTACTTAATAATAGAAGATATATCTTGGGGAAAGTTGATATTGTGGCCATTGTATTTGTATTATCCACCACATACATGGGTCACTTACAATATTAGATTTACTCATGTAATGATAATTTATTCAACTTGAGTTAGATAAGATAGTATTCTAGGTTGTATACATGGGTATATGTTATTAAATGCATAGAATCAATGATAATCCCTCTCTACATAGCATCTGCAACAAGTATGTTCACCATGGAAAATATTTGTTTGAATACCTAGATATAATTCCTTGTAAATGAAGCATGCATGTGTTAAGGAAATATGATCTATCCTTTAATGGAACATATTGTGTATTTTTTATATAGTAGAATCACACAATGGTTGGTTAATGATATTGTTTTTGCATGTTAATTGAGTCGATGAAGTTCATTGATCTAGTCCTTATGTACATTATAAGATAAATGAGATATTTTATTATTTTCTTAATTTTCCATAGTTGGTTGTAATCACCATGCCATAGCCTTTACATTTTATTTGCTTTATATTTTTTCATTTAGATTGACTATAATAATCCTATCAAGGTGTTACACTAACCTGGAGTAGAGTGGTTTCTTGGAGAAGCTTAGTAAGCTTAGCTATTTTCCACTAAGTGATTTTAAGGATTGTAAATTTGTCAGTTGATCACTTTAACACCTTAAAGACTATTGGAGGTACTCATAATTTTATATTTCCTTTATTAAATCTTGTCTTAATTTTCAAATTTCTTGAGTCGGTCTTTTTTAGGTTATAATGGTTATTAAAACTTGTGAATAATATTGATGATTATGAATAACATATTCAATGTTCATGGAAATATATAGACTATTGGTTTCAAACTTTAGAAATTGACCCTAATAATACTATTATTGAATGGAATTATAAACCAAGTTATTTTCATTGAGTCATCAAATAAACTTTCAATGTTTGAAAAAATACTAGTATCGCATTATGTAGTGCCTTGTTATGGTAGAAACTACACTTAAGACTTTGATATGGGTAAAATTGGGTTTCATATTATACCTTTAAGCCTAAATCAATTTAAAATGTATTAACCCTAGGGTAGTGAATTACGATATGTAATCTCCATTAGCAAACTCTGCTAAATGATTCACACCTAAGTAATATTATACAATTGCATGAGGTTGTTAATTAAGAGTATGGTAGTTGAACCTTGTAATTAGTCATTTTGGTAATACTAGTAAAGGCCTTAACTGACCCTATCTTGTAACTAAATATACTATCATTAGATATATACTTACTCTAATTCATTAACTAATCATGCTAAGGGTTTCACTTGATAGATAGACTATACCCTGCTCCTTGAAACTATGCACATGGAACTAATGATCTTCTGGAGCTAGGAAAGCCAATCAACCTTATGTTAATTTATTAACTTGATTATATGGAATGCTAAATATTGGGATGGTATACATACAAAGGGTCTTGATATAAATTCATAATAAGATCCCCTTATTAGTTGAGGATTATTATACTTCTTTAATTCCTTGGCTTAACCAACACATGTAGTCTTGAATGGTCATGCTAAGATGGAACTTGTAACACAGGACCTACCTAACTAGTGCTTAGGTTTTTATATAATGATCCTTGAGATAAATTATATTTTATATCCATAAAACCATTAGAATTTTTATGGTGTATGGAATTAGCCCCTAGTGGTGATCATGTGAGAATAAATATCTACTTTGTATTTTTAAACATGGCTATGAAGTTCTTATTTTAAATATTCTTTGCTTGTTATTGAATGAAGTAGAAAGAACATTATTGATACTACTATTTTATGGTTTTGGTGGACCTAATAGACAAATTTATATATTATATAGCTAGGTCCTGAATGGTAGACTCCATTTAGCTCATTCTCAAATGGTAAATATAAGTTTTTCTTGGTTATTAGAACAACATGAACCCTTGTTTGAGTCCATACATTAACTTTCCTAATGGTAATATAGATAATTGAATATAAAATATATGTATTTTTTACATGTTTTTTGATGGTAATGATAAACCCAACTGAAATGATATCTAATCCTCATATTATGGGTAAAATTCAAAAAATGATAATGAACATCATGTCGGTACTTTCCCTTTATCTATATAATAAAGAACCACCTTGAGCTACCTTTGATATTTATACAGATGTCCATCATAATAATTTTGTTATGTGAAAACAAATAATAATGATAATTTATGAAGGTGACTTTATACCTTATATATACCTAGTAGCATGACCTAGAATGAAAGCATTTGACAAGCTTAGATGAAGCTAGTAAGTTCACCCCTTGAGTAGATATGTATGTCATAATATCTTAGTAGAATAGATTCAATAAAGGAAGACCACTATGGGTTAATCAAGAGCATGAATAACCCTAGAAAACTTTGTAAACCTACTTATCAAATCCCTTTGACTGAGAAACCAAGAATGGTGGTTTGAAGGGATAAAGTAGATGGTTAGTGAAATATTTTGAGGTCATGAAGTAAATTATCTAACATATTTGAAGATAATGGATTAAGAGTCATGGTTCATAACACACAAGGCTAAAAAATATTAAATAAAGCTCAGAAAAGAGTTAAATGAATCAAGTTAATGATTTATTTTAGGACAAAAATGTGATTAATTAGCATTCTCTTTTGTTATGATGAATGGTGATGGTCATGGAAAAAATAATTCTAGCCCATTTTTCAGTTCTTAACAAAAGGGATGTTACATTATTTTATCATAGCCTAGGTTTGTAATAGTAAGACGTTATAGGAAACCTAGTTATTTTTAGAAAAAATCATTTGTTAAGACAATGTTAAGATTAGAACCCTGGTTTTATTATAAGCTTTGTTGAGTATGAGGATGATGAATGAGATAGATGTGTTGGTAGATAGAAAGACCAAAATTCACCTTTAAGTGATTCTTATATTCCCCTATGAGTGGGTATATTGAATGCTTTGACCAAATTAATGATCATATGGTTCTTAAAATTCATGACTCAATATGTGATCATTTGTCTATCCATTGTAATTTTTAGTTCACATACTTGTTAGATTGGGTCAATAGATAGTCAAGTCACCTAGTACTATTTGACTTGAAATTATGTGATAGTGGTTGTATAAGATTTTAAACATAGTTATAAAAAAAATTATGTTCAAAACCATATTTCCTTATATATAATCATCATTGGATGTTATGACCAAACATATTTTTCATGAGGTGTGGAAAGCACAAGTACAGTTTGAGATTGGGAGGTAAAACACCCAAGGGATTATCTCTCTCTATGACATAAATGTAGGTCCAAATGCACTAAGTTAGAAATGATCAACTAAATAATAATTTTTCTTCCAATTATGGAACAACTCATTTAGTGGCTATCTAGATTTAGTATTTCCTCCTATAAAGATAAATTGATAGTGACAAGATAGTTTGCTTTTATAGTTTGAAACCTCTTTCTAAGTGAAGATGTCAATAGTGATTGACATGTTTTCATTAATTTTTCATCTTTATTAGGAAAATTCTTCATATGTTTCTCTCAAAATTGGTAATGTCACTCCTAATATTGGAAACTTATGACCACGATACAAAAATATTGTCGAAACATGTATATAAAAACCTTACATTAGACCAACTAAATAACTAGGTGAATATATTAGTATTAAGGACCCCAAAAAAAGGGGTATGACACCTTCAAAACCCTATAAGCATATATCTCAAGGAAGAAAATAGAGTTGAGTGTGTGGCATACCACTAGGTCTTTCTTCACATGTTCACTCTTGTAGGCTATAAAATTGAGGGGTTAAGCCTCCATAAACATGCATGGAAGCTAACTTGTAGTAGTTAGAATCCTTATTGTAGGTCAAAAATAGTATAATGAACTGATGTTCCTTTAAAAAACTTATGCATATTTAAATTGGGAATATATTAATACATGAATCAGTGACATTAAGGCTAATGCACTCAATCTGATGTACCCCATAATTGGGAAAGGATTGTAAGCTAGAGTAAGGGTACCAACTAATAGGGACGAAAATTTATTCCTACAAGAGAATAAAATGAATGATATTTTTATGATGTGTTTTCATCTCATAAACATACAATTATGACCCCCATCTAGATGAAAACATATGGATAAAAATCACAAAGACAAGCATTTAGACAAATTATGTTTGACCATGCAATGAGTCTCTACTTCCTCAAAGAGGGGAAGGATGTCACATCTCATTATGATGAATCTTTATTTGATAGCTATTTGATCATTAAAATGACTTTTTCTTCTCAAAATAAAAGGTAGTTGAGTTGTTAATCTATGTGGGATATTTGTAATTTATCATAGTTTATAATAGGTTATAAAATTGGTGATTAGTTTAACCCTTTAGCACAAAGGTGGTGATAATATTAATTATGGTATAATGATATCTAGCTTAAATCACCCTAATGGGGAAAGGTTATTTAATTTATAAGGGACAATATCATATGCATCAGCTTGCAAAAGTTGCATTAACACTCTAGGCCCTTGCATTGAGAATTGAACTAATTATGTTGGGAACATGGACCAAGTTTCAAATATTTTAATTGAATTATTGTCTCTACCTACGACAAAGACTAAGGAATCACTTTTTCATTACCTACAAGACTATCAACCAATGAGAGAGTTGGAAACATATATGACAAAAAATTTACAAATTTTTGGCTAATATCTAGGCTTAAATGATGACATATTACTTAGGTTGTTATTTTGGAATATTTCATGGAATTCAATTTTGTGTGGTGAGATGATATCAGTGGAATGCTTGGAACATAAATGTATAGAATGATGACATTAGGCATTGATGGATTCATAATGATAGTACAATTTTTAAGATATGACGTACATTTGACTAAATCCTTAGACCATTCTCAACCTCGGGCCATACAGGAAGACCAATTGTATCCTTTTTCTATTTTTTTTGTCATTTTAGCATTACATTTAATAGATGGCTGGTATAGTGACTCAGTAATTGAGGATGAATATGGCTAGTTTGAGGCATTATCACTCATTTTGAAAGAACATGATGTTGTAAATGAATGGATTGAATCAACAATTGAAATGGTTGTTGTTTGTCACCATTATTTTGAGCAATATCTTCTGGTGCTAACCTTATCGCTACCATTGACCCTCCTAGGGACTTGATCTCCTAATCCATAAAATATTTCTCTACATCGAACATGCTGATATCCATAGATCTAAGATGCATGGGATTTATAGCAACACCATCTGCCATCCATTGCTTATCTTTCTACTATTTCATATAAGTATTGCATTCCACTTTTGATACACATTTATAGCTCATATTCCTCACCACATTGTTAGTTTTAGAGCTACAATTAATCACCCCTCCATATTTCCAAATTGCATCAAGCTAAGTAGATGAGAAAGATAGATTCCTCTAATAATGATGATGATCATAATGGCTCAAGTGCCCCAATTTCAAGTACTAATTCACATTATGTGAAGTATGATCCTTTTGCTACCAATCCCACTTGTCCACTAGATCACAAGTACATTAGATGCCAAGCACTCAAAGTAGGAAATTTTATTTTAATATTATCCACCCACCATATACTAGGTAAATTTATAGATCTAGTTTCATATTTTGGATCTTTTTCCTTGAATCATCTTGCAACCCAACAAGGTTGCATAATGAATAATTTAATATATTGCATGTTCCTTTACTACCATCCAAAAGTTGCAAGGTTCCAACACAAGTAATTAATAAACAAATAAAACAAATCCAAACACAATAATGTTACCTAGGCAACATATCCACTTGGTGGTGGCATCATAATCCATCATGTGTCTCTATTATTTACAACACTTTGATGAACATATAGGCTAAAAAATCATTAAGTGGGTCATCGACTCATAAACCAAGTAGGGAATTTACAATTAAAAATAAAAACATAAAAACCTCTTGTATGATTACTTGTTTGTTTTGTTTAATTTTAACATGGAGTTGCCTCTACCAAACATGTGATATAGGTGGGACAATTCCAAGTAGCGTTTGGTTGCCTTGTTAGTAGTGTCAATAAAACCTCCATTAACATCTAGGTTAATGATTTGTTATTTTATGTTAATTTTTATTCCATGGTAAAGGTAGAATCTGGTCCACTGGAGGTGTTACTCTTAAGCTATTCATAATAGGCCCCTTCATTATGTAAGGAACTAGCTGACAACCAGATGCACCTATGCACTAACCTACGGGTACAATTCATGACAGACATTATACATCATTATGTGTTATTTTTAATGAATTTAGTTCTCATTGCCTTTTATAATTCAAACTTAATTATAACTTCATTGCCTTTTATTTCATGTCATTTTGTATTGGATTTTAATCTTTAAAATGTATCATTATAGTTTCTTCAAGTAGGCTTAAAATTTTATTCCAAAACCAACTATAATGTAAATTTTTTTAAAAATATTCTTAATGTTTTTTACATTTTTGGGTTTTTTTTTAAGTCGAGGGATTGCTTTAACAATATTTGTGTTTGTATTTTGTTTCTTTTATCACTTTTGCATCACAATTTTTTTTATATACAAAATTTACTAACTAATTAAAGCGTCATGGCTAGGAGTGGGGAGTGGGGAGTAATGATCAAATTTGAATACTACCAAAAAATTCATAACAAGAAATAAATCTAAAGCAAAGAATAAGATAGAAGTTCTATAGGCAAAAAAATATATAATGATAAATAATGTTTTAATTTAATTTTTGGATATAAAATTTTCAATGGCAAAGAAAATTTAGTTAGTAATAAATTCTTTACACAAAAAAACCTACTACCACCTCATTTTGTACCGTATAAAATTATTTCATTCTAAGACACTAAAAAACAATGCAGTACAGAGATATATTCTCAAACCTTTGAATAGACATTATATTTTTCCTTAGAAAAGTAATTATCCATTAAACCTTAAGCAAAATTCATAATCAAAGCAAATGCGAGCCGCTATAATAATAGTGAAAACTGTGAATTAAAAGGAACAAAAAAAATTTATAAGGCATAAGCCATTGCAATTTTCACATGACATTAACATGTTCATTTTCAACCTTCCGTATTTGCTTTTCCACTTTCCCTAGTTATTGTTCTATTTAAATTTTGGTCTAGATAGATAGTTTGATAGGACCTCCTCAAAAGTATTATTGCTAATCAAATTCAAATTATGATAAGAAATTATTAGGATATTAATTTTTTATTAAAAAGATTACATTTTTAAAACAATTTTAATTATAATTACACAAATAATTTGCAATACAAAGGTAGGGTCTAACCGCTACACAACCCTTGTTATGTATATGGTATTACATAACATTGAAAATAAATGTGTAAATATAGAAAAGAGATTTATTCATAATGTTATTTTACATTGTTAATACCAACATGATATTTTGTTATGGCAATCTGAACTAATTGATTTGGTCATAGGAGAAGATTGGGAAACTTAGCATGATGAGTATCTCCTTCATACCAAGCACACTCTTTTGTCCTTTATTTGTAGTGATATGAGGGTATAAATCCCTATGCCAATGTGCATATAGGTGTATACGCACCTTGTATGTTGTGTGGAATATTGTTGGACTTTGAAAAATCCAAGTATGTATTTATCTATTGATAAATGGTTATTTCCACTGCTATGATAAATTCTCTACTTAATAGATTTTTGGTCATGGTTAAGCTTACATAGATCTTGGAAAAATATTTATGAAATGATTCTTCATGTTAAAATATATTATGGGCATGCACTTGTTTTATCATTCGACGAACTATCTCTTACTTTGTTTTTAAAGAATTATATGTGGGATGCAATAATTTAATCATCTACTCGTAAATGTTCTTATATGTGTAAGGGAAAGGCATGTTAGTGTTGTGCTAACCTTATATTTAATGACTAATACATGTGATTTAGTGTTTTACTATATTGAAAATAAATGTTGTTCTAGTTGTGTTTAAGGATCAAATTTTGATAAGATGCCCATAACAAGAATTAATCTTATTATATAATGTTGTAATATATTTTATCATGCAAGGTTTTTAAACTTGTTAAGTTAAAACTTCATAACATTAGTGAATCAAGGATTTGACTTAGACTGTGTCTTATCTAATATATGAAAAATACCATTAAAAACCTAGTAAAGTGTTTATGTTGTCATTCAACCTTTAAGTAGTGGTATTGTAACGATTTCTTTAATTTCATGTTCTATCTTAGAACCTGAGATGAGCTCTCCGAAGTATATCAGCGTTATAGTTTTTATTGGTCATAAAATCTAGTTTGATGGATATATGCATATACAAGATAGATGGAGTGTATCAGTTATAAATAATATATAAAGACTTTTTGTAAGTCAGATCATGTAATATACTTGTTGAATATTATCAATGTTAAACCCTACAACTTGTTATGTGTTGCTAAAGAAATGTATAAGGAGTTATGATCTATGAATAGTTCATGTACTATTTGATGCTCTTATATTAAATCTATGTAAAAGTTGGGATTTATATATTCCCCAATCTAGCTCATTTGATGAAATTTTTGGTAGAAATATATGTGTGATGTTACTCTTTAATGAACTAATTATTGATATTTCCTTAATAGATCATAGTTTTTTTAGATGGAAACATTACACGAGTATAAATGCATTGCTTTAATATATTATGAGCTCATTAAATCACTAGGGATGCATCTTATAAAATCCAAAGAAAGTGGTTAAGATAATACATTGTTTCTACATGATTTGAGTACTGTGTTAAAATAATTTTGACTGTACTAATGATTTGGAAGAGGGTTGTTATCCAAGCTTGAATAAATGTTGTTTTGACCTTTATAATTTATAAATGTTGAACCTTGGTTTGTATTGTACTTTGTAAGGGACCTAACCATAATAGTAGGGGTCGAGACACATATATCTTGCAAACCTAGATCAAAATATTGAAAACTATTCTCAAACTAGACTATTATATCTTGCAAACTTAGATCAAAATATTGAAAACTATTTTCAAACTAGACTATTATATAATTGATAAATTAATTGACTTGCACTACCATGTTTTAAATGGTAGAATGTCTATTTCCAAAATATGGGATGAGATGTTAACATTTTATGTAATTAAGTGGTTCCATGTGAATGTTATCTATTGAAGCATGCACAAAAAAATTGGTAGAATGTAATGTAAAGATGACTCTTTTAGTATAATCCTATAGTATATTTTCAACACTACACACAAATGATAGTCCCCTAACTGTTGCACACAAACATTTGACTATTTCATGTAGTCTTTAGATTGTTGGTTGTAGTCACCCAACTACTTCATGCAGCCGTCTAAATGATCTACATAGTTGTTCAATAGCTATCTGCAGTCATCTAACACCATCTTGTTATCATCTATCACCTTCTAATATCCATCCATCACCTGTTTATTATCATTCAACTATTGGTTGCAATGACAAAAAAAATTAGAAAAGAACATAAAGGAGTCAATACCATATGTATATAGTGTCAAATGCCCCCAGATTAGCTTTCTTCAACCCAATGATATACATTTATAAGAGAAAATTTAATTTAAAAAATAAGTGAGCTGACCCTTAAATTTAAGTCTTACCCTAAAATTTAGGTGATCCTGCTTTATCGACTACCCCATAAAATCACCAAATGTTGTCTTCAAAAAATGGAATATTCATGAATTAACGAATATTCGACACTAAAAAATCCTTGGTAGATGGCCCCTAAGTGGCCCATTTTATTCCATGTTGTAGTAAAGGGTTCCCCTAAGGCATAGGGTAGAGGATATGTGGGTGGAGTGACAACTACTAGTCCTCAGGGTCTTTTTGTGAGTGTGTATATGTATATTGAAAGTTTTTGCATAGATTTGATTACTTTGATAGCTTTGAAATTGATATTTCATTATTTATCTAGAAAAAAAAATCTTAAATTTCCCATTAATTGTTAAATCAAACTTAGGTTCCTCAACACTAAAAGAAGATTGTATAACCAAGACCAAATTGGAGCCTTTGAGATGATTGTAGCTAAGGGGTCAAAGAATGGAGTCCATGAGTAAAAATAGACTCCCTGACTCCTGATATACAAATAACCAATACTCCACACAAAATTATTATTTTTAGCAAAATTGAAAATCACTAATAAAAATCTATTTACTAAAAAGAGAGAGAATGTTCAGCGAATTTGACCCAAATCTCTTTTGACCAATGACCTAATTCACTCAAAAGGGGGTGTTTTCCCAATAACCTCGAAATCAATGCTTTGTAACCTATGTCTCTTTCTGCAACCTAAAGCAACTCATCCTTGATTACTAATTATGGTACCTTATTGGAGAAAACCAAAAAAACATCTCTTAGGGTAACCTCCACTATCTCGACTTGTGTCTTTGCTTCATCTTTTAGATTTTATTTTGATGATAATTTTATCTGAGCAGTGATCATGGAGGCCTTACTATCTCCCACTCTGCCTATATCATTATGAATATTTGAAGAAGAATGTCATTGAATAAGTTCAAAGGAAATATTAAAGTTAAAATTGACAATCTAAACTTTATATAAAGTGATGCAATAATGAAAGAGGTAGGCAAAGTTAAATGTGTAAATTAAATTGACATTAATAATAAAACCCTATAATGATTAATCAATTTAATAAAAAATAATAAACTTTTACTAAGCACTATTTTATTTTACCATTCAAATTACTCTATAAATATATAGAATATAATGTTAGGTAAAAGAATTAATTATTTTAAATCTATAAAATCAAAAATGAAGATCTAAAATTATAATTACTACAGTTTAGATTACTTTTATCTAATAAACTTTGAAAACTACCTTCAACCATGAGGGGTCATGTTCCCCATGGAAACTTCTGGAGATACTAAAGTATACTCATTGTCTAGGTCTAAAAATATCTTAACATGGTAGCCACGTGCCCTCATTCAAAGAAATGATTTAGGATTATAAATGTGGTCCATTGAAGGGGTTTGGTTCCTTATTTTTTTTATTGAAAGGTTTAGAAATATCTAATTCATATTTTAGATTATATATATAGTTGATTATAATTATTTATTAAGTGTATAAATCAAACCTTTTTTTTTGTAATGATGGTCAAGGGAATTTATTTTTTTAAAAATATTTAAGAAATAATTTTGGACTTATTTATTTAATTATTTATGTCAAATATTTAAAGAGATTGATATCTTAATAGATGGTATCACAGATCATTATTTTCATAAACTGAACTACAACCTTTTCAATAATCCTCCAACTTAAATGAACAAGAAGTTGAAATTTTATTTTGCCCACTTAAAGACTTATGTTCGTATGATAACTTGATCATTCTACTTTTTAAATTTTAAAATATAATGAAAATTTAGACCACTTATTTGCATATAATTTTTAAAACATCTCACCTTAAATTTTTAAATTAATGATCAAAAAGTAATCTAAATGCAATGGAGGCCTAGTCTCATATAAATTTTCATGTTAAAATGAATGAATATTTTGAATTAAATTTGTTGATTAATAATGAGATCGATAGATATGAATGAAGAAGAGAGTGAGGAGGAACTTGAGAACTAGAGTTTTGATAGGGTTTTTTAATCACCAACTTTTTTTTAGCTAGCTTTCTTTCTTGGCACTCATACCGCCACAGTAAGAAAATCTAGGTAAACTGCACATTTATTTAATGGCCTCCACATGCTCTAATGCAATTATTGTTAGAGACATCATGAAAGATGGCACCCAAGTGAGTTAGGAAGTTTGTACATAAGGTTTATGATAAGGTAACCCTTTTGACCTTCCCTCTCAACATGAGGTACGTTTTCCACCTAATGCTAATGATAGCATTTGTAAATAGAATGAGAATAACACTCTTATTACATATTTTTTTCATCGTATCCCCTCAAAAGAACCCTTCACCACTAGCGAGAGCCTTCAGGCATCCATGTTACTAGAGTTTGAAACCATACGAAAGTTTTTTTCATTTTCTTGTTTAAAAATCCATCTAAAGTCCAAACCCTCTTAACAAAATCAATTTGTTGGTTTCTCAAAAACACACTGTTGATTTTGTCCAAATGGACCTAAGATTTCAAAGTCACTGACCAAGGTTCCCTTATACTATCGGTTTAGATTAAACTCTCTGACCTACTAACTCCTTTGTGGTCCTTTCTCAACCAGTTTGTCTAGCCCATAGGGCAAGTTTTTTTCCATGAGTAACCCAAGTTTTATTATGCACAACATAATAGGCAAGTTTGTGTTGAGGTCAATTTATCCAAATATTTAAATGAATTTATAGATATCCAAGTCAATAGTGAGCACTAAGCACAGAAATATGTATATTTCAACCTACCTAATACTTACTTTCGATGTCAATCTCCTTATCAATACATAAAATATTGACCCTTTATTGGTCGATCAAAATCCTCTTCAGACCCTCTGTAAATTGATATTCCCAAAGTGGTAGATAAAAATCATGGTTGGACTATGATTACTAACAAAAAATGACCATCAGGGTCAAAACCCTCCCCCGTAGTTGCTTCTCCCTTTATTACCATGGCCTCCTCAAAAGTCCCCAACTCTGCTCCCCCTCCTATTAAAACCGAAAAGGCCCAAAAAAGTTATGTTTATCAAGTAAGCTCCTCTCTTAGTAGGATATCCTCTATAAGTAGTTCTTTCTCTAGGTGGTTATGCATCTCACCCCATAGTGGTGGTGACTCTCCCCAAGAAGATAATGGGGTTAAATGTCACTCCATTTTGCATAGTAATTTCATTAATCCAAACTTGTTTAATAATTTCTTAGCCCTTGAATATATAGAGGATGACAAGGGAGAGTTCCATATGGATGACATTTACCAATGAATATTCTCTCTTGGATTATGGTACCAACATCTTGGTGTCATCTAAGTTTTCCTCCTTAATTACTGCCACAAGGTAAGACTCATCACACTAAGATATTGGGATGCTTCTCGATATTGATGGTCATTCGTTAGGCATACTCAAATTTTACACTCCAAATGATGGCCTTGACAAATCTTCTAAATGGTGATATATGGCTAACAATCAACCACTTGCCACATGGAATATGTTAGGGATTTTAATATGGATCCCTAAGGATAAATTCAGTAGCTTACCCATAAGATAGTGCATGGGAGAATGTGAAGCATGGTATTATTGTAAGAATATATGGGCCTTTATCAACCCTTTCCTCTAATGTCATTCATTAACTACCATGTCTTGGTTAAAGTGATCTAACTATTATATTAGTGTTGATTGCATCCTCAAAAGGTTGGATTATTATATTCTTTCAGAGAAAAATATTTTTTCCTTTGCAAGCACCAATGGTTAGCCTATCACTGATATGTTCTCTTTGACCATGCTCCCATCTCTTACATAGTGGAATAAACCACAAGCCAATTTAAAGTGCTATGTAATCATTTCATCCTTAACACCTATGTCTTGAGCCACAAGGTCACCATCCATCTCAAAGTCTAGATATGGAACCTATCACCTCAACTACCTTATGCTACCAACTAGATTAATTGGTGGAATGAGGCTATTTTGTGCTCTACCACCTTTTTCTACCACTATGGGAAGCAAATTGCTCACGTTAGAAAATGGGGTGATGAGGCTATGCTTTAATAATTTCAAATTGTTTCCTCCCTTCTTGAATATAACCCCTTTAATATCCATCTACAAAATATGGTTGCCTCTCTCAAACACTAAATCAATGTTTTGGATGGTCATACTACCATAGGGGCACAAGTTCATACTCTCCTTCACTAGATCAAGTTCGAATACAAGTCTCTAAAGATTTTTTTAAAATTTCTTAAAGCCAAACAATTTCATGATCATATCAAGGCTATCAATTTAGCCCAAGTGAGACTTGCTTTTATTCCTGACATCTATACCTTTCTAGACAACTATAAATTAGTTTTTCAAGCTTGAAGGAAATAGTGGAAAGAACTTAGGCCCTTTATGAATGCCTCAATGTGGTTTCCAGTGAGATGAAACCTACAAACCAAAGGCTTTGTGATGCACCTTTGAAATTTCAAGGACTCAAAGAGGTTCTTCATTACATGAGTAATGATAAAGCTCTTAACCTTGATGGTTTCACCTATGAATTTTATAAAGCTACCTAGGAATTTATTAGGCCTAACTCAATTTAGGTGAATGAAAAAGCCATGCAAAATAAATTTTTGGGTGATTTTATTAACCATGGTGGTTGTTTCCTTTTTAGTCTCTGAAGGTTTTACCTTATAACTTGGTTTAATTGTAAATTTGGCATTGGATGTAGATGCAACTTGTGTGTTTGCTACATACTTGAGCTTATTCAGTGACATAAGCTTCATTTCATGATCATGTACAACATGGCATAAGTCATCAAAATATTTGAAATTCTTGAAAATAATGGACTCATGTGAAAGAAAAAACAAACTTTGCTTGAATTTTTCTTACAACTCCTTATCTACCATAGGATTAGTCATTTTAGTTAATATTGTCTTGTACCTCAAGACGTATTCATTGATAGGTTCATTTGTTATTTGTTTAATTTTGGCAATTTGAGTATAAAAAACCTTTACATAAATATTAATGAAAAAGTGTGTTAAAAACTAATCTACAATAGGTTTGACTGCTTTCATAGATTGGAGAGGTAAATCGTAGAACCATCTCAAAGCATAGTCCTTAAGGCTTCTAGGGAATAATTTGGTTAAAATTTTATCATTGGAGGCATAGTCAAGGCATCCTGCATAGAAGGATCAAAGATGTTTTTTAGGCTCACCCTTGCCATCATAAAATGTGAACTTAGGTGTAATAAAACTAGTTGGAAAAAGGTGCAAAGATACCTCAAGTGAAAAAGGGTTATGTAACACATCTTGGGAATCAATGGCATGAAGAGATTTTAAAGCTTTTTGTTCAATATTCATAACCTTGTCCTCCAAGGTATTTATAACTTGAAGGAATGTTTGGACTATGGACCCATTGGGATTTAGATTAGAACGTTGAGTAGTCACCAAAGGGGATGTAATCCTAGTTTGAATATGCATAGAAACTTTTAAGGACTCACCATCACTAAAGGAAGAAGCCTTATTTTTATCATGTTTACTTATATCATCTCTTATAAAATACAAAAAATGCATTCATTAAGCTCTTGTTATTATTGAGATGAGTAATCAATGTTTCTTTATCTTCCATTTGCAAATGTGTTTTCACATTGACATTTTCCATTACTTCACAAATGAAAATTTTCAAATTTATAACAAAGTAAATCAATAATAGAAAAATAAGAAAATCCTAATTGACCTAGGATTTCAACTTCAAAGATTAGGTTCATCAAATGTTTAACCTTAAAATTTCTAGATTGGGGTTATCTAGGGTTCAAGGGGATAGATATAGTGTAAGGTACAAGGGTGATAAATTATCTCTATAGGAGGTAAATTAGATGTTAAAACTCAAATAAACATATAATGAATTTATTACGTTAAGATAAGCTAAAAATAACAAGTGAAACAATACTAGATATAGAAATGACAAAGAAGTAATGTACTTATTTGGTTTTGATGTTGACATAATTTTGTATCTAGAACAAGTAAGAAGTAGAATGGATAATGATTCTAGAATAGTCGTCAAATTCTAGATTGAGTGACTTTGGAGTTGTCACTAGAATCAACTTGGGATGGTTACATCGACACTATTGTTTAAACTTGATGCATGTGTCCTGTATAAAATACCTATAGGAGAAGGATGCGACCACCTAGATGCTTTTGGGTTTGTCTTCACCTTCACTCTAGTACATTAAGATATAGGTCATGGACTATCACTCTTCATGAAATTATAAAATCCTAGTTCTTCATCTTCATACTGATCAAAAAAATAGATTAGAGGGCACATAATGTTGAGCTGACCAAAAAGACCTATCTATTAATGAACACTACCTACATAGCTAATACTTTGAAGAGGGCCTCAAACTGATGTATTTCTCTCTTACGTGTTGGATTGTGCATGAATCATGAAATATGTGGAAGTTAATACAATAGTGACCTAGCTTGTAAATAAGCAAATTAGGCTCTTAGCTTTCTCCTTCAGTACTTCATACTTGCAAATATGTAGTCCTTATGACTGATATGGAAATAAGAATAAATAGGTAAGCTTTGTTCAATTGAATGTTCTTTGATATGGATGCTAAGTTTTTTAGGTGAGGAATGAATGAGGATTGATCTTGTATTTATATCAATCCCTTCAGAGAAATAACTTACATTAACGTACCTAGGCTAACCGTTAGGATACATTTATGTATGCATGAAAATCCACTCGCCTAATTATTCTAATTAATCCTACTAATTTAGCCCCTTTATCCTAATCCTAGTCATTTATCTAATATCCCCCTTAACATTTCTTCATTCGCTAACCTCATATCATCCCCACCAATCAATTAATCCCTTTAATTATCTCTTAATCCTATCCTAAAACCACTTATCTATTATTTGGGAATTTTAAATTCCTATGGCCCACCTATCAAGTCTATTCCTAGGCTCTCCTACACCCCTAGTCCTTAATCACCCACCTAATCCCTATCTAATCCCCTACTTAATGATAATTAATCCTTGAGATGATTCTAAAATCTTTCAATTCTAAAATCCTTTCTAACTTAGCCTTCCCCATCTAGAACCCTCTATTCTAGAGGTTTCTAATGAATTAAAACTTCCTTGAAAAATTCCCAATCATTGATCTCAATGGCCCAAGATTGAATTTATCCATTGATTCTTCCCTCCATGTTCTATATAAACAAGCCATTTCTCCATGTTAAACTAGCAATTAACTAGAAACCAACTCATGAATGCATAAAATCTCCATGCCAATCCAATCCTTGAATCCATCATCAACATCCTTGATCATGCCAACATAATGTCAAATTTTTGAGTCTAAGGTAACTCTTAATCCAATCTTCTTATCTTTTATCCATTTAATCTTGGTTTGGAGCAATTAGTTTTAGGATTAGAATGATAGCTTGAATTGTGCATTCATCTATTTGCATTTGATTCTAATGGTTCTAGATCTTACTTAGGTATTTTGATGTTTTAGGTGGTTTAAATTGCATAGTTTAATCCATTATCTCAAAATTCCTACTACATTTTGGTGACCACGGTGGGACCAATCCCTTCCAATTTAATCATTTTGCTTATTAGTGGTGTTTTTACTAGATTGCAAGGCTGATTAAGTCAAGAATAAGTGCCAAATTTTGAATATATCTTCATGCACAGGTGAATCACAACATTGATCTACAAGTTTCAACATTTTAGTCATGATTTTGTCCCTAATAATTATGGTTTTACGTTAACCATCCAACTTAACCACTAACAATTTTATTTGATAAGGTTTTTACTCTTCTACAATACTATAATTTACAAATTATGATTTTAAATAAAAAGTTGTGGTTTTTATGCTAATCATTGATTTTTTATTAACCATGTAACCCCTAACAGCTAATAGTTTTCTAACTATGACATGTTTTTGATAGTTTACAAAATCATGACTTTGTGAATTGTGATATTGACCTGCAAGTCACAGTATTACAACTATAGTCACAATATTGTAATTTTGTCTAGATTTTCTAATAATTATATTTTGATACCTTACCTACAGGTTTAATCTAGTCATTTTCTCTCTTGCAAGAAGATCAATGATTACACAAGCCCCTCTTGAAAGCTGAGTTAACCATTTTATATCCTAAAATGTTTTTTCTAACCACATTTGTGATTGGAAGAATATATTTGCTAAATACATTCTAAGGGGTTTTGTATGTATAACTTATTATGTGCTAGTTGACAAGGCCAATAAAATATCCCAGGTAGGATCATCTAAAATCCAAACATCATAGTCTTAACCTTTTATTATCCTCTACAAAATAGCTAATCACATAGTCATGATATTGATATGAGAATAGAGATATAGCATCGTCAGTAGTGATATTGTGATTAAATAATTTTAGGGTTATTTTGTTTGCTATTTAATATTGTTAAGAATAGGATATACTAAGAGGGGGGTGAATCATAATATTATATGTTTTTACTTAATTTGATTTATTTTCTTTAACCACTTAATCACACATTCAAGATATGCAATAAAATTGAAACAATAATATGCACCACACAAGAGAGAGAGAGAGACATCAGATTTTTACATGGAAACCCAAAGTAAGAAAAACCATAGAGAATAATCTCAAGTATGTTAATGAGAACCAACTCAAACTACAAAGTTCACAAGCACCAACTTGCAGTAGCACCAACCCCTTTTGCCGAGCACCAACACAATAACTATTTGTGAGCACCAACCCATAGGAGCACCAACCCCTTGTAAATATTTGTGAGCACCAACCCATAGGAGAACCAACCCCTCTTGTGTATAAAACACAACTATCTCTCAATGTTGCTTACTCAATAAATGATAGAACTCTACAATATCTCCTACTTTTCTCTCTTTGAAAACAAATACAAACCATGCATACTCTTCCATATTACAAATGGCTTCTTAGGCATTTATTTATATCTTTCCAAATGAACTTTGGCATTCACCCTTTGTGACCCTTCAATCCTCATGGAAAATAGCACCAAACTTGCATGACCCTTCATATCCTTGCATTTGAAAATCATATGGTGACCTTTCATAAGCAAATGCATCCTTTCCTCTTTTATCTTTATCTTGGTGACTTTTCATATTCCTCAAAGTGTCCATTAAAAAATGTGCCATACCCTTTTTTGTCTTCACCTGGTAACTCTTGGAATTCCTCAAGATGACTCTTCATGAGAAAATGCATCCTATTCCTCTTTTGTCTTTACCCCGTGACTCTTTGACTTCTCCATGGGCCTTCTTTTGAATTATATGCAGCCAAAATTATATTCATTAATATTAACACACATTAGTCAAGATATGAATATTAAAAACACCATTAAATGCAATGGGGCCTTTATCACAAATAATGCTAGACCTTTGACATCAATGACAATATTTCCAATAATCTCCCCCTTTGTCTTTGATGGCAACCTCAAACTGAAACTACCACATCTTGAAACCTACACATACTACCATCTAAAAAACATACAGTAACTCCCCCTTACTATAACAACATGTACCTATTCCTTGTACCTATTTTTTATACCTATTTTTGCACCTATACCTATACATATTTATGTTCTTCTCCCCCTTTGACATCAATGGCAAAGGGCCTACCTGGAGCTAAAAATTAGCTCCCCCTCAATTGATGCTAAACCTATATCGCAAGAAGTAAAAAAAATTACTCCCAACCTTTCTTGTAGATACTCAAATAAGTCTTTTGGTAGTGCCTTTGTGAAAATATATACAATCTACTTTATAGTACTGATATATTCCATCTTAACCTATTGATCTGCAACATTGTCTCTCAAGAAGTGATATCTAATGGGAATATGTTTTTTTCTTGAATGCATCACTAGATTATTCAAAATATTAATAACACTTGTGTTGTCACAAAAAATAGAAATAGGTTCATCATATTTTACCTTGATATCTTTGAAAGTTTGCTTCATCCAAAGCACTTGAGTATAACATAATACTGCTGCAATATATTCTACTTCAGCTATAGAAAGTGATACTGAATTTTTCTTCTTACTTAGCCATGATACTAAGCTATCACCAAGTAAAAAAGCTCCTCCACTTGTACTCTTTCTATCATCCAAGCACCCTACCCAATCTGAATATATATAAGCAACCAAAGTGAAATCTTTGCCTGTGGAATACCACAATCTATAATCCAATGTCTCCTTGATATATCCAAATACTCCTTTCACCAATTGAACATGACTATTTTTTAGAGCTAACTGATATCTTACAACCATACCTATTGCATGCATGATGTCTGGCCTCAATGCTATCAAATATAAAAGACTACCAATCATATATCTATACAAATATTGATCTACAATAGGTGAAGCATCATCTTTTCTCACTCTATTTCCTGTACACATTAGTGTGCTAACTGGTGCACAATCCTTAAAACTAAATTTCTTCAACATTTCCTTGGCATATTTACTTTGAAATATAAAATTTCCTTTATCTGACTGAAATATTTAAAAGCTAATAAAAATAACAATTCTCCAAGCATAGAGATCTCAAATTCTTTTTGCATATTATCAAAAAATTCCTTTGTCATCTTTTCAATGTTTCCTCCAAAAATGATGTCATCAAAATATGCCACAACAATCAATTTATTCTCACCTTATGTTTTGATGTAGAGATTACTATTAGCAAATCCTCTCTTGAAATTGATCCTACATGTACCCATCAAGTTTTGCATACCAAGCTCTAGGAGTTTGTTTCAATCTATATGATGATTCTTCAATCTACATACATGGCTACTAATATTTGAGAGAATAAATCCCTCAAGCTACTCAATGTAGACCTCTTCTTCTAGATTCCCATTTAGGAAGGTAGATTTGACATCCATTTGAAACACTTTGAAAATTTTAAACACTGCATATACAAGAAACATTCTAATATCCTCTATCCTTTCCACTAGTGCAAAACTTTCTTCAAAATCTATTTCCTTAATCTGAGCATATCCTTTACATACTAATCTTGCTTTATTCTCGGTCACTTCTCCATTTTCATTTAACTTATTTTCATAAACCTTTTTTGTTCCTATCACATTGTGATCTTTTGGTCTAGGCACTAATTCCCAAGTATTATTATTTTCTATCTGATTTTTTTCTTCATCCATTGCCTTAATCTAATGCTTATCATGTCTAGCGTTTGAAAAAGTTCTAAGCTGAATTTTGGATAACAAAGAGAAATTAACTTGCTCAGATTCACTTACCATCATTATTCTAGTATGAATTCCTTCATTTATGTCCCCGATGATATCACTTTCATTATGATTTCTTTTGACATATTTGGATGGGGTTTTGGTGTCATTTTTCTCCTCATCTTCATGTGATTCTTCAAAATCTTCCTCTTTAATGATTTTAGGAATGTCTACTGGATCACTGATTCTTTGTGTTCCATCTTCTTCTATCCTGACACTTACACTTTCAACAATTTTCTTGGTTCTTCTGTTATAACATTTATAAGCTTTACTTTGTCAAGAATAACCAATAAATATACCTTTATTTGCTCTGGATTCAAACTTACCAAGGTTTTCATCAATTTTTTTTATGAAGCATCTGCTACTACAAACTCTAAAATAATCAATTATTGCTAGTTTGTCTTTCCATAGCTCATAAAGAGTCTTGTCACTATTGAATCTCAATAATTCTTTGTTCTAAATATGCAATTTTGTAGCAACTACCTCTCTCCAATATTTATCTGGTATCTTAGATTCATTTAGCATTGTCCTCACCATCTCCTAAACTATTTTATTTCTCTGCTTAAGTACTCCATTTTGCTATGGAGTTCTAGCTACTGAATAATGTCTCTTTATTCTATGGTCTTCAAAAAACTCAATAAACTGATCTAACATGAATTCTTCTCCTTGATCTGATCTTAGACACTTAATCTTCAAACTGGTTTCATTCTCAACTAATGCTTTGAAATGTCCAAAATCTTCTAATTTTTTCTTTAGAAACATTACCCAAGTCATACGTGAAAAACCATCAATAAGCAACATAAAATATTTTTCACCTTGAGTACTTTGAGTTCTCATAGGTCCACATAGATTAGTATGAACAAGCTCTAGAATTTGAGTGGTTGAGTACTCTTTTGTTTTGAACCACCTTTTGGCCCACTTTCCATTATGACAAGGTTCATAAAGTGTGTTGAATGGCTTTATAATCTTTGGAAGATTTATAACTGCTTGTTTCTTGATGATGTTGAAAAGATTGTCAAAATTTATTTGTCCCATTATCCTATGTCATAGCTAGCTTTCTTCAATCTGAATCAAACAACAACTTTGACCTTTGATGTCTGATAACATATACAAATTATTGCTTGTTCTCTGAGCATCTTCAACCAACACATCTAAATATTTTCTCCTAATTTCACAACCTTCTACATAAAAATTTATTGTGTACCCCTGATCACATATTTGACTTACACTCAAAATATTATGCTTAAGACCTTCTACATATAAAACATTTTCAATTTTAGTTCTACCATTAGCCAAACTTAGTGTACCTTTTTTGGCAATTCTAGTAGTAGTATTATCTCTAAATTTCACTGTGCCACCATTGATCTTCTTCAAGATTATGAACTTTATCTTGTATCTTGTCATGTGCCTCAAACATCCACTATCAATGAACCATGGCTTTTCTTCATTTCTTGCATGCAAAGCTGTCTGTAATAACATAGATTTTTCAAGTTATTTTTTCTACCATGAACCTATCTGAATTTTCTTCTTAATGAATGGAGTCTTGAAACTCTTGTCCTTATTGACTGAATCAAACAAGATTATACAGTACTAGGCTATGTGTCTAAAGTTATTCCACTTGTAACATATTATGGCCTCTTCATTAAAGCCTATTAGAGGAGTGAAAGAGTTGTGGCTTCTGCTTGACTCTGCATGACTTTCATTCTCCTTATTTCTAAAATTGTTAGCCCTTTTTAGACATTCTATTTTCTTATGACCATATCCATTAAAATAAAAATAGTAACCATAAAAATAGGACCTGTTTGTGTATCTCTGACCTGATTGCCTTTTATAGCTCTATTCCCTCTAGCCTTCTTTTTTTTGATATGTCCTTTGTATTTTTAACTTCTTTCCTTTTTATTTTCTCTTTTATAAGAGCTTCAGCATAGCTCTTTCCTTTTTCTTTGTCTGTGAAAGTAGTGGCCTCCCATTTCTCTTTTTCAAATTTGATACCTATCTTATCTAGAATTAATCTTTGACTTTCTAATATCTTATTCAATATATTAGTGTTATTCTCAAATTTTGAATCATTGGCTGCTCTATCATTGATTGCTTTATTTGTTTTCTCAAGATCTAATTTTAAAGAAGCAATTTCAATAACATACCTTTCACATTCTTTACTTACTTTTTGAAACTATGCCATTTGATATTCTTCATTCTTCTTGGCTTCTTCAAAGTGTGCTTGTATATCTTTAATTATTTCCTTTGACTCCTTTTCATTTTTCTCGATCTGGAGCTTTAATCCTTCCAGGTTTACTGCTTCATCATATTCTTCTTATTGATCATCTATACTTTTGATTTTTGAGGCATTTTCATGTATGGCCATGAATATAATCTCTTCTTCTTTTGAAACACTGACTTCACTATCTTTGGCTGAGCTAGGATCTTTAGAATACAAACTCTTCTTCTCAAATCCCTTCTTGAATTTTTCTTTGAAATTCTTCTTGTATGTAGACTTTCCTTCTTCATTGTCACCATTGCCCTTATCTGGGCACTTAGCTTCAAAATGTTTGATCTTTCCATAATTAAAATATTTAAAATTAATTTTCCTTGATATTTACTTGTGCCCTTTTTTAGCTTGCAAATGAATAGAGATCTATTGTCATCTTCATCATCGCTAGAACTATCACTTGATTCTTGAATCTTAGCCTTCTCTTTCTTTGATGTCTTGAAAGAAGATTCTCTCTTTGAGTGTTTCTCTTGTTTGATTCACATCTCATATGCCATAAGAATACCATGTAGCTCATCCATCTTTAGCTTGGCATCAATGACAATATTTCCAATAAATATATCTAAATACACAAAGAAGACCTTAAGACAATTTTAATCAGGGAAACACCTTGCTATTTTGAAGATTGTGTTTAGATTGTCTATTTTTGAAGAAAATATTGTCTTATGTTAGTTATTAAATTTTCCATAGTAATCTATAAATATATTCCTTATGCATTTAAGCATCTAGGTTAATTTGATCATCTAAACACCTATATTTTGGTCAAAATAAATTAATAATTTTGAAGTCTTGAACTTTCCTACAAAATCATAAATCTCAAAGTCATGATATTGCATAAATAGTTATGGTTTTACAAACTGACCATCATGATTAACTACTTGTGGCAAAATTTCAACTCATAAATTATGATATTGCACTAGTAGTTGCAATATTGCAGTCTAAAATTATGATTTTTCACTAATTTTTGCCTTCAATTTTATATATTTTTAGTGCATTTTTAGATTCATTTTTAGTGATTTTTGAGTCATTTTGAGCCTCCCACAAGACCCAAATTTCCTTTAGCATCGGGGAATCCACCCCTCGACCTTGACCTATACCATAATATGCCTAGGGAACTTCCCCTAGACCCCACAAGGGACTCTACCCCTTAACCCTACAAGGGAATCTACCCCTTGACCCTACTGGGGGTTTCTGCCCCTAGACCCCTGCATCGTGGCCCACTCACCCAAAGAAATTATAGAGCCAAAAAATGATATTTTTAGGGTGTTTTTTTAAGGCCTATTAGACTAACATTTTATTTCTTGTAGAGGTGAACCTAGGGGCTATTTTATTTTGTCTAACATCATCTTTTGTAGGTCACATTTTGGTCTA
This sequence comes from Torreya grandis, assembly GCA_037957365.1. Lineage (NCBI taxonomy): Eukaryota > Viridiplantae > Streptophyta > Pinopsida > Cupressales > Taxaceae > Torreya > Torreya grandis. The sequence goes on from JARHVA010008358.1 coordinate 429,232, forward strand.
ACATCTTGTCTTGTAGGTTTCCCCTCAATATTATTAATCAAACAACTAAGCATTTGTCTTGTAATTTTCCTCTTTAAATGTCCCAATCAAACTACTAATCATTTTCTTGAACGCCACCTATCAAAGACATTTTGGCATCTTAAAACTCATTTTTTGTCTAAAATCATTTTAATCACTTTATTGTCTAAGTTCCTTATATATCATTCCATTTTTTATATATCTCACATCTAATTAATCGATTAACTAATCTCTTTTGGTTTGCTTGTTTGTCACTTGAAGGCTATGGTGGTGTATGCTCTCCTTCTTGCATCCTTTTTGATGATTTTTAAAGGATCAAAAAGCACTTAAAACCCCTCCCATTTTTATTTTAGGGGAAACATGATGTGAAATTGATACCCATGCATTTTCCATAGTCTTAGGGGGATAGTGATCATGAATTTCACCACCACGCACTAATCCAAACTCTGTGTTCTGATGGAGTATAAATATTAGAGATAATTATTGTTAGGCTAAGAATTTGACCCCATATAGGTCATCTATGAAGGGGAAGAGTTAACTCTTGAACTAGTCATTAGATAACACCCTATATGGACTAAGGCCCCATCGTACCTAGCATATATCAAGGATGCCCCTAGAGAGCCCATTTAGCCTAGCATAGGACCTTTAGACCATAATAGGTGACTTGTTGTTGGATTAAAGATCAACTCTTAAGTATCCATTAAGTGAAAATGGGGTCGAGAGGGTTCGATCAATTCTATAATGGGTCACCATCCTAAAACCTCACTCACAAAGCCATTAGATAGTGCAGCCATCATGTTACACACCCTTAATTTTACTAACCATAGGTTCATGGTTCACTTGATTTGGTGAGTGTTATGATAGACGTGTTTTTTATGATCCAAGTCAATCTTTTACCCAAACCTTTATATATATATATATATATAGGTATTATAAACATATCATCATCTTGTATATCCATGTCCTATCATCCTCTTGTGCATATTTTTTATTTTATACATCTTTTTAATCACTAGTCACAACCTATTATAGCTGCACCAATCATTAGTCATACCCCCATCACTTATATAATCAAACCTTTTCATCCTTCCATCACATCTTACTATAAGTCTACCTCATCCATCACACCTCACCTTGACTTAATCCCCTAGTCCAAACTATCATTGAACTTGTCTTATCTACCATCTTTCTAACATAATCCTAATCATCCCCAACATCATCCAAATCACTTCTTAGTCTCATCACCTAAATATCCTAATCACATATTTTCATCTAAATCTTTTCCTAAGTCTAATGTATCCATAACTACTCATTTATCTTGATCTTATCTTTCCAAGTCACCTTGTCCACCTAGTCCTCATCATAGTCCAACTTGATTAATCCCCTTGTAATACTATCAAGTTTATAGTTATACTTTATCCCTCATCCACATTGGCAAATAAATATTATCATATTAAGTTCCTCATCATTATCCTACTTGTGTCTAATCAAGTTTGAATTATAATCATAATCCTATCAATCTATCCTACCATCCTATTTGAGTCATCTTGAGCTAGTCTTAATCTAATCAATCCCCCATCAAAATCAATCTCTTAGTCCAATCTAGCCCCTTATCCAATCTTAGATCTTAGTGTATCTCTCCTAGTTTAATCCCATGCAATCAACCTCATCAAGGTCTAACTCACATCCTAAATTGGTCTATTTGATCACATATCACATCACATCACACATCGAGTCAAATTTGAGATAGGACTAAAGCAAGCCTTTTATCCAAATTTGCTCCACACATCCCATTTTCATCCCATAGTATTTTGTTAAATCACATGCACTTGTCGATTGGGGCCATAAAAATACACATCATATATACTTTCTCCCATCTTTATCCATTGGTCAATACCCTGATTGAATAATGCCTCATCACTGATAGAGATATGCTCCTTTATCACCTCCTTGATATGAGCACTCCACACCTATAGACTTCGATCACATCCACCCACCACTACCTCCAGTTCAAACCCATCCATGTGATTCCCATTCAAGTCCTCCTTCCACTGATCATAGCCAATAATCTACCCCTTCATCTACTAGTCGAGGGAATCTTATCTTGGCCACCTTGTTTAATACTAGTCCACCCTGCTAATCATGTCAACACCCATCTGATCTAAAGTCCAATGATTCCATGTCTTAGTTAAAAAATTAAGAGATCCCCTATAATTCTCTTCCTATATCCTTATAATCCCTCTTCCATCAACTTATTTTTGCTAACATGATGATTTATCCACCCATATGACATCTTGATCCCACCAAGCCTAAACCCTCCTGGTATAAAGATAACCAATATTGTGTATATCATCAAACCTGGGGGCATACCATTAATCAATGTCATAATTTCCAAGACTATGTCTAAGACTTTATTGACTGTGGTGACATTGAAATTGAGGATGAACTAGATGAGTCTATATCCCTAGGTGAATAAGAATAGGTATGCCACTATGCCATTCCTAATCATAATCAAGTCCTTCCATCTTCAAGCCAAGATCAAGACATCACCACCATATTCCATTGTCCCCACATCTTTGACAAATCCTCCATTGAACAAAATTCTATTTACCATACACCAAATCCTCACATATCTCATGAGTCCTTCCATGCTCTTATCATTGTTCAATCTATAGTTCTTCCATCATCTACGCCTCATATACCATATCGACAACCCCGCATAGAGAGGTCACTTGTAGATAATAACTCTTCTCTTAATAGCATCACATTAAAGTTAGCATCAGAGTCAATACAAGTATTATCTACATCTAGATCATGTTTAACACCAGTATCTAAATTAGATTCCTTGTCAAAAACATTATGTCTCATAGATATTGTAGCAAATGATGATTATATCTATCCTTTTGAAGATACTTCTAATATGGATGATAATCAATCACTAGCCATATATTTTGATCCCAATCAGGATGATGAAGTCATAACATAGTTCTTACATACTTTATCTATTGAAGATAGTCAAGAGGAATCTGATCCTACTTTGGATGTGTATATTACAACTAGTCCTAGTGATCCCTTTACTAATCTTGAGGAGATTTCCTTTGATGTCAAAATTGGGTGCCCTAAGAACCCTATAAGGACCATGTTACCCCACCACCACTCATTGACCTCATTATACCTTCTCCCCCACCTTCATCCATCATAGACCCCTTTATTCCTATCAAATATCATTTAATCACCTCCCTCCATAGGGATGAGCAAGAGCATACATCATTAGACCCTTCCTCAAGAAACATAACATATGCCACCAATGTAGAAGTCCAAGACCATATTCCAAAATTCATAAATCATGAGCAAATCACCTTTGATACCTTAAATCAAAATCAAGAAAATTCACCTAATCAAAAATTATCTTTCCCTTGTAAATCCCAATGTCAGGTACTAAGGTATCATCAAAGTCAAAAATCAATCTCTATTGGTGAAGCCCAAAAGTAGGTACTAGGGGATAATCAAAGTCAACTCCAATCATCCAATCAAAATAATATTAGTAAGGCCAATAATCCTTGAAATTATCAGATCAAAGAAGCATCACACAATTAAAGCATCTTGGATCACTTGAAGTCTTTTATCACATGGCACTAAACAAATATAAAATGCTCAACATATCCAATGATGTGTGTGACTACTAGTCCCACTCCTCAATCACCCATCACATTATCCTCTCATGATCCTACTAAGGATTCAAATCTAATACACCCCCATCTAAATCAATATCTAATCCAATCCATAACTCACATCACCCATCTGAGTAGTATTATCTCTTATAAGGGTGATGAAGACACCTCACCTAGATATCTAGAGGGGTCTTAGTCAAGTATCAATGAGGTCACATAGATTCCAATACATCCAATAAAGACAACATGATCCTAGCATCACATATCTCTAGAAGAGGTGTTGGCTAAAACATTTAGCTAGTGTTATCATACTTGCATCTTGTACCCATATCTAATAAATTGAGATCCCCAAAAAAACAAAAAATTCAAAAATCAAAAAAAAAAAAAAAGTAACATCAAAAATATTTCATTCAATGGTGAAAACCAGTCTTATAGCTCCTTGGGCAAGTACCATGATGAAAACCAACTTCTAGCATCATGGTAGAATAATCTATTATCCACATTTTACCTCAAAACTTGGGGGAAAAATTCATCCATCCCATGTCAACCTTGTCTATATCACCCATCCATGTTATCCTTCTCTATCTTATCCCTTAGACCCTTGTTCTTACCCATCATCTACCATCATATCATTTAGATTATCTCTTATTCCTTCCCATCTTGACCTACATAAGGGAACAGAAGCCATCTTGATAAATGTTGTGGAATCATTTTGGCATATCCTCTAATGGACACTTAGGTAACTAAACATTTGGTTCCTTCATAATGTGGTCATTGGTGATCCCAAGTCCATTCATTTATCATCCTCATCCCATTTCCCATATCACGCTCATCTTTTTGTCATCCGATCCATTATTTCATTTGTCCTCATCTTGGTTGTTAGGCTTAGATTTCCCTTTGCTAATAACCCCATTTGTATAGTGTACATACATATCCCAAAATCCTTAAAAAGTAAAATATTCTAAATATCCTAAAAATCATAAAATTAGAAGAAACCAAAAATAGTCTATGGTGTCTTGTATTATGCCTTTTCTCCTAGTCGTATCCATATCCATGCCTTTCATCTTTCACAATCACATCATCCATCATCTTATTCTAAACTAGGGTTAAAATCTAGTCTATATAAAGCTAGCATTGACCTAGTCTCACTTTCATCTGATTAATCTTATATTTCTCATCTAAATCTCCAAATCCTTATCCTAATCCTAACTTAGGTCCCCTTATCTAAATCCTCATCTAAGTCCCTTACCTAGTGTAAAATCTATATCCACATCTATATCTTTACCTAAGTCCTAATCCTAATCATGATCATCCTATCCAAATCTAAGTCTATCCTAAGTCCACAATCACATCATGATCATCCTAGTCATCCCCCAATCACTCATCCCATCCTTTGACAAGACATTGTGACATTACATGTAGATACTTGTGTGTGTTTATCTATTCTATTTAGCATATTGTTTATCATGTAAATATTTTATTGTCTTTGTCTTTTGAGTCTGTGTTTGTGTCATGTCTCATTTTATTCATTGGGTAATGAACAAGGATGTTATGAGGTCACAAATGCTACAATAATGCTTATAAGTAACGTTGATGATGTAGAGTTCACTATTGGCCCACATACTTTGTCATAATGTCCTCTTGATCATACTTATATCATGGGGCATAATCATCAAGTGTTATATTTATTGGATCGATTAGACTATGATGAACCTTATGATAGTCATGATGGCTTGATCCTCTATAGCCTCATCATTTATCTAAGCATCTAATCATCTTTATTTATCATCATTGATCTCATTCTCTTGACTCATCTGAATAACATTAAAAAATTTATCCTCTAATCACTAATCCTCATCATCAACTCCATCAATTGTTGTTTATCCCTGAGTTAGAACTACATTAGCTTGAGTTTTTTTTAGATTATATTGGTAGCACTTGGCCACTTTTCAATACCAAAGGATATCTCAGCTACTCTTTCCTCTTTCTCCATCATTCATCACCACATATCTCTTTTCCATCATCATCCTCATGTCTCACATCAATCAAATATTTGACCTATAAATCATTCATCAATTTCTCTAATGATCAATCACCATCTACACTATCATCTCTTTAATCTTTTCATCAATTACCCACACCTATTGATTCATCTCGACAAGTCACAACATTTGTATTTTCTCCATCTTTCATCTATTATCACTTATTGGTTAAATAATCACTTAAATTTTATGGTTTCCTCCTATTGGGGCATGACACAAACTGTAACTTTATCATCACATTATGGATTATTAAGTTAATGTAATGTTATCTTTTGGTCAATCAATCCTATTATTTATTTTGTTTCATTTCCTTCATCATATCACTCAACTTTAGCTTTGATCTACACTCATCCTTAATCTTATCAAATCAAGTCTTATCCTGGCCTACAACTCTCCCTTGCATGCATCCTTAATTGGGATACGTCTAAATCTTGCATCTTGTTAATCTTCTCATCATCATGTTATGGTTTATTCTCCCTTGGGATGTGTCAATAACCATGACACAGTCATTTCCCCTCCCTATGAATATGTCTTTGCCAAGGTCATCATCATTTTATGGCTCATCACTGATGTCAATATACTCTTCTTCATCCTCAATCCCACATCTCATATCCCATCCCCTTATCTATTCATCACATCTCACCCCTCATTTCTTATTTTGAGTGGCCATTTATCTCATTCTTTCCCACATGTCCCCTTGAGGGGGCATCAGATCCCCTAACATCTCTCAAATGGTCTTTATTTAAAATACCATTACTACCTCCACTTCACTCGACTCGTAATGCCCTTTTAAAAAGGGTAAAAATGTATGCATCTAAATCTACTCGCCTAATTATTCTAATTAATCTTGTTAATTTAACCCCTTTATCTTAATCCTAGTCAATTATCTAATATCCTCCCTTAACATTTCTTCATTCACTAACCTAATATCATCCCCACCAATATATTAATCCCTTTAATTATCTCTTAATCCTATCTTAACCCCACTTATCTATTATTTAGGAATTTTAAATTCCCATGGCCCACCTACCCACCTACCAAGCCTATTCTTAGGCTCTCCTCCACCCCTAGTCCCTAATCATCCACCTAATCCCTATCTAATCCCTTACCTAATCCTAATTAATCCCTAATAGGATTTTATATTCTTCCAATTCTAGAATCCTCTCTAACTTAGCCTTCCCCATCTAGAACCCTCTATTCTAGAGATCTTCAAGGAATTAAAAATTCCTTGGAAAATTCCCAACCATTGATCTCAATGGCCCAAGATTGAATTTTATCCATTGATTCTTCCCTCTATTTTTTATATAAACAAGCCATTTCTCCATGTTAAACTAGCAACTAACTAGAAACCAACTTATGAATGCATAAAATTTCCATGCCAATCTAATCCTTGAATCTATCATCAACATCCTTGATCATGCCAACATAATGTCAAATTTTTGAGTCTAAGGTAAATATCAATCCAATATTCTTATATTTTACCCATTTAATCTTTGGTTTGGAGTAATTAGCTTTAGGATTAGATTGTAGGTTTGAATTGTGTATTCATTTATTTGCTTTTAATTCTAATGACTCTAGATCTGACTTAGGTATTTTGATTTTTTGGGTGGTTTAAATTACATAGATTAATCCATTATCTCAAATTTTCTACTACAATTTCATTTTTAAGTTAGATGACTTTAGGACACAGGACACTTGCATCAAAGTAGAACACCTACATCGATGCATGTGTCTATTTGGTAAGTTAGTTTATAAGGAACATGAAAGTAGGTACAAACTCATAACTTGTAGAGGTGAAAGTTAAGCAAGTTTTAAACATTTTATGCAAGATAAATGGTCTAGGTCATCAACATAAGACTGGTCAGACTAAGAGATAGGTCAAGGGACATAAGATAGAGTAGATGTGAGACTTTCATGGGAAAGGTCCAGAACTGAGATGAACAACCAAGGTTTTAGTTTGCCAAGTATACAATACTAAGGTGATATATAATACATAAATATCATCTATAATATGAATGTAATTCATACATATAAATCATATTCTTTTTTGTATGAATTACATTCATGAAAGTGATTATTGTTACAATATTATTTATGTCATCTATACACAAGTTAACCTTAAATGGTTAGTTTTTTATAACCCCAAATTACTCATTCCAAATGATTCATAGATCGACTACACTAAATTAAACTATAATTAATATAGATTCATAGCCTTGATGAGTTATAAAAAACTTGCCTATAATCAATGATGGCTAGAAAAAATCTAAATATTAATCATGTTGAAAAACACTAGTGTAAATCAAGAATGTTCACCTGAAAGCTCTACTTGATTTGGTCTACATAATCTCTGTGTTTGCCAAGCCTTAAATGTGCACTCAGTTTACCATTTCTAAAAAAGTCAAAAGAAATAAATCTATATTACTAAAAAAACCATTCCTTTCACTTTGTGAGGGGTACATATAATCCCAATAATTAATTTGGAACCATAAACTAAATTAAAATACAATTATTATAATTACTATAGTTTAAAAATTCATAGAATGAATCATGGATCGACAAAATTATTAATTTTTTAACAAACATTCAAAGTCATATTTACATTTTTATATTCATATTCATAAAATTATGTGAAGGCTCAACAAAATCAAATGATACATTGTATAAATTTGTTAAACTTTATAAATTAGAATGATACATTATATAAATTATAGAAAATTGAAACAAAACAATGTAGAAATTAGTTTTATATTATAATTTATTATTCAAAAGTTTTGAATATGAATTTAATATGTTGGTGAGCATTACATGTTCTATTCAACCATGCAGGGAATTTGACTAGAGAGGTAATGAAAATCTAATTAGAAACAAATAGAAGACAAAGTGAATGTATAGTTGAAGATAAAATGTTGTGAAAATGACAAGTTGTTTTCAAAGTTTGCACATGTTGTTGATAAGATTCTAACTTGTGATAAAATTTGAAAGGATATATTATATTTGACAAGCAATATAAAATTTATATTAGTGAATTCAATAGTTACATTTGTCCAAATAGATTTGAAACTAAGGTAGTCAGTTAAAATTCTATGTACTAAATAATACAATATCTTATATACAGATTAAAGATTACATATAGTATAATATCATGTACAAATTTAAGATTTCATATGAATCGGTGCAAAATACTAATGTTCAAGTATTAGGTATAAATGTATTTATAATTAATGAAAAAACATCTATTTTTAATTAAAAAATATGTTCAAGAGTTGGGCCTGACACCCTCAAATACTCTTTCAATTATTAGACACTTCTTAATAGTTCTCTCCCTTATCTCAAATACATTTTGTTAAGCAATGTTAAGTTGAAATCCCAAACCTACCATGGGGTCATGAAAATCTTGAATTTATAGATATATGAGACATATTCATTGTCTTATTCTAAGCTCTATATACATCATATCATGACACTCCCTTGGTATCAGTACTAGTGGAATGTATATTTAATTAGGTGCATTGATGACATTTATGTTTACAGAGGAAAAATGATGCCCAAATAAATTCTTAAGAAATTGAGGAATAATATAAAATTAAAAATTTTGAAATTTTCTCTACATCATCTTAAATATGGATCATTTGATATAATTATAAATATTGATGGTAATAAAATACTTATTCAATATTTTAATTTTTTTAATTTTGATAAATAACAAAAGAATTTGAAGAATAATGACTTGTGAATTTTAAAATATTCGTTAGAAATAAATAATATAAAATAAGTTTAGATGGAGAGGTGAACAAAACTCAAAAATCTCAAAGCAAATAAACTATTTTTTCAATGTAATATTCTTCCAAAAATGTTAGTGTATTCTTTTATAAATGTCAAGTAATAGTTCTAAGAAACTTTGTGGATGTAAAATTTGGGTTGACAATCTTGTTCGTTTGTTCTAGTGTTTCAAAAATCTCACTTATTTTTTCTTAGTTTGGCAAAAATATTTTGAAAACTTTTTATGTCTCCATAGCCCCAACAAATCATCACAAATTGGAAAAAAATAAGAGATAAAATTGGGATCACTATTGTTCCTCAATTATTATCAAGAACCTGACCAATGATTAAATTTATTATGATGGTTTGTTATAACAACCGCCAAGGTATAAATCCTTTTAGATATCTAACATGGATAGTCAAACAATTAAGACCAATATTATCCCTAAGCGATTTTAAAGGATTGGATGTCCCCTAACCATTATTCTTTAATTGAAGGAACATTGAGATTTAAGTATACACTTACTCAACAATTTTAATCAAATATATAAAATCCAAAAATGGGCAAAGATACCAATATCTATATAAATTTAAATTTATCAATCAAAATATTATAAATAGAAGGTGGACTCCATATAAAATTTTGTGCCTCAAGTGATCTTCCTTCTCTTCACCAACAATTTGTTGATGACATGATCATTTTGGCATTGGCTTTAGTAATGGAGGCTAAATAAATTAAGTTTATTCTAGATAGTTATGTAGATGTCTCAAAACAATTGATAAATGACACCAAATGTGACTTATTTTTTATCAACACACTGGTTCCCTATCAAAGAAAGATTGCTCATATTCTAAATTATCAGATCAAGGAACTTTTCTCAGTTTATTTATTATGCCACTCTTCAAATGGAAAATGAAATTTGAATTTTAGTACCCTCTAATTGAAAGGTTTCAAAGGAAGCTTTCTAGATGGAAAGGGGCTCTACTTTCTCAGGTAGGCAAAGTGTTGCTCATATAAAGTGTTTTACAAAGTCTCCCTATCTACATTATGTCCCTCTTTAAAATGTCCAAGTTATCCAATAAAAATTGACAAAATTCAAAAAAGGTTCATATGGATGGGAGTGGAGGATATTCACAAATTCCATCTGGTGGCTTAGGATAAAATATGCCTTCCAAAATCCTTTTGAGGGTTGGGTATTAGAAATCTTTCCTCTATGAATAAGGTGTTAGTTATAAAGCTTTGTTAGAGACTCCTCAAAGAACCTTCTCCTTGGGAAAATATTTATGTGCCAAATATCTTGGTTACAATTTTCCTTTATCCTTCCTTACTGAGCCTATTTTTATTAAAGGATCCATAATCTAGATTTTTTTTTCTAATAATAGGGATACTTTACTAAAAGGTTGTAAGTGAAATCTAGGTAATGGTCATAATATTAGATTTTGGAAGGATCCTTCGATTATAAACCATTCACTAGAGACTCTTTTTCTATGGCATCAAGTTGCTCATTCTATCTCTTCTGTTTTAGGATAATTGGTGGCCAATTATATACAAATTTACTATGGTAAAAAAATTTAAAAACATTTAACCCTTGATAATTTTGATGCTACTTTAGCAACTATTATTTCAGATCTTAATTTTATTTCAAGGTTAACTATATTACAAATCTACAGAGGGAGGATGAAATAATGTGGATTGACTCAACAGATGGAATATATCATGTTAATTATGGATATCTAAAGCTTTAAAATTTTACAGAGAGGTGAAATCCATTAGGTCAGATTTGGAATAAAAATCTAATTCCAAAAATCAACATATTTAGCTAGTTAGGTGTCCAAAATAGAATTCTTACATTAGACAATCTAAGTAAAAGAGGTCTTTATGTGGTAAATATGAGTGTTTTGTGTGAGAATGCTTAGGAATCCATTAATTATATCTTCCTTGAGTGTGTATACTCTTTCCACATTTGGGGTTGTCTGCTTCAAAGATTCAAAGTTTCTTGGGTTATTGCTTCATTTATTATGGAGGCTTGGTAGGCTTGGTATTGTCCCTTTGTTAACCAAGAACTCAAGGAGATTTTGAATTTGGCTTTCCCTCATCTTTTATGGGGAATTTGGAAGGAACGTAACAATAGAATATTTAGGGGCAATAAAATCCCCTTTGTCAGAGTATCTAACAAAATCTTTTCCCTCTTATCTAAAAATTTCAAAAATATAAGATGGGAGAAAAGTCATCCTTTTTTTCATTTGAGGAAATAATTGATAAGGAATGGAAGCTTAACCTTTACAACATTCATTTCATGGATCCCAAGATATTCATGAAAAAATTGGTGAGATGGTTAGCTCCTCAACCAAGTTAGGTGAAAATAAATTTTGATGGGTCTTCTAAAGTAAACCCTAGGCTTTCAGGAGGTGGAGGGGCTATTTGGGACCATCATGGGGATCTTACTTCAGCTTATGAAGGATGCATGGGATTCTAATCAAAGCATTTATTAGAAGCTTTAGCAGCCTTGTGGGGGGTACAGGTGGATCTTGAGTTAGGTTTCCAATAGATATGTATTGAGGGGGACTCTCTTAATATCATTAACTGTATAAATAAGAATAATTCAGTTGATTGATCTGTATCGCATATAATAGATGAAATTACATAGTTAAGCAAAGCCTTTGAAAAAAGTTATTTTTTAACATATGTATAGAGAGGGCAATATGCTTGCTAGTACATTTGCTAATAGAGGGGTAGAAAACAAAGAGTTTAAATTTTGGCATAAAATGGAGGTTCATCTCAATCATATAAAATATATTATTAGAAAGGACAAAAGCAATCTAGTTATGTAGGAGTCAGATCTATGATAAGCATTGGCACGCCAGGCCAAGATTTAAAATGTGTGTATTCATTATGCTGAGTCATAATAAAGATCTTAATCATATCAATAAATGGTATTAATTTTTCATCATTACACAATTAGCCAATTCTATTATAATTTGAAGGCTATTGCTAATAGCGAGTTCATTAAGTTTGGTATCCCTTCAAGTGCAAGTTCAGGAAATTTTGTGCACAGATATTCATCTATGGGAGGGGATTTGAACCACGTGGAATTAATGAATGTGGAACATTTAAATAAGAATTCTTAGGTTTGGCAAATTCTACATACAGGGGGTATAACAAACTTCATAGATCATATTTGTGATTATAATATTTATCTTTTGTAATAATTTGCAAAAAAATGGGTAGATCGAGTGGTCAATATCGGGAACACTTATGTTGAAATCATAGAAGAGATAATTTCAAGGGTTACTAGGATTTAAATTGAAGAAAATAAATACATCAAATTGATTACAAACCTCAAGCAGGAAAAGGAAAAATTTCTTATGGGTGATGAAAATCTCACAATTTTCCAAGGAGGATTCAAAAAAGAGGACTTCCCTATTTTATTTATTGAAGTGGCAGAGCAAATAATAATGTATATAAAGAGGTGCATTACTATCATCTCCCTTTCCTAAATTATCTTTGACATAACATTCCTATCAGTATCCCTTTTAATATTTTGCATTCCTTAGAACATTAGATTAAAGAGGTCCAAATAGTTAAGAAAATAGAGCCACTGCACCATGTGGTTATTTCCCTTGTGTATAAGTTTTTCCAAGCTTTAAACCCTGCTCCTCAGTATTCAATTTTCTAAAAAGAAAAATGTCAATGTGAATGTATCTACCTCTAGGCCTCCTAAACGGATGCTAAGAATTAGTTTCAAACCTAAACCTAAGAATAATGAGGATCATATCAGGGCCTAAAATAAGAAAGAGAGTTATTTTAATGAACATACGTTTCAAAAAATGGATGTAGTAATTGGTCTTGAGGAGATGGACAAGCATAATGGTGAGGATCAGAATACTCAAAAGGAGATGGACAAGCATAATGTAGAAGAATAGAATACACAAATTAACACTCACTTACCTAGAAATAGGGAAGACATAAAACAAAATGTTGCAGGTAGCAAAGGGAATGATGACTATGTAGGTGTATAAATAGGGGATCCTCATTCTAATATTTAGGCAAACTTTGATTTAAACTCATTTAAGTATATAGCTAAAAATAAAAACAAACTAGAAATACTGGAGGATGAGATAAACCTTCATAAAGCCTTCCTTCATTGGTTTATGAAGGATCATTCTAGATTGAAATAGGGGGTAAATAACTTTAATAAAAAATATAGACTATATTACACAAGGGAGAGGGAAGTGGAAATGGATACCTAGATTGAGATTCTGACTGACAGAATTAATATGTTAGAGCAAGAGAATAGATAAATCAAGGACAAACTTAATATTTAGGTTAACTTTAGTAAGGTAACAGTGAATAATTCAATGTAAAGCATGGAAGGGTTATCTATATTTTTTAACAATGTAAAGACAAGTGAGAATGACCCCACGCATAGGAAAAAGCTTAAAGGAGTGACTATTATGGCTGAAAAGGAGAAAATGATAGGTGGTTTAGAGAATAACTTCTAAAGCATGATAGAGGAATGGAATATGGCTTATGAGGAATGGAAGAATAGCCACATATAAATTTATTTGCTATGCAATGTAAGTTATTCATCATCTATTTTTTTGTTGTGTCTCTCAAGTGAACTTGTGTTTTGTTCCTATGTTTGTTAATCTTTTATTCTATGTTATTGTCCACTGAGGTGGTTCTTTTGTATGGGTAGGGTCCCTATAAACCCCACTTTTACATTCAATAAAAACATTTTTTGCTAAAATGTCTTAAAATAAATTTATCAATTAATTTAATTTTTTTGAATTATATATGTAAATCATTGACAATCCAAAATACATATTACTATCAATTGCCCCGTGGTGCAAGGAAAACCAGAAGGGATATTTTTTGTTTTTGTTTTTAGGGTTAATATATTAGCAACATGGATGAATGAAATTAATAACTGTTGATGATTTAAAATTGCACTTGATTCTAATCAACAACAATGGGAAGTTTCAAGATGTGGGACTTGTGTCTTGAAACAACCTCCATATTTTAGAGAAGCTAGCTCTTCTTTAAATTGAGTAAATACTGGGAAAAGGGATAGGAATTTAAATCAAAAACACAATGCAAGAAAGAAAATCTAATCTATGGCGATGCACCTGAGATGTAATTCGACCTTAATCCTAAGCACAGTGAGACTATATGTAGGATTCATTTACATTTAAGAGAAAACAAGTGCATGATCAATGTAAAAGATTGAAACAATAGAAATAGAGGCTCACAGCATAGACTTCTTTTGTTGAGATACAGAAAGTGTCAACAAAGGCATAGGGTTCAATCTTCTTATTTGAATTTTTTGATCACATAAAAGTTGCAGAAACACGTACAGTTATGTAAACCTTCCAACTCAAGAAAATGAGACAAAAGAAAATGACATTCCTAATCACAGTTCTATAAAATCTACAATCTAGACTACTTTTGCAAATGACACAGATAATATCAACAAAGGCATAGGGTTCAATCTTCTTATGTGAATCTTCCAGCCATAAAAAAGGTGTAAAAACACATACAGTCATATAAACCTTCCAACTCAAGAAAATGAGATAAAAGCAAATGATATTACTTAGCCACAGCTCTAGAAAGTCTAAACTTGTTACAATAATTCTCTCTCCAAAATTTCTCTAATAATCTATCCCTAATTAGTGATCTCTGCACCCTTATTTATAGCTTGGATTCACTCTGGATTGTTGACTCATTCCCAATCTAACGGCTCAAATCAAATCTTCCCTAACTGAATGTGTCTAACAGAAGATATCTTATAGATTCTGAAATGCTTCGTCTTTTGGCAGTTCATTGGCTATCACAGATTGCAGGACACTTCCTTCTCTTTAAATGCTAAGTAACACTTAGCCAATTTTCTTACTACTTTACGAAATGCTGAAAAATGACACTTGTCATATTCCACAGCACCTATTGAGGACACGTAGCACTTTCCACATAACTTATACTCTTTTGTGTCTTTGCTCAGCCTTCCGCCTTTGACACTTGTTGCTATTCGCTTTCTCAAAAATCCAAAAGCTTAAAAGACAATAAAATTCATGAAATTTCTTTTAAAAGGGACACCAGGATAGGTGTCAATGTTGGCTTCTTCATTAAAAGACATATGGTAATCTTTGCTTCTCTTACCTAGGTTACGTGGTGATCTCCGCTGCTTGTATTTGCCTTTTTAGAAACCTATAGAAGATGACATGTGGCGGTCTTTGCTGCTTGTATTTATACCATAGAAACAATTTGGGTCTCATTTCACATTTACATGGACAGCGACACCTAGTGGCTTCCACCCACTTAAGAAACAAAACTTAGGACCCACCACAATCTTTATTATATCAGTGAAGCAAAGATGAAGATAACTCAGATATCAACACGTGGTGGCTTCCGCTTTCTTTTGCTAGAGTATGTGGCAGCTTCCATCACTTTTAGAAAAGCAACATTGAGACCTTCTATGACTGCCACTTGGCACTTTTTGCCTGATCTTGATACTTAGCTTTTGAAACCTTTCACTGGAAAGAGATGAAATGTAGGTGCCGATATGAAACTGCGTACGATGACACTTGGCACATTTTATTGAGCCGCTAAGAGACATGTGGCACATTTGACATAACTTATGAAACATATAAAAGGTGCCTCAAACTACAATACTTGGTAGTTTCTACTGAGAAAAGATGCCTCAGATGTTGACACTTGGTAACTTCCGCTCAACTTCAACACTTAGGCCAAAATGAATCAAAAGGAAAATAGAGCCCGTGCTGTGTATCATGACTTCACCATCTTAGACCAACGAATGCGAGGACAAAATTTGGTAGCATGCAGCTAAAAAATAGAATGCAACGTAGAGTAAATTTTTACTCTATAGTTACTGGTGACCCTGAGGACTTTTGGGCCTTCTCAAAAAGAACCCACGACTCTCGCTAGATCAAAAATTCAAAATTATAGCTTCAACAATGATGTCTGGTAGGCAAACCACTCTTCATCTGATAACCCTTGCTTACTCTACAATTCATTAAAGGTTAAATCAAGGTTAATAATATCCTTGTGTGAAAAATGTTGCAAAATTTGAATCGTAGACTTCAATTTGAATTCAAGCTGGGAAACAAGAACCAAGATAGCTTCTACTTCAAGGACTGATGAATCATCCCTTAGATTCTAGAAAACTATTTGATCTTTCTGTTTGGCCAACATCAAAGGTTCAATCTCTTCTACCATTATCACAGTGTTGTCATTAGGAAATGGAGAAGGAAAACCTAGTTGCACTAGATCTTCAACATGTTATTTCATTTCATTGATTCCTTCCTTAATGACATCCAGAAGCTCCTTGCAACTATTTACTACAAAATTGCAAGTAAGAACTTCATTCACCCGCTTGGCAGTGACCATTCTGTCATTGATTCTTGCTACTGATAGTGTTGCATATGTTGCATCATACATCTTTTGTAGCAATGTTTCTAAGTCCATTACTCTTTTAGAGACTGTAGCCAGAGTATTTACAACTGAACTCTCCACCTTTTTACACAATTCTTGTGCATTTAGTAGGAAGGTGAGAGAAGGCCTGAGCTGATTAATCTCTAAAGAGATTCTCTTCCACATGGATTCACATAACTCCTTTACCAGACTTAATACTTTGACAATCTTTGGCCTATTGGCCAGCTCTAGTGTCAATTGCACTACTCTCTATTACTCTGAATGAAATTGGGCTATTATGACCGCAATGTTATTCTGTTCACTTAGCAGCTTTTGTTGTAATTAGGTAACCTGCAAGAGGTGTTCCTCACACTTTTCTTGCCATGCTACTTTTTCATGCCTAAGGGTCATCACTGCATCCTTTACCTATGTGAGCCCTACTTTTAAAGAGTCATTTTGGGCCTAAACTGCTCGATGAGTTTGAGTAGAAATAATATTTTTTAACTATTTATTTAGATTCTCTATTTCATTGTT
This sequence comes from Torreya grandis, assembly GCA_037957365.1. Taxonomy (NCBI): domain Eukaryota; kingdom Viridiplantae; phylum Streptophyta; class Pinopsida; order Cupressales; family Taxaceae; genus Torreya; species Torreya grandis. The sequence goes on from JARHVA010008358.1 coordinate 446,688, forward strand.
TTTACTATTAATCTCTGAGGTCAAAATATTATAGTTTGTCTTTTCCTTGGCTAGCTCAGCTTCTATCTTCTGTAGCTTCCTTGATATCTTTAACTAGTCTTAAGTAACTACAGAAGTGGATTCAGTCAGTAGCTCAACTTTTTCCTATGGTCTGAAGAGTGACATGTCGATGGCTACTGCATTCATCATGTAATACTCTAGATGCATTTGCTTAGCTGGCTTTATGACATTTGGTGACAAATGAGTCACCATCAATTACTGTTGGATGGGGTCAAATTGTGACTGTAAATGGGGTGTAGCCAAAGCTTTATTCTCTTTAATATTCTTCTTTTCTCTTCAAGCTTCCCTTGCCTTCCTAGCAGCATTTGCTTGGGTCTGGAAGGTGGAAGGAGAGGTAATGTGCCCACCCACAAAATGATGTCCTTGTGGTAGACCATATTGAATAGCCAGTTGTTGGCTATGGGCAATCTGAGGGAAAGGTTTCTTGGGAATAGAAGGGGAGAAATGAGGTAATGTTAAGGCTTGAGGTGGCACTGATGAGATGAAGTGAGAAATGGGAATGGTAGAAGTGATAGGGGAAGAAATAGACTGAGAAGGAGAGGAAGGAATAGTACTTACTTGAGGAGCAATTACAACACCCTGTAATTGGCACTGTGAGGTGTTTGTCTCTTCTTCTGAAGCTAATTGAAACTACACCCTCTTTCATTTCTTGAGTGTCTCTTCTTTAGTCTGCATTTTTTCTCCTTTTAATAAGGCTTGTGGGGAACTTGGAACATCTATAAGTGGGGCCGATGGGGAAGCTTGTGATGATGAAGGCATCACACTTTTTTGCATTTTTATGGTGCTAAGGGATTGAGGCCAAATTGATATAGTTGTTATAGCTACAGTTTGCTCTGAGGCTTGTGATTGCTAGCTTGACCCAGCCTTAGCTTCTTGCTCTTCACCCAGTAAATTACTTGTCTCTGGGCTAGATGCAAGAGATGACACTCATCCCATATTTCTTCCCATCTTTCATCTATGTCTATATTCCTAAAAGAATTGGTTGTTTGACAAATTTCCTACCTATACTTCCAATAGGCCTCTATCTTCTCAGTATCCCAATCTTTATTCTTTAATGCTCTCCTTAAGCCATAATTCATTTTGAATTTGGGATCATACTCTCTCTGCTTAACATAGAATGTCTCCCATGGCCTATTCTATGGAAGTGGCAAGTCTGTTAACTCAACATAAAATCCAAGATTGTCTTCCCTAAGATTTTTCCTGGTTTCCCAAAAAGGGTGACCTTCATGCGCAATTCTAGTTGCAACCCTATGAGTCCTTACCCATGAGGCTATGAAATTGTTTGGGTCATAAACCCAAATGTCTTATACTAGAAGGAAACCCAAAAAGGCTAGCTTTCTGAGCAACAGAACTTCTGTGTCTCTGATTTCCAAAACCATGCTTATTGTCATCCACAAAAGATCATACATTTTTTTTTCTCTTCCCAGAACCAAATTCATTGTCAACTATGGATACTTGTTTTGTGACCTCAAGGAATGCTATCCTAAGAGTGAAAACCTTTGGTAGCAATATTGGTTCTCCACAAAAACCATGGACTCTTATAATGGTATGGTGTGATCTAAAATAGAAATCACAAGGGATTGGGCAACTGACCAAAAGATTTGAAACACTGGGGAATAATCTATTCATAATTGGTCGAGGACTAAGATGACAAAAGGCAGGAGTGATAAATAATTCTCAGAACTCATATGGGTCACTAGTCTTTGAAAAAATGTGTGTCCATGCAGACACAGGAATGGTCCTTTGGAGATCAAAATCTGGGTCATACATATTAAGATACATATGTTGTGCAAAGAGTTCAAAGTTTTGAAATAGTATGAGGTGGAACAAATATGAAGAATACCTGAACACTCCTTTTGATTTGAAATGAGCTAATTGTTCTACCATTGAGAAAGCAATTTGTTTAAAAATGTTGAGTCTATACTCCTGGGTTTTGTCAATGGTCTTCAACATGAAAAGGATGGCCATTTGTTCTGCATATGCTGCCATATCATCTTTCATGCCAAAGATGAGAGCCATCATAGACAATGCATCCTGGCTAGCCTGTGTGAATTGAGCTATTGGTGCAGGGAGTTGGGTACCGTAGTGTTATCATCACCCAATTGTAACTCAGATCTCAAGAACCTTGTCTGAGTGTTGATATTTGCCCATGTCCTTTGTATCTTAGCCACAGTGGGAAACATAGCTATATTATCATGATGTAGGGCTAACATATCCCTGATAGATTGTGGTGTAATTTTCACTATGAATGGGCCTTGTTGAATGGTGCATGAAGATGCATGGAGCAAGTTTGCACATAATTCGACCAGGTCGGGGCATGAATGCATAGTTGGGACAATGAATTGAGCTAGTTGTGAGGTCCATATCCTCATGGCAAATGTTTCAAATTTCCCTACTCTGGCTCTCTGAAGACACCTTTGATGTGTCCCTTCTCTAATATTTTTGCTACTAGCTTTTTAAAGAATTGGATCCATTATGCCATCCGCATAATCCTTTATCTTCGCTGAATCACTTGCTAGGCCAGCTTCAGGAAACCTAGTCCTTGGATAGTTCTTCAACAGCTGTGTGGGAGCTAAAGCATATGATTTACTTGCAAGAAACCTATCAAGGGATTCATACATCCCAGTTCCTTGTTGTGAAGGTTGTGCCCCCTCCATCTTTGTACCTTCTCTATGGTAACTTGTATGAACTTTTACAAAATAGAGATGCTTTTGCTTAAGCAAGTTTACTAAGCACAAAAAATGCAAGTAACAAGATATTTTTCACATAGATGTAAGAATGTTTGAGAACTTGTAAACTTTAACTCTTGCTAAGAGCTATTTATTGACCTATCAAGTCTCAAAATAGCATTAAAATTGGATAACCATTAGCAGATCTTACTCAATCTTTATGGAACAATGGGATAGACACATATTGCAAGTGGCAGCGCAAGGTACCTTAGGGATTTCTAAAGATTTGGAAGACATTCAATGTATTGGAGAATTTTTTGAAAATTTTTAAATTCTGAGCTATCAACTACACGTTCAAAGAACACTTATTTAAAAGAAAAGCGAGAAAATAAAAAAATGGGAAAACAAAGTAGGAAAACAAAGCAAGAAAACAAAACAATACGAAAAGGGAAACTACCTAACTACATTAATGAATCATCTTTATCTCCCTCCTGGATCAAAAGTAGAATTTATAAATTCTTTTTCACGACAAGTTAGCTTATGTTGCCATACAAGTGATCTAATTGGGTATGACTTTGGTGAATTGCCCTCGGTGTATGCCTCCTTGATTTACCCACATTCAAGTGAGTCTGAATCAAACATGCTTTTGATAGAAACCTCTTGACATATATCATTTATTGTCTTAACTTCTTCTGCTTCAAACTCTAGTCTTATTGCATGACCATCCTTTTTCATGACTTCAAAATTACCAATATCTTGAAAGGAAAATTTTGAAAGTTTGCAATATTTTTTTACATGCAATTGAGGCTTGATGTTGTTTTGCTTATCTGTAACTAGTTCACAGCTATCTTGAAAAATGGTATAACCAGACTCAATGATTTCAAACAAATCATTTAAATCATGGTCCAGGAATTGTCCATGCTCCTCCTCATCATCTTGCAAAGTAAGAAGAAAGTCAGAGATTATTTCTTCTTCATCAGGGGTCAAAATATATGCTTGTGATTTCTCATTAGGAATATGGAATTCATAAGAGACCCAAGGATTAATAGAAGAGTTATCTTTTGACTTTTCTTCCTCCAGAACCTTTGGAATTCTATGATCTTCATCAAGTATAATGTAAGTGCCCAGACCAATAGAGTCATAATTTCCATATGGGTCACTCTACATTATAGTTGATAAATGATCATTTTCTTATTCTTGATTATACCCAGTCCATTCACCTAGCTCTTCAATAAAGACCCTCTCTTCTTTATTCATCATGGCATGGGTTGCCTCTAACTTTGTAGTGGGCTCATTAGTGATGTGATATTTATATAATGGCTCAGACAATATCTTCATCTTTGAGCCATATTTGGTTCTTAAGATGAGATGAGACCAATCAAGGGACATATATCCCCCTATTTTGGTTGTAAAGTCTCTTGATAAACATAAGCCAAAAATAGGAGGTATATCTATCACTACTATATCCTTATTTACAATTATATTTGGACAAGCATATAATTGTAATTGGAGTTGTTTAATTCTCCCTATGGTTTGTACTACTTTGCCATCTAGTTGTATGACCCCTTTAGTGAGTGGTTCATACTTAATCTCTAAAGCATCAGTTATCTACTTGGGCATTACTGTGGTACTAGCCCCTGAATCAATCATCGCATTATGCAATAGTTTCTTACCAACTATTAGGGTTAAATAGAAGGGATCTAGTTTGATCTTGCTTACCTCTGCTACATTATTTACTAGGGTTGTTGTTTGCAAATGAACTATTAGGACCCGAAAGCACCATTGATTACCATGTACAAGCAACTTAATATACGAAAAACAACTAGAATGCACAAGTAACTAGAATTCAGAAACAACACAAAATATGAAAGACAATACCCAATTGTATTAATACTCTTCCAGAAAAGAATTACAAATGAAGAGACGCCACACTCTTCCCACCTTATAGGCTTCCCGCACCAAGTGTTCAGTAATTCACCTTCAAGAGCTCTCACTCTCTCAATTACGGTCCCAACACACAACTCAAACACAGAGTTGGTGTTCACTTCCACCAGCTAGTAACAACACCACCAGTCAACCAATCAGTATTAATACTACCAGTACACTGAGTATACCCACATACTCAAACCGAGTACACAACGTACTCCAAGTAGATCTCCCATGAACTTTCAACAACCTGCAACTCAACTGATCTTACTTTGGAAGGAATTACCTTGCCTTCCTCTTTGCTCTCCAACCGAGTATAGACCATACTCCAGTAGATCCCACCTAATACTGCTACTTGTTGTGTTACTGTCACCTTGATCCTGCTGCCACCTGTAGATCAACCTAGTTCTGCACACCTGCAAACCCTAGACCTTGCATACACATACACCTACAAATCAATAATCTTACTTACCATGTAGATCTCCAAACGTGGCCTTACACACCTACTGACCAAGATCTTACATACATGAAGAATCCTTCTGATTCTCCAAACCAGCACCCATACTTGGCACTGTGGCACCAAGAGGAACACACCTTGCTCTCTTCACACACAGAAGGAGCTAATATTTGCTCTCTTACTATCTAGCACAAATTATAATACAGCCCATGAGTCTATTATATAGATCTCATGTAAACAATAATTAGACATCCAATTACAATAATTAGATCTGTAGCTTCAAGTCTATAATTGGCCTTCTTCATGCAAAAACCTGGTTCGTTAATGAACTATCTGTAGAAATCGTAGTTCAGAACCGCACAGGTGATCGATGTCAGTCCCTGTCTGCCTAGGGGTGACCGATGTCGGCCAATATCTGACCGTCATCAGCAGCTTCTTGTCTCCACCTAATTGACCTCAGTTGGCCTGACCGATGTCGGTGACTGTGACACTCAGCACCCTCCTCCAATGTCTGCATCAGTGAAGCTTTTAACTCCACAACCTAACAATCTCCCACTTAGAGAGAAATAGTTACACTGTACCTATACCTGTACACCGTCTAATCTATTTCCTAGCTTGTATCCCTCTTCAAGATCAATCCTGAAGACCACCTACCACACAACCTATGGTGCACCTCCTATCATCCAAGTAACCTGCCACATTCAAACCTACAAACCCATGTAGTGAAGTCCTGACCCTGCATAACATGTATACCTACTGTTGGTCCCTCTCAAATACCTAAGAACCCACTTCCTCGAATTGGCTCCTAACTCTCTGATAGCTCCCACTACTGGGGAAAACTCAGGTCTATACCAGACCTCATGTGATTTTAGACATTGAACTGTCTAGCCCTTGGTGTGCTCTGGTTCTGCATTGAACCTCACCAACACCTGATTCACATCAGCTCCCACTGGAGACAAAATCAACCTGTGATCTTCCATGTCTCTCATGCCAAAGAATTTCACTGCTCCAAATTCCTCATGACATTCCACTAAAATAACCTTACCCTTAGCTCAAAAAAACCCTGTATGTCTGAACCTTCAGCTAGCATATCACCCACATACAGTAACAGGATAATGTCACAACCATCATCCACTTGGTAAGACAAACACAATGGTTACACTGACATTGACTAAAGCCTTGCTTTGTCATCCACCTGTCAAACCCTGTACCACTGTCCTGCAGCTTCCTCAAGACCATATGACCTAGCCTTCTATCTCATGTATCCATTCTCTCTATTCTTTAACCAAGGAATCAATTCATCTCTTAGTGCTTTTATACCAGCTGGCAACCCTAGCAAATCTCCTGTTTGGTTCTGCATCATGTTCATGCCATGTTCCCACTGTTTCCTGGATCCTTCTTACTCTGCAGTGAGCAACTAGTATAAAGAAGATGAACAATGAATTTGAGGCTTACTTACCCTTTCAATCCTCCACATGGGCATTTGAGACTCCTTGACAGCTTGTTGTCTGCCCAAAATTTGTTATAGTGACTGACCTCGGTCACCACACAATCTGTATCTGACCGATGTTAGTTCCCATGTGACTATCATTTTTACTAACATTGATTTCCTAACCGATGTCGGTCTTACCTGGTCACCGACGTCGATTGCCTAACTGATGTCGGTAGCCACCCTACTCGACACCACTAGCTCTGGTCTACACATGACTGACATTGGCACCTATCTGTTTGACGTCAGTTCCCCCTGACTGACACCGATAACTGTGTTCACCTGTGAGTGATGACTTTTTACCTGCGAGCTTTCTTTAAATCATACCCATGTCTAAACTGCCCTGCTTAGAGTTACTCAGTCCCATCCACTGATCTCTATCCATCATCTCCTCCAAAAACACCAAGGCTTTCCAGTTCTTAAGTCTGTCAAAGACATCTAACTTCCTCTTAAGAACATGCATCTCCTTCTTGTTCATGTGACCAAGCCTAAAAAGCCACGTCTTCGCAACAAAAGAAGAATCAGTAATATAAGTAGATAGATAAAGGATACCTACTTTGTTACCACTAGCTAATTCAAGTGCATCCACTGTGAGAGTTCTTATGCATCTCTCATCACCCAACTTTCCTAAAGAAATTAGCCACATCTTCAAGACCGGGACCTGCATGACCTCCTTCAACACCCATGTGTTAGCCTCCTACAATTTCAGCTTCACTTCCCCTTTGCCAATTTTTTGGCAAGGCACACCAGCCACTAAATAAATCTTTCCAAAGTCTCCAAAGACCTTAACATGGAAAAATACTCTATTTCAGGCTGCATGGAAAGTGGCAACAGAATCTATTAAACAAGATTCTACTTTATCCAAGAAACATCCCAGAGCATCATGTGCAACAACACCTGCAACATCTACATCTTCAGTTCCTTCATGTTGATCTGCTACTAACCAACAATATTTCTTTACCTACTCTTTCTTTCCATAACACTGTAATTGACCATTTGTGCTTTTCAATTCCTCCATTCTTAGTGTACTTTCTTTTGCCGTTGCTATACTCCCACTCAATCAGAAACCCCTGAGAGTGACTTGTAACCAAACACAAAACCTACTCCTTGCAACCTTAGCTCTGATACTAACTGTCAGGTAATCTAGAACAACAAACATGCTCTGATACCAACTGTTAGGAGCTGAAAGCACTATTGATTACCATGTACAAACAACTTAATATGCAAAAATTAACCAAAATGCACAAGTAACTAGAATTCAAAAACAACACAGAATATGAGAGACAATACCCAATTGTTTTAATACTCTTCCAAAAAAGAATTACAAATGAAGAGATGCCACACTCTTCCCACCTTACAGGCTTCCCACACCAAGTGTTCAGTAATTCACCTTCAAGAGCTCACTCTCTCAATTACGGTCCTAACACACAACTCAAACACAGAGTTGGTGTTCACCTCCACCAGCTAGTAACAATACCACCAGTCAACTAGTCAGTAACAATACTGCTAGTACACTGAGTATACCCACATACTCAAACTAAGTACACAACATACTCCAAGTAGATCTCCCATGAACTTGGAATAACCTGCAACTCAACTAATCTTACTTTGGAAAGAACTACCTTGCCTTCCTCTTTGCTCTCCAACTGAGTACAGACCATACTCCAAGTAGATCCCACTTGATACTGCTACCTATTGTGTTGTTGTCACCTTGATCCTACTGCCACCTGTAGATCAACCTGGTTCTACACACCTGTAAACCTTAGACCTTGCATACACATACACCTGCAGATCAATGATCTTACTTACCATGTAGATCTCCAAATGTGGCCTTGCACACTTGTTGACCAAGATCTTACATACATGAAGAATCCTTTTGATTCTCCAAACCAGCACCCATACTTGGCACTATGGCACTATGAGGAACACACCTTGCTCTCTTCACACATATAAGGAGATAATATTTGCTCTCTTACTCTCTAGCACAAATTACAATACAGCCCATGAGTCTATTATATAGATCTCATGCAAACAATAATTAGACATCCAATTACAATAATTAGATCCGTAGCTTCAAGTCTATAATTGGCCTTCTTCATGCAAACAACTAGTTCGTTAACGAACTGTCCATAGAACTTGCAGTTCAAAACCACACAGGTGATCAACGTTGGTCACTGTCTGCCTGGGGTGACTAACGTCGGTCGATATCTGACCATCATCAGTAGCTTTCTGTCTCCACCTGACCAACATCAGTTGGTCTGACCGACGCCGGTGACTGTGACACTCAGCACCCTCCTCCAATGTCTACATCAGTGAAGCTTTTAGCTCCACAACCTAACAAGAACTATATCTTTGAGCTTTTCTTTTCCAGCAGTTCCTTCTTTGGTAACAGTAACTTTGGGCACTACTTGGCCTTGTAAAGCTTCTTGTAGTAATGTCTTCTATTTAGGAATAGCCAATATATCCCATATTGATACTTGTGCTAGAGTCTTCTTCAATTGATCCACCACATTTATTGGTCTCAGAGTTTGAGCTTTTTGAAAATACAGATATTTTATTTTTTCCTGAATTTGGGGTGGAGTCCCTTGATTTTGCACCGACTGAGGCACTTCTTGTCTGACAGCAGTGTTTCTTTGTCCTTGAAATAGAGGATTCTCCATGACTTGACTATTTACAATCTCAGGTTGTTCCACCATCCTTCTCTTTGATCTGGTGTAATAATCAGATTGCACCACTGGTTTTTTGGAGGTAGATGCTTCATTCAAGAAAATTGATTCTTCATCTTCAACCCATGAGAACAAAGCATGTTCTGGGGCTATTTTTTCTCCTTATTACAAGGACATTCCTTGCATCTGATCCACTAGGACTGAATTCTACATACTAGGAGACTAGTAGGCTTGATTGTCACTAGAACTTGCAAAATGACCATCCATTCTTCTTTGCTCTACCACCTTTTCTTGTAGATTACCCATAGGACAATCTCTAGGTGCATGAGTATTGTTGCAAGGGAAACACCAGGCATTAGTGTTATCTACAAAGTTATTTTACCCTAGAACAATATCCCTATTTGAATTGGGAGGAATAGTCTATGAGCATGTGGGGACTGCAACCAATTGGTTTGTTGGCTGATGGTTAGTTTGTCTTGGAGGAACCTGATATTGGTTTGACTAAGATGAAAATTTGTTTCCTTGATATCCTTGATATGGAGGCTTAGAGAAAGTATTATGCTATCTTTTTAGATTGACCAGTTCATTAGAAAATATTCTTAGGATATTCTTGATATCATCCAGCTCAGATGACTGAGTGGGGACAATTTCTTTAGCAGATGGTTGAGGGTAAGTGTACATAAACACAAGCAGGCTTGTAGATTTAGAGACTTCTTGAGGTAATGGCAAAGAAATTTCTAGGAACATGGGCATGGTAGGCCTTAGAGTTAATTTTCCAGCATCTATCAAATTATTCTCAGCTCTGACAGCATAGTCATAAGCCTCAGGCAAAGTGTGCCCTCCAAGTGACTGAATCATAACAGATATATCTAAATTCAAAGCCTTAAGATAAAACACTATGGCCATACCTAGTAATGGTCTAGCTGTAATAGAGATTCTATCCCAGGTCTTTTGAAATTTGGAATTGAAGTCAGTCATGGCTTCTTGTGGTCCCCTTTGAATGGTAATTAACTGTTGTAACAAACAAGACTTATCACCCTTCTCTACAAATATTTCAAAGAAAAGATCTCTGAGCTGATCCCATGTAGATATGGTATTTGGGGTCAAAGACCGATACCATTCTAAAGCTTTCCCTTTAAAATAAGCTGCTAGTAATCTTATGGCCACATTCTGCTATGTGACAACATGTATAGCATAAACATCTGATACATCTTGAAGATGTTCATTAGGTGTTTTAGAGTCTTTCCCATTGAATTTAAGCAAAGCTTTTTGTTAAGTTGTGTAGCTAAAAGCTTCACTAAGATGCTAAATTAGGAGGTTGCTGAGTTCAACTAGTAACCAACATCATCATTATTGCTGACATCGGTCAGGCAGGGACCAGGGATCGGCTGACGTCGGTCAGGAGCAGACCGATAGAAACTGACATCAGTCACCTGTGCGTGTGCATGCATTTCCAAAATGCGGTTCTAGAATTAGACTCATCTAATTTTAAGAGACCCATGAGGCATGTATTGTAATTAAGGCAAGTAAAGCATTGAAGCAAAAAAGCAAGGTCAAAGGAGATCAGCTGAAGCTATGAAGGAGGGGATAACAACTCAGGTTGTTGAGTTAGTTGTGGTTGAGAAAAAGAGAGAGAACTCTTGAGTGAAATACTATACACCCAAGAGGTGTGAAGAGGAGAGGAATATTTCTTTATTATATTCAAGAAGAGTGTTAATATAGATAGTATTATTTCTCATATTCTTTGTTGTTTCAAGTTTCTAGTTACTTAATCATTTTGGTTCAATTCTGTGTTTAATTGCTTATAGAAAAGTAATCAATTGTGCTCCTAATCCTGACAAGTGGTATCAGAGCAAGGTTGCAAGGAGCAGGTTATTATTTGATTATAGGTCATTCTCAGGGGTTTTTGATTGAGTGGGACTATAGCAATGGCAGAAGAAAGTAAGCTATGAATGGAGAAGTTTAACGGCAAGAATTATCAACATTGGAGGATGCAGATAGAAGATTATATGTATCAAAAAAAATTGTACTTACCGTTGGGTGGGGTTGCATCTAAGCCATAGATATGAAGGATGAAGAATGGAATGTTCTTGATCAAAAGGCTCTGGGATCCATAAGGTTGAGCCTTGCATCGTCTGTGATTTCCAACTTATCACAGTGTAAGACAATGGAAGAGTTGATAGGATCTTTGGCAAATTTATATGAAAAGCCCTCAGCTTCAAATAAGGTATTTCTTATGAAGCAGTTATTTACTTTGCAAATGCAAGAAGGTGGATCTATATATAGTCATCTTAGTGATTTCTATGGTTTGGTAAACTAGTTAGCTTCAGTCAATATTGTTTTTGATGATGAAATAAAAGCTCTCTTAATCTTATGCTCTTTACCTAAAAGTTGGGATAGTTTGGTAATGGCAGTAAGTAATACTGCGTCTGCTTCTAAAATCTTAAAAGTTGATGATGTGGTTAGTGTAATCTTGAATGAATAAATTTGCATAAAAAGCACAGGTGAATCATCAGGGAATGCTCTAAGTGTTGAAAGTAGGGGAAGGCAAAGAGAGAATGTCGAGCAAGAGAAATCAAGGTCAAAGATGGGAAGGAGATCCAAATGTAGAAATGGAGGTATCACCTGCTAGTTTTATGGAAAGAGAGGACACACAAAGAAAGATTGTTGGTTGAAGGATAAAGAAAATCAACATGAAGGTAATGAAGAAGCAAAAGATGCAGGTATTGTGGCACAGGATGCTCTCATACTTTTTTGGATAGTCAGGTAGAATCATGGGTTTTAGATTCTGGTGCTTCTTTTCATGCAACCCCAAATAGAGAATTGTTCCATGAATATGTCTAGGGAGACTTTGAAGAGCTTTATTTAGGGGATGGTACGCCTTGTCAAATGGTTGGCAAAGGGAAAGTGCAGTTGAAATTGCAGATGGGCAACACATGGGTGTTGAAGGATGTTATGCATGTCCCTGTCCTGAAGTAGAGTTTGGTTTCTATAGGAAAGTTGGGTGATGAGTGATGCACAGTAACCCTCACAGTGGATTCTTGGAAGGTTTCCAAGGGTGCACTTATTTTAGCAAGAGGTAAGAAAGTAGGTACTCTTTATCTATCTACTTGTATTACTGATTCTACTTCTGGTTTATCTACTTCAGCTGTAGATTCGAAGATGTGGCTTAGTAGGCTTGGTCACATGAATAAGAAGGGAATGGATGTTCTTGAGTCAAAGGGTATGAGTTCAGATTCAGAGGGCATAGATTGAGTTCATTGCAGGAAAAGGAAATTTGATGTTTTTGACAAAGACAGGGAAGCCTTGGTGTTTATGGAGGAGATGATGGACAGAGATCAGTCACAGGGGCTAAAGAATTTTGAGCAGAGCAAGGTTGATATGGACAATGGTTTGATCTAAGATGAGCTTGCAGGTAAAGAAGTCATCACTTACAGGAAAACACAGTTACCAACGTCGGTCACATGAAACCAATGTCGATCAGGCAGGTACCGACATCGATCATGTGTAGACCAGTAGAGCCGATAGTGTTGAGCAGGTGGAACCTACGTCAGTCAGGTGGGAACTGACATCGGTAGATAGGTCAATCACATGGAACTGACATCGGTCAGGTGCAGATTGAGAGATGGCCCTGATCAGTCACTGGAACGGATGTTGGGCAGACAGCAAGCTGTCAAGGAGTCTCAAACGCCCATATGGAGGACTGAAAGGGTAAGTGGACCTCATATTCATTTTTCACCTTCTTTATATTACTTGTTGCTTATTGATGGTCAAGAACTAGGAAGATGTGAAGAGGCAATGCAGGTAGAATCCAGAAAATAGTGGGAGCATGGCATGAATTCTTCAGAAGAGAACCAAGCAGGAGTTTTGGTAGAGTTGTCAGCTGAGATAAAAGCACTGATAGATGAATGGATTCCCAGGTTAGAGAAGAGAGTGGATGGACAATTGAGATGAAAGGCCAAGGTATATAGTCTTGAGAAGGCTGCGAGGCAATGGAGATTTGACAGGGATATGACTAAGCATGGCTTTAGTCAAGGTCAATGTGACCATTGTGTTTTCTTTTACCAAGTTAGATAATATTAGCTACATTATCTTGTTATTGTAGTGTGTGTGTTTATTGCAGGGTCACACATGCAGAGAATTTTTAAGCTAAAGGTAAAGTTAGTTCAGATGGGTGTCATGAAGAATTTGGAGGCAGCAAGATTCTTTGGCATGAGTATGTCTAGAGATAGGGAAGATCACAGGTTGATGTTGTCGTCTCAGGATGATTGTGTGAATAAGGTAGTGGCGAGGTTCAAGATGCAGGATGTAGAATAGGTTAGCACACCTATGGATGGACAGTTCACAGAACAGTGTCCCAATTCACATGATGAGGTTAAGTACATGGTATGTACTAGACCTAATTTTTCCCAAGCAGTGGGAGTTGTCAGAAAGTTCAAAGCCAATTTGGGAAAGGAGTACTGGAGAGTAGTTCAATGGATTCTCAAGTATTTGAGAGGGACCAGTAGCAGGTATTTATGTAAGGTCAAGCACTTCTCTACATGGTATGTAGGTTCGGATGTGGCAGGTTACTTGGATGACAGGTGTAGCATCACAGGATGTGTGGTGGTTGGTCTTCAAAATTGAGCTTGAAGATGGAGGTGCCTGAGATGGTTAGTGGAGGTTGCTATATAGGTGCAACTGTTTATCTCCAAGTGGGAGATTGTTAAGTTATGGAGCTAAAAGCTTCACCAGGATGCTAAATCAAGAGGTTGCTGAGTTCAACCAGTAACCAGCATCGACAGTATTGCCGACATTGGTCAGGCAGGGACCAGGGATCGGCCGACGTCGGTTAGGAGCAGACTGACAAAAATCAACTTCAGTCACCTGTGTGTGTGCATGCATTTGCATGCATTTCCAAAATGCGTTTCTAGAATTAGACTCATCTCATTTTAAGAGACCCATGAGGCATGTATTTTAATTAAGGCAAGTAAAGCACTGAAGCAAGAAAGTAAGGTCAAAGGAGATCTGCAAGGTGCAAGGTCAAGGAGATCAACTGAAGTTATCAAGGAGGGGATAACAACTCAGGTTGTTGAGTTAGTTGTGGTTGAGAAAGAGAGAGAGAACTCTTGAGTGAAATACTGTACACCCAAGAGGTCTGAAGAGGAGAGGAATATTTCTTTATTGTATTCAAGAAGAGTGTTAATACAGATAGTATTGTTTCTCATATTCTTTGCTATTTCAAGTTTCTAGTTACTTAATCATTCTGGTTCAATTTCGTGTTTAATAGCTTATAGAAAAGTAATCAATTGTGCTCCTAATCCTGACACTTTTAGGGCATTCACTGGGATAGGATCCCAAATGGCTAGTGGTGTTGGGAGGACTAATGGACTACTAGTGTTCCAACTCGCATAATTTCTTGGGGGTATAGGGGCTCCCATATTTGCTATTGGTATTGGTACAAATTGTTTAGCTCTTCTTCTTAGACTTGTTACCAAAGGTGGCAAAAGAATACCTAGATTTGTAGCAGATTGTGATCTGCTCACTGGTCCACAGCTATGACTTCTCATAGCTCTTTGGTAGATGATTTAAAAGAGACTTCAATATTGGTCCCACCAGGCATGCCAAAAATTGTTGATGATTTAAAATTGCGCTTGATTATAATCAACAACAATGGGAAGTTTCAAGATGTGGGACTTGTGTCTTGAAACAACCTCTAGCTTTTAGAGAAGCTGGCTCTTCTTTAAATTGAGTAAATATTGGGAAAATGGATAAGAATTTAAATCAAAAACACAATGCAAGAAAGAAAATCTAATCTATGGCGATGCGCCTGAGATGTAATTCGACCTTAATCCTAAGCACAGTGAGACTATATGTAGGATTCATTTACATTTAAGAGCAAACAAGTGCATGATCAATGTAAAAGATTGAAACAACAGAAACAGAGGCTCATAACATAGACTTCTTTTGCTGAGATACAGAAAGTGTCAACAAAGGCATAGGGTTCAATCTTCTTATTTGAATTTTTTGAACACATAAGAGGCACAAAAACACGTATAGTTATGTAAACCTTCCAACTCAAGAAAATGAGACAAAAGCAAATGACATTCCTAATCACAGTTCTAGAAAATCTACAGTCTAGACTACTTTTACAAATGACACAGATAATATCAACAAAGGCATAGGGTTCAATCTTCTTATTTGAATCTTCCAGTCATACAAAAGGCACAAAAAAATGTACAGTCATATAAACCTTCCAACTCAAGAAAATGAGACAAAAGCAAATGATATTACTTAGCCACAGCTCTAGAAAGTCTAAACTTGTTACAATAATTCTCTCTCCAAAATTTCTTTGATAATCTATCCCTAATTAGTGATCTCTGCACCCTTATTTATAGCTTGGATTCACTCTGGATTGGCGGCTCATTCCCAATCTAACAGCTCAAATCAAATCTTCCCTAACTGAATGTGTCTAACAAAAGATATCTTATAGATTTTGAAATGCTTCATCTTCTGGCAGTTCATTGGCTGTCACAGATTGCAGGATGCTTCCTTCTCTTTAAATGCTAAGCAACACAGCCAATTTTCTTACTACTTTAGGAAATGCCAAAGAATGACTCTTGTCATATTCTGCAGCACCTATTGAAGACATGTGGCACTTTCTACGCAACTTATACTCTTTTGTGTCTTTGCTCAGCCATGTTCCGCCTTTGACACTTGTTGCTATCCACTTTCTCAAAACCCCAAAAGCTTAAAAGACAATAAGATTCATAGCATTTCTTTTAAAAGGGACACCGAGATAGGTGTCAATCTCTGCTTCTTCATTAAAAGACATATGGCAATCTCTGCTTCTCTTACTTGGGTTACGTGGTGATCTCCGCTGCTTGTATTTGCCTTTTTAGAAACCTGCAGAAGATGACACATGGTAGTCTCCGCTACTTGTATTTATACCATAGAAACAATTTAGGTCTCATTTCACATTTACACAGACAGTGACACCTGCCAACTTTTGCCCACTTAAGAAACAAAACTTAGGACCCACCACAGTCTTTGCTATATCAACGAAGTAAAGATGAAGATAATTCAGACTGCAACATGTGGTGGCTTTTGCTTTCTTTTGCTGGAATATGTGGCAGCTTCTGCCACTTTTAGAAAAGCAACATTGAGACCTTCCACGACTGCCACTTGGCACTTTCTGCCTGATCTTGATACTTAGCTTTTGAAACCTTTCACTAGAAAGAGATGAAATGCGGGTGCCAATATGAAACCACATACAATGACATTTGGCACATTATGTTGAGCCGCTAAGAGACACGTGACACATTTTGCATAACTTATAGAACATATAGAAGGTGCCTCGGACTATAACACTTGGTAGTTTCTATTGAGAAAGGATGCCTCAAATGTTGACACTTGGCAACTTTTGCTTGACTTCAACACTTAGGCAAAAATGAATCAAAAGGAAAATAGAGCCCAAGCTCTATATCATGACTTCGCCATCTCGGACCAATGAATGCGAGGACAAAATTTGGTAGCACGCAGCTAAAAAATAGAATGCAACGTAGAGTAAATTTTTACTCTACAATAACATAATGTCTTGGACCTCTATATCTTGTCCACACATTAGTGACATTTAGTCGCACATCAAACGTGGAGTCCTATCTCAATCAAATCATCCCTCATGACATTTTTGTCCACCCTCAATAATATAAAATAATAAATCAAATATGTTGCCACCCTAGAATATACAAACTCTTTTGCAATAGGTGTTGAAAGACATGTAAATCTAACCACAACCATGTGTAATGCCCAAATAGCATGACATAAGTACATGAAAAAACACACCATTTTTGTTTTTATTTATTTATTTATATTCTTCATACATAGGCACATGCAACCATATTGGTGCACATACCATAAAACTCAATGCTAGATAGATTTTACTGTCAACATTTATAATCTGGAGTTGAAACCAGAATCATATCAACAAGATTGAAGTGTACACACTAGAACATTAATATTGATCTAGTGACATATTGATTGATCTAGTAAATGAACAAAGTTATACCACCCAAAAATTGGGTAATTCACTTAGGATAACAGCCCTCAACTAAAGAGTCAGGATATAATATGACTTCTCAGAACCTCAAAACATTCTCAAGGTGAGTTGAACCACTCATATGATCACACTTATTCAAATTTTCAAGCATCGAGAAACAACTAGATTTCTAAGAGTACCTAGCATAGTCCACTCAATATTGATTAAACAACTTAAATATGGCATTAGATAAAATATCACTGACACACAGAAAGTCAAACTGTCAATTAATACCAATTACATAAGCCAACAGGATCCCCCTAGAGTTCACAATATGATTTATGAGTGAATATAACACTAAATCAAAATAGGATTCCTTATTATTTTAATCAAAAATCCGATATTTCATTAAGGAAAAATAACATAAAATGTTTTTGGAAATGACCTACCAAAAATAGCCACATCATACCAAAGAGAAAACCTGATGTCTCCCCAATAACTTAAAGATAGGAAAAATCACTATCAAATCTCATTTTTTCAAAACCTTAACTTTGACTAGATAAATCAGGTCAATACCAAAGCACGTTGTGAGCTAACAACCCATACAAGGTGCGGTTTTTATTACAAACATCGCCCAAAACTAGGTCCATAAAAAAGATGTTAGAAAGAGTTGGGTTGATTCTGATTGTTGAATTGAATTATAATCTGGTTAATATATGAGTTAAATATTTTAATTTAATGTAAATATGATTTTAATAATTTAATAATAGTCATTCTTTGAGTTACACTGAACATATTTGCATAGAAAACTAGGAAAAATAGAATAAATAGGCTAAGAAAATGAATCACGAAAATTAGTAAACAACCCCAAATTGAACAATAAAAAAGTATTATCATCATATAAATATGGTAATAATTCATACCATATTTCTTTTTTATAAAATTCAAACATTTACTATAAAAAATAGTCTCTTCTATAGTTGACTTGAAAATAGTTAATGCCCAAAAAATGCAGTTTTTTGCAAGAGTCTCCCAAAATGGGTTCACCGTAAGATGACCATTTAGGGTGTAATGATACTAGTTATGATTTAATACTCCCATATGATAGGATAAATTATTTATATAATATTTTTTTAAAACTTTATCGGTTTAGATGTTTTTATGAGCACTTCTTTGACTTGTTTTGAGTTAAGTTTTATAGCAAGCATAGTCACATTTAGAAATGGATTGTTTCAGTTATGACATGCTAATTATCACAATTTGACTATAAAATCATTGTTATAATATGTTATTAGGTTTGTTTTGATTTAATTTAAATATTAACACTTGGAATAACTCAAGATGATATATTTATATGATACATTAAGACCATTATTTCTAGCCAACTGAGTATAATAGGAGAAGTTCAAGATTACAAATCATGGATAAATTGCATTTTTTTAGATACTCTTAGTAAATCAAAACTATGATCAATATCACTTATTTAATAGATATCAATTTAGTAGCAGTGTAATCTTAAATAACCAACCATAGATTATGAAGGAGAAAAGTTATATAATTTTTATTCAAGTTGTAGATAGAAGAAGTAATTTGTTTCCATACATTGAACAACATAGAAAGTATTATAAAACTTAATAAATATATTACTCATGATCTTACCTCTAGCTATTCCTGCTCAACCACAAGTGCATCATCATGAAGCTAGTAAGGGATTCCATTAAATTAATCAAATAAAAATCATAACAAATAAAATAAGCAATAATAAAAAGTAATTACTCTTATGAAAGAAAGCAATTATCATTTAACTTGTTAACCAATTAGAGAAACATCTCTCTTTTTTGTCTATAGCAGATAAAATTACATAAAATAAAATAGTATCTAGTCATTCAGTTTTATGCATACAATAACATAATCACACCAAATATACTTTGTGGTTATTCTAAGATCAAAATTGGGCATTCTAAGTGGTAAACTACAATCGGTAAAGAATCTAAAAGTTATTATCAGTTATATATTAAATCTACATCCCTTCATGACCATCTATGACCTTTTAATGTCATATTTGAATATCATCACAAGTGTAAATAAAAACATCTAGGCAAAGATAAAATTTTAACCAATGAGTTAGTCCCCAAATGGATATAGCACCCTCAATAAATTAAACTCCCAATCCTGATTGCTTCACACAAACATGGTGCTTTAAAGTATTTTTAACCAATATACTATTAATGCTTAGCTAATGCTCAACTAAAAATAGAAATTCCCCATAAATATTATCCACTAGAATCTATTATATTGCTACTATTCCACTTAACCTCAATGAATAAAATAAGATCTACAAATATTATTTATAAGAAATATTATGATATCCTAGAGGTCCGTAATATTCTCATAATCTTGAGATTAAGTAACAAAGAATACAAGAATTTTAATCCCCCGGATCAAGAGTTAAATGAACTAAAACAAAATTCAAAACAACAGTGAATGTAAATTATCTGACACTTACTTTTAGGGATAATAACCCTATTGAGGCACCATATGAGGAGGTGGATACTTTTAGTTAAATAATAAAATATTCAACTTCTACTAAATTTTGCATGTAAATACATCTATAACCGAAACACCAATGAAGACATTACACCTACTCTCCACTAATGGACAATTACCAAACTAATATGCTTATTTATTATTATTTGTATTTTTCCTCAACGCCATAATATGAATTGTGCAACCATATATATAATAAAAACTTATGTCTTTCTTAGGCAAAAGGGATATATATATATATATATATATATATATATATATATATATATATATATATATATATATATATATATATATATATAGATAGATAGATATATATATATATGTATAAACCTAAGAAGATAGAATTTAAATAAAACTCTTCATACTAGAGTCTAATAAAGGTATAAAGATTTCTAATAACTACCAAATCTTTTGCCCATTCCAACTATTGTGCAGTCCAACATGAATAACCAAATCCTTCATTAATAGAATAAAAGCATTAAAGCTAATTTACTAGATGAAAATTAGATTAATCTTTCTACGATAAAAATCTAAAGTGCCATTCACAACAAAATTTTAAGAAATGAAAGATTATTAAATCAATAATCTACAAAACAAATATAAAGTATTGTTGGAATACAAACCTGGTATTTCACTTGTCAATTGATTGTTAGAAATAAATAAACCTTATAATAAAGATAGATTTCCAAATAATCTAGAATTTGATTTGATAATTAATTGTTATAATATCCAATTCATAAGGCATAGAGATATTAGTCAAGGATAGAGAATGTTATAGCTGAGTTGAGTATCGTAAGGATGAAGAGTTTAAAAAGAAGAAAGAAACTAAAACATAGTATTTCTCTGCTAGATAATTTCCACTGAACCCAAGCTTGAATTAAGAAATATTACCCAAAACAAAACATTGGAATCCTTCCACTCAATTTTTTAAAATAGAATAAAAATTTAGATAATTACATTTTGAGATATAATAAATTGTATGCAACTATTCTCAGTCAAGATATTAACATGTGAATCAAAATACTGAGAATGATTTAACTTTTCCAAATTCTAATTAAGTTACACTAATATTCTCACACCCAGTATGATATTTACTTGGATAACAGAATGGAATCTATAGAAATACCACTTGCCTAATGATGTGGGGTGCCCTCCTCCTTATCCTAGTCACTCCAACTCCTCCTCTTTACTGATCTAAGTTTGTTGAGTGTTGAATTTCTCTTTCCTTCTCAAATGGATTGCATAGATTTAATTTTATTGGTCCTTTAAGTTCCATAAATTTTAACTAGGATACAAGGATAACATAGGTGGAAAATTAAAAGGGTTGGTGAGATGGGACGCTAACTTTCCCTGTACTTAGAACAAATCAAAATTTACCTTCCTTCTCCTCTACGTGACTTGACTCCCCAACAAGTACCCTAGTCTAATAAATTTATGACAAGGTAGACATGGATTTTTGCACCTAAGTGCCACAATGGAACATAGGAAGGAGTTTCAAGTCTAAAGTCACCAAGAATGCTCCTCGAGAATAAATTTCTTTAGAATGCCAAAATAATATTTCTTCATGATTCAAGGCTAGATTTTAACATAGCCCCCAAAATCAATTTCTAACCATATTCAAATCTCATGTTCACCATGTTGGTGAAAATATTAATTATTTCAAATAATAAAAGACATATTTCAAGGATGCAATAAAATCTGGTTTACTGATGACTTTCAACAATAGTGATGTTGCATGATTATCTTGGTAACATAGTCTGTCAAATTTATAAGCATACTTTAAGTATTACGATTATCGTAATGGCCAAATTTTTGGTCTAATCCATATATTAAAACAAATATAACAAGGATGTTATATCATGTGATACCCAGGTTATAATATTTAATCTAAAACTCTAGTACAAGTTTGTAGTTCAAAAACAACAAAAAACTCATATTGATAAGGTTACAAAACTATCCTTGGCTTGCACTGAACATCAATATCATGGTTATGACCAAATTAATGAGGTAAGTCTCATAATTTCCACAAGGTCAAAACATTATAGGTTATTTAATAACTCATGATTATTTGCATATATTATCATTTTGCTTTTGTTAAGGTCAATGACCCTCTTTACTTTAAACTTGGTCAAATAATCCTTAGCTCAACATGAAGAGATCTTTACAACATGAAAACACCCAATGACAATGATAATCAATTGGGTCAGTATTTTAATTTATTAAATTACCCAAATAAATTGTTGTCTCAATGTAATTATTCAATCATGACAATACATACTAGACAAGATAACTCCAGAATATGGTATAGAATCAAGTTTCAACCATACTAAAAAAGAAGTATACGTCAATGAATAACCTAACCTTGTTATAATTCTGACTAACCACATAGCCGATGAATGATAAAATAATCAAGTACTAATAACCAATGGAACTGTCCAAAATTAACTATCACCAAAGCAGGGTATTACACCATGAATACAGACTTGTTGTACAATATGGGGCCCCTGGCATATGGTATCACCTAAAATACCTTGTTATCTCTTGAGTCAAGTATTATTATTGTCAAGTGTGTCCTATTATCTAATTTTTTCTAATTTGTTCTATTATATTCTAGTTCTTATAGAGGCATGGATGTAGTTATTCTTAACATGAGCATAGTCCAGTTTTATCTTGTGTGGTCTACAATTTTGATGTCAATTAATATTTTATTGAATAGTATTTACTTTGTTGTGCTTCTTTTTTGATAGAAATTTGGGTGCAATATTACAACTAAGTCAAATGTTTGTCAAAGTGTGTAACAAAACAACTTCCCCACATACGTCAATGTATGTCATTAATGGGGGAAATTATCATAGTTCCCAACAAGTATAATTGAGCAACCACCTAAATCTTTGTTTTTATGTTGAGGGACAACCTCATGCAATCGAGTATTTATATTTATAAGTATATTTTGGCCTACGAAGCTCATTTCATCAATGATCACATATTTAATGTGTCTCATTTTCTCTTGGAAAAATGGTAGTACTTATCCCTCATGTGCCTGCATGTCTTAGTTTCCATTCATGAATTTTCATTTCCATTTATACATCTTCTTCTCTGTCACTATCACCACTACTTGATTCGATAATTTGGTTTTATTTTGTAGTTGTTCACTCAAAATGCCATGAAGTGTAGGAATATTTGATTTGTTCATAATGTGTAACAATGTCTTACCTAGTTAAACCAATATCCACTGCATTCTTGTGGAAAATTTTGTAAATAAAGATCTCCATCCAACTAGGAAGCTCCATATGATGGTGAATCATATGCAAGAATAAAACAAAAATGACAAGTTATACAAATAATTTCTGTAATTTTTTTATTTCTCCACCTAATCATTTTACTCTAAGTTGTGAAATACAATGTTTGTTGATTTAATCTACACATGAGATGTGAAGCCTTGTTGCAATTAAATAATTTATCATGACATCCTTGTCCACCCTTGATAACATAAAATGGCCAATAAAATGCATTACCACCTTGAAATTTATGGACCCCTTTGCAATGGGTGTTGGTCATGCAAATCTAATAGTTTCCCTAAACGTGGGACTAGTGTTCCATATGGGCCTTTTTGTGTATGATATCCCATGAAATACCTTATCATTACCTTTCAACATCACTATTTTAATGTTTTATATGGCTCTTCCCTTTATTCTAGGGATCCAAGTATGGCATTTGTGTATGTCCTTTAGCCTAATGTAATTGCTCTGGATGTCAATAAACTAGCATCATGGATGAATAAAAGATAAATAATACATGATCTACCATAACAATGAAATAAACCTTAATTGGATGTAAACCCAAAAAATACCTAATTAATAATATTCCTTTTCTAGAGCAATAATTGATGAAATGATGGTTTAGTAAAGTATATTGTTTTTTTTAGAAATCTAAAAAAACATCGTGGTGATTTGTCTATAATTTTGTGACTAATGCACAACTCTTCATTTGAGTTATGTAATCAATGGTAATCTGCAACATCACACTAATATTTATTTTAAGATAAGCTAGAGAAATATTCAACTATATGTTTTATGCACATAATAAACAATGTATTGAATAACTGAAAATTGTAATAAATAAAAAAGTAAAATAATCTACCATGCTCACCTCATTTAAATGGAAACAACCTAGATTTTCAACATATGTTATCTACATGTATTTAGTAATTTTATTCATGTTACATTCTACAATGAAAAAAGAGTGCTAGTAATTTACATTGGAAAAAAGGGTGCCAAAACACTGCAAATTTTCAATAGTAACTAATTTATGTCTTCAAAGTCATCCATTTTAAATGTATGTTGCATAGACATTGAAAGGATAGAACATTTTATATTTGGACATAATACATCATATACATTCACTAAAGGTACATGCTATTAAAAATGTAATAAATTCCACCATGTAAAAAGTATTAAGTAATTTTCATATAGTCCAATAAATATTTACTCAACAATAAACATATCAACCACACTTAGACACAATTAAATAGTGTTCACTGGGATTATTTCCTTCAACTCCAATCCCTTGTCAAGATAAATTACAAGTTAGTTTTGATCCATAGTAACTAGTAATTATTTTTATGAAAATGTAGATAAGATAAAGTAGGGACTTTACCTGACCATGGAAGAAAGAAACATCCCCACAGAACATTCAAGGAATTATAATAGGAACATCTTCACAACACATCTTAATATTTTTATTTTTATTTTGTACTCTATATAAGAACATTTTTAAGAGTATTCATATGTGTCCTTACATGCTTTAAAATTAACAACCCTAATGCTTTACACAACTATCAAGGCTATGACAAGGATTTTTTGTGGCAACCCATTGTCCCCTAACCAGTCAACATGTAAATCTAATCACCACCCTAAATCCCTATTTGGTGTACAATATGGGTGCATTAACTTATGGTATCACATGAAATACTCTGTCATTAGCACCCACTCTCATTGATCACTACACATTGAAATATTTCAACACTTGCATGTTCTTAAATGTGTTTCTCTTTCTTCTAGGGATCCAAGTTTGATATGTCTACTATGTGTTTGGTATAACTTTTTTCTTGAATTTATTAGTTGTTTAGGTCGCCTTGTGTTTCCCCTCACCATCATCACCCAATTCACCTTGAAAATTTTCATCGCTTACATATTATGTATGGATTTTCCCTTCCTAACCTCTTCCTCATTGCTCAATCTCACTATGAAACAAAATGCCACTTACTGACATAGATCATTTCCATGTTGTAGTAAAGAACACACCACCTAATTTTCCACCATAATCTCAACCATGATTATAAGCTTACTATTGCTTAATGCTTGATTTTCAAAAGGTGGGTCATGGTAATATATCATAGGTTTAAAGTGAATTTAAGTAATTTTGTTTGATAAAACTTCACTTTACAAAACAAGTGCCATGATGCAGCTTGAGTACATGTTGCTAAAAGGAATATTTAGTTCAAGTGACTATGTGGAGTGTTTCCATTTTATTTAAAAGTGTTTAAATGTCTAGTGTTTGACCATGGGATTTTAATATGTTTTAATGCTTGGTGTATTTGCTACAAGTGTCAATAAAGTTGTATCATAGATGAACAGAAGGTGCAAGATAGAAACTAGGACCTCAAAGTCTTGTCTTAATGTCAATGATATTACACCATTGATTCAAGTTGTGCATCAAAATTGGATCCATTCCACAATAAAATAACTTCTCATGACATCCTTATCCAATATTGATAATATAAAATGATTATAAAGAGATGTTAGCATTCTACAAGATGCAAACCCTTTATAATGTGTACATATCCTGTAAATCTAATAGCAACCCTGAAACCTAGTTTGATGTACAATGTGGAAACCCATGTATATATTATGTTTTTTTGTATATATAATATAGCTATTTTTTTTGTATATTTTTTTGGAACTTGGGTTTGAGTCAGTTGGATCAAGGAAAAGAGGGCATCCTTTATCCATAGTGAACTTGCAATCTATCTAAACCAGTTGAGTCATATCTAAATATGCCAAGGTGATTTTACTCAGTGAAATCACCCCTCTAAAATCCACTGATGAAAATCCTTGAACATTTTTTTGGTCTTATGTGAGACAATTCAAGGGTTGACTTTCTATTAGAGACACCTCTAACATAATAAGAAATAAACTTTTTTTAAATGTGGGGTTTTAGGAAGGTTATCCAATTGATGTGTTAGTGTACACTTTGTAAAATAGAAAAATACCACATGCTTATGCTTCAAGACTCAAAAAATTATCACTCCTAGGTAGGGTTGTTGATCACGGGTTAGCCAATTTATCTAAATAAATATATTTGGCAATCTACTTTAATGATAAATGTTTATGTGTATTGAAGATTTTGCTAAGTGGAAAGGAAATCGATGGAGCTATAAAAGATGATATCAAAACCAATTCACCTTCCATTTTTTTATTTTTTTCTCTTATTTTTGAGCTTCTGATGCTAGGTGATTGTATTATGAATAGCAATGATAGATTAAAAAGGTATTATCATATTGAAAGGGTTGTAGTCCAACTGGTAAGGATGATGGTTATTTATATCCATCTACCAAGGTACAAATCCTTCTAGATACCCAACATAGAGAGTTAAGCAGTTAAGACCAGGATCATGCCATGGGTGATTTTTATAGCATGGATGCCCCTTACTCATGGTTGCTTATCCAAAGCAGTTAATTGATTTAGAGGTATGCTTATTCTACATTATAAATCCATTATATGTTTTTTTATAAAATATGGATAGAGATGCTGACATTCTATGTAATTCAATGATTCCATGTAATGTCTTTAGGCATATAATAAAAAAAAAGGTGCCACAATAATGTCAAAAACATTTGCCTCAAAAAGTGTAAGTTATGGAAGGGGCAATATGTATGTTTTAACTAGGAAAGCTTTTTTTTATTACGAGTGTTATGTGGTAGCTCTATATTAATGAAAAAAAACTTCATCAAATTTTTTATTGGATTTGTTGAGAGATTTTATATCTTTTGTAAATATTGTTAGGATCAACAAGGCTCAAGTACCAATAGCTAAAACTAATACTTGATACCTGTTATTAGGAAAACAAACATTCCTACATGTGCAAGAAAATAAATTATGGAAATTAAAATAAGATACATAAAACATAAAACATAAATAAGAGAGATAAACCATTACACAAGCTATATGTGAAAACTCTACTAAACCAACTAGGGAAAAACTACGAGGCAAAAATAGCATCCAGACTTCATATTCCATTAGCAACTTTCTTTTATAATAACTCCTCTCAGTAACTCCTTTCTAGTGTTAACACCATTAACACTCAGGTGAGTAAATCTTATAACCAAAATTTTCATGCTCTAACATCCAACATCATGATGTTAATCACCATAGCATCCAAGGGAGATCCGAACTTCTACCACTTTCTCCAAGGATCCAAACCATGTTTCTAATTAACTAAATGAGCCATGCTCTATAAGGCTTATAGGATCTAACCACCTAAGCATGATGATGCTTACAACCCAAGCATCTAGGTGAGTTAGGATTACAAGCCTTTATAAATCCAACCTTATATCATGTAATTTCAAACTTACAAGGATCCAAGTGATCCACTAAATGGATAATCAAAATACAAAGAGGACTAATGCATTTATAGCATTTTATAAAATGAGAGAGAGATAGGGGAGAGAATGAATAGTGGCCCAAAGAAATTTGACCCACACATGAGTGGGGTGTCATGTGATCTCCATAATGTTTGTCACCATGTGCAAAAATTTTCAAATCATCTTCACTTTAGACAAGAACATGTGCCACCTTCATGTGGCTCCAAAACTTACTCCTCACTTCCACAAGTGAGTCCATATACTCAATAGTGTTCTTCTTGTCTTCATATCCAAGGGTTAGGAAAGTAGATTCTTACTTTAGACAAGATCTTATCCACCCCATGTGACTCTAAGAATTATGCCCCACTCACACATGTGAGGACAATCTACAATAATGCTCATCTTATCTTCTTCTTTCATGTGACCACACAAGTCCAAAAGGTATTGCAATCACCCTTTGACTTTCTCTACACATGTGAATCATGGGTCTCCTTACAAATTCGACCCATGCATGACCCTTTGTATTTTTCACCATGTGGCAACCCACATGTGACTCACTAAGGACAAAACCCATGTCCTCTAGTGGGGTACTATGCCCCACACCTGTCACATCATTTTGATCACATCTTGGGACCCTTTATGGGCCCATGCCACATCACTTTCATGCCAAATCATATGCACACTGGCATGCCACACCACCAAGATGCTATCTCAGCATGCCACACCACCATGAATAGTGGATTCATACCCAACAAATATTATCAAATATTATGGCTAAGCTTTACTACTAAGTATTGTCTCTTATTTTCTTATTGTTACATATTTATTATCTTTCATTCTTGTGTACTAGTTGAATTTAAATGTAGGGGAGATATACAATTTTTTTCATGAATGCATCCTTGATATTATAGTGAAATTCAAGCCTTGATGATTTTTGTTTCTGTTGATGACTAAATGTGTACCACCAGGTCAACAATAGTGTTTAAGAAACACTTCTCATTTTTGGATTCAACTAATCCATTGCATTTGTTGTTGGTTATGATCTTCCTGAGATTAATGGCGGAGTAGCGGCCAAGCTAAATATTTTTTTCACAAAATAAACATGTAAATGGTTATTGGGAGTAACTGTGATCTTAAATCTTTGTGAGGATGAAAGTGATCTAAACTAAGTCCAATGAATGATGTCTAAAACCTAAATTCTAAACCCTAAGCTAGCATGGATATTTACAATGACAGGCTAAACTAAAGTGATCTGATCAAAAAGGAGAAAAAGGAAGGGTATGGCAGAAAGAAGGTGTTTTTTATCCTTAATCTAGACATTATGACAAAGCTTAGATTTCATCAATACATGCACTTAACCAATATATAACATGAAATTGCATAAGCATAGATCCTACTATATACCAATTGAGGTTCTAAGGAAGGTATGAAAAGATGCAAATAAGAATAACATTTACTTTAAGAATTTTACCCCTGTAAGTAAATAGCATTAGCCCAGATGCAAGAAGTGTAAAAAAAATGAAGTAAATCTAAGAAATTTCAAATAACCTAACATAAGCATAAGTTAACAACTCTACATTCATATTATCACATCTACAATTCATGAAAATCATTCAAGTCTGAACATCAAATCAAAAAACTAGGGAAGCAAGCATAATAGCAAACACACAAACAAATATTAGACAACTTTGTATAATTCCTTGATTGTATTGCTTGCTCCAAGTTTACAAAGTAATTTTGGCTATAAAAACTCCCCCCCCCCAACCTTTTTACAATTGGCAATTCCTCCTTTATATAGACAATTCATGAGATATGTTAGTCACTTCTTATCAACATGCAACTGGACAAGTGTCATAGATAAATATCCCTTTACAAATGCTTTAGAACCAATAACATCCTTTAACTGTGACTAACCTAAAAGTTTATTATGTTCCATATTGCTCCGTATTTTACAAGATAGAATATTCTTTTGAAAATAATACACTAAATCATCTTAACTACCTTTGAAACACTTCTACAATCTTTTATCTCTACTACTAGATCTTCATTCTTCTCATTGACTTTTAGGTGCACCAAATCTTGTAATCCAATGTGTCATGTCTATATGGCAATGCCCATGCTGAGCTATTCATTTGATCTTGAAACATGACCTTTGTTGCCTTTAAACATGTTTCCTTTACCTGTGTAATCTTGCAACTTGATTAAATGTGCTCCATCAATTTTCATTGGAGTCCTTAGCCCTAACCTTTATCATAGAACATCGATCTACCTAAAGCTCCTGATATTTTCCCACTTAGTAGGTTTTTATTCATTCTAGGCCCTTTGAAGATTTTGCCTTCCTTTTATGCCATCTAATCAAGATCTGAGAGGTCAAACACTATTGATTGATCTTTGTTCTATTCACTGAGGTTATGACACACATCATCTCCATGCTTGCTCATAGGCTTGTTGACTTATTGACTTATGAAAGGGCCCATGAACCATTGATCTACCACCTAGGCACCTAAGATGGTGCCACTTATCATTCTTGGATCCCTCTATAGGTTTGTTGACATGTTGACTCTATTATGTGCCATTATATCTTTGA
Organism: Torreya grandis; assembly: GCA_037957365.1. Classification (NCBI taxonomy): domain Eukaryota; kingdom Viridiplantae; phylum Streptophyta; class Pinopsida; order Cupressales; family Taxaceae; genus Torreya; species Torreya grandis. The sequence continues at coordinate 476,751 of JARHVA010008358.1, forward strand.
ACTACCCATCAAGATGGTGACACTTGTCACTCTCACAGAGCTTTTAGAACCTTTGACATTTCAACTTTGATCTTGCATCATTAGATGTTTATTGTCTAAACAAACACATAATATCGATCTTCCCTTAGACCCTTTTGACTTTAAACTTTTGATGTGGGTCATTGATCTCCTTTTGAAACCCCAAGATCTTGCCACCTATCACCTTCAGGTTGGTTCATTCTTGTGGGCATAAAATAAAAGATATAAGCATTTAGAAACTATAAAGAACTTAATAAAAAAATTTCCTAATGTTTTAGTTATATTAATAAATACGAGTTGGACTTTAGGATAAAACTTTAGATTAAGATTGAAATATAATAAAAGAGCCCTCATGAACCATAAGACATAAAAAAAGACTTAGCATAAAGATCATAGACTAATCTCAAAATTGTATTAATAAATATGACTAGGACCTAGGCTAAAGTGTTAACAAAGTCTATAATAAATTTCTTCCCAATGACCTGTGTAAATTTGAATCCTATTTTAAAAGACCTAGGCTAAGACATTTAGACTAAATTTTTTCAAACATTGATTAACCATAGATTCAATTAGATAATTAAAGACCAAGGGTTACTCAAAGTAAAGATTCAAATTAACATTAAATCATGAAGATCAGAGATTTTCCATTCTAGATGGACTCCATTGATCCTATAGACTGAAACATAGAGGTCTAATGTTAGCAAATAAGACAAGATCACACCAGAATCATGTGTAAATACATCAATATAACCATGGTGTGGATGAACTTAAAATAAAGATAATGTTCAAAACACACTAATGGTACTTTGATCAGATGAATTTTCAATTTAAATCACAAATTTGCATAATTTATAACAAGGGTTCTCATTTTTAGGAAAGGGGGTATGTTGACCTCAACAATTTTCAATATCAATTATAGTCTTATTCAGATTCATTCCCTATGCTTTGTGTATGGTTAGAGGCCACACCATTTTGAGGGTCATATGGAGATGATTACCCATTTTAATAGTTCAAATTGGTATATGTGTTAGATTTATGATATTCTATGAAGGACCAAATTATTTCTTCAAGGTGAAAATTACATATATGGGTAAGGCAGGTTGTTGTGAATCTAAATTGTAGATAATGTAAACAATTTCTGCCTACCAATCCATTAAGTAATCTTGATTTAATCTATAGATTGGATATCAACATAATATTCTATCCTTTACATAGTAGCATTGTTTATTATAACTGAGTGTTATTGTGATTAGGTGTCCCCTAATGTTTGCTCTATTTTTCTTTGCATATTGCAATTGGAATGTTTAACATTTTAAACATTTATTTGTTATGCAATGTAGCCAAGTTGTTAATTACATACAAATGTGTTGAGATTTTAGATGCTTGTTGTTATTCTATATTAATGAAGGATTATGTTCTTGACATGAGCATATTTCAATCTTCTTTTATCGAGTCTGCATTTATAATGTTGGTCAATAAATTTATGAATTGCATTTGTTTGTGATGCATCCCTTCTGACATATATTTATGTCTAATGTTACAAATGTTTGACATAGTGTGTGACCAAATGACTTTTTCACTTACAGTGGTATGCCTTTCATGGGGGAAATCTAACCTAGGTCCCCAAGAAGAATAATTGAACAAATGCTAAAATACTTGTTTTTTAGGGAATGCTTTACACAAATGCTCATTTATTTTAATAATAATATTTGGTCCTAAGAATTTCAATTCAACAATGATCACATAGTCAAAATGTCTCATTTGTTCTTGAAAAATTGTTAACGTTTGACCCTCAAGTGCATTGATTTCTTAGATAGGAATGCAAAGGTTGAATGTATAATTTATGTTAGTGTATTTTTTATATACTATTATATGGTTTTTCCTACACATGTTGTTTAGCTTGCTTAGGTGTCATATTAGGTCATTTAAGAAAATATGGTTTAATCTATTTTTTTTTAGTTGCTTTCTACTTCTCTACAAATGTACCTTTCTTAAATCTATTTGGCTAATGATGATAATGCAACTTTTTTTTTGCATGTTTGATTTCTCTTCTACAACAAATAATCTCTTCTACATATTTTTATTTTACAAGTTTCAAAGATTTGTGCATTTGTGTTTATCCAATCCCAATCCTCAATTATGGCTCACTTTGACATGGTATTAGAATGATTTTGGTAGTCGAATATCATAGATATTGTTGTGAAATCTTAATATTTTATCTTACATCTTGGAGATCTAGCATTATTTAACCTTACATATTATAGATTCACCATTTGTTAGATTTTTCTCTTCTTTTGGGGTCCTTTGTTAATCTAGATTCAATAAAAGAATAAGGGAAAAGGTGTTTCTTATAGGTCATAATGTGTTTACTATTTTTTCACTAAAAATGGATTGTGCCATTGGATTCATAAGGTATAAAAACCTTAGGATCGACTACAAACATGACATAGTTATGTGATAGTCAATTTCAACCCTTTTTGGAGGCTTTGAAGGGGTTTTCTTGAAATCCACCAAAATTCACACAACATGGGACTTGTATTAAAATTTATTTCTGGATTTTTCTGAGTTTATCAAGAAACTTGGTGAGTCTTTGATGGTTTTTTCATTGATATATTGGATCTAAATATTTTGGGAGTTTTCAAGGCTTGGTAGAATTATGCCTCTACATAAACTTCATCAAATCTAGATCCCTGCATAGACATACAGTAGATTTTGACCCTTTCTTGGACATTGGGTAGATCCTAACCCCTCCCTGTGCACTTAGAAAATTTTCAAGTATTGATGAACATTTTGCCTTTCTCAAGCAACCCTCAGAATCTAAACCCTACCTAGATGGACGTCATAATTTGAGCTTTGCTTGAATATGCATTAGAATTCGAGCCTTGCCTAGACATCTATTAAAATCTGAGCTCTACCCAAATAAGTGTCAAAACTTGAGCCTTACTCAAATAGGCATTGTAACTCGAGACATTCTAGACATAAGCCAAACTTGATATGTTCTTAAACACTCATTGTAACCTGTAACTTGCCTGGACATTTAGTAGGTGGTTCCTTTTTGTAAGCATCTAAAATTTGCTCACCCTGCTAATTCTACTAATTCCACTAATTTTAATAATCTCAAATTTCCTAGCTAATTTAACTAATGTCCCATTGTCCATATTCCCATTCCTACATCCTACAAACCTTACCCCATCCCAAAACCAATTAATCCCTTCATTAATCCCCTAAAAGGACCTATTTCCCCACTAACCTACTCCCGAATCCACTTGTCAATTTAAAAATACAAAATAATATAACTACCCAACTACCACCCTATTCTATCCACTCGTAAACCCTTAAACCCTAATAGGAGATTTCTAGAATTGGAGGATTCTATAAATCTCCTCCATTTTAGCTCTCTTCCTCTAGAATAAAAATTTGTAGAGATCTCAATGGAATTAAAAATTCCATGGAAAATCCCTAGCCATTGATCTCAATGGCTCAAATTTGAATTTGAGCCATTGATTTCTCCCTCCATGCCTATATAACTAAGCTCACTCCCAACTTAAAACTAACTTGAAAACATACAATTAACTTGCCATATTTCCATCTTGTTATCATAACACCCTCTTTGCATCCATTTTATCCATTATCAAAGCCATCCTCAAAACACAAAATCCATTTGGAAGCCATTATCAAGAATTATTCAAGCAATCCAACATTCAAGTTATTTTTGCATCCAAAATTAGTTTTGCAATCTTGGAGAGGAGCTACAAAGAGGTAATGTGATGGTAATAAATCTAATAACAAGCTGATTGTCTCTTTCATTCTTCTATGTTTGATGTTTGTTTAGATTTTGGGATTGTATCTGCTTAAAATAGTAATATAAGAAAATCCAAAATTTAAGCTTACATATTGGTGACCATAGTGGGAGGGGCTCCTCTTGAACTGACATTTTGTACTTTGAGTGTATTTGTTTAAGGTTTTAGGTCAAATTGAAATAATATTGGTGGCCCAACATTTCAAATTTGATGTTCACAGTGATCTTCAGGGTCTGATTCTTATAATTGTGTATATATCAACATATATATAAACATTTTTCTTTCTTATTCTGACATAAAATTAGTTGTATGGTTCCTTATTTTTGGATTACAGGTATTTTGTAAATATTCAAAAGTATGTACATATATATTGCTTTGTATTGGTAAATTATATGGGTTTGATTCTGATTTTGGTCACATGGCTTGTTCCCTTTTGCTTTTCTGAGGGATTTCATCAAATAATTTGAGTGTCTTGTATATGAATCCACATATTGGCATACCCTTCTAATTTCAAACATTTGATAATTTTTTTTGTGTTTTCACAAGTGTCATAACCCATCTTATCCTTGTTATGCAGTCACAATGTTTCAATTCTTTGAGGCATTTGGTCAAATAGATCACAAGCCCTATGTTAGCCTCCATTATTTGCTTAGGAATTTTTGTACTAGCAAAGATTTTTTAAAAAATAAGATAGACACCTGATGGTTTCATTTGATGAAATAATATAAATGTCATGTGAAGGTACCTATCTTTTGTAAGTCGCATTTCTATGACTTAGGTACTACACAAAATAGGACTGGGTCTCGAACCTTGAACTTGTTTGATCTGCTATATCAAAATGACTCATTTCTTTGAGATAATTTGTAAAATAGTTAGTGGCTCCTATCTATACTTTCAAATTATGTGTGGTTATAGAAAAAAATTATATTAAAGCATAAGTTATAGATTCGATAGCCAAGGCACATAGGTTATGAGAGACACCTATTGGCTACATTTGGTGAGGTAGTCTTTGAAACCGTGCACATACCAAAAACCTTCTTTTTTTCTTTTTTTTTGGGGACATTTTTGCTGAATGACTTATGTGCAAGCTTGATTTTTTTCACATATACTATCCAACCATCACACTTCTCAGCATGCATTAGGATCTCCATTTAATAATAGTGTCATCTTGCATCATGATCTCCATTTAATAATAGTGTCTTTTGTGGAAGATTCTTCATAGTTAATAGAATAAGTTTATAAATTTTCATTATATTATGTAACTTAGCTTATATTTGGCAATATTATTATAAATAAGCATTTTTTCATATCAATTTTAAATAATTATTAATGAGAGCATCGTTTTATATCACATTTTTAAATAAGGAATGCTCTAACATAAGTTAGATAGTTATGAATAATTATCTAGTTAAGGGGAACCACTCTTTTTGCATAAGCAATATCATTTTGGGATATATGAAACTTTAACTCCCCTCTCATTCATCATGTTCAATATAATTCATCATTATCCATGTTAATACATTAATCTAAATAAGTCTTTATTAATATCAATCTATAGGGACACAACTATCAAAAGATTAAAATTTTATAACTATCAAATAATTTTATTTTGCAAGTTACTCAATAGAGGCCACTCTACTAATTTTATTTGTAGGCACACATATGTCAAAGAATCCATTTAAACTACTAACCCTTTTTTGCCTTCAAATTCCTCTTTTTGAGTGTGTTCTTTTTTTGGCAAAATTTGGTAAATTTTGAATCATTTTAAGCATCTTGTAAGTCCCAAATTATGTTTGACATCGAGAGTGTTTCCCCTTGACCCCATTGGGGGCTACCACCCCCAGAGCCTTGCATCATGGTCCGCTCACCCAAAAAAATTATAGAGCCAAATCATAATTTTTTAGGGTGGTTTTTCTTAAGATGTATTGGACTAACATCTTGTTTCTTATAGGGATGAATCTAGAGGCTATTTTGTCATAATAACATCATATTTTATAGGTCATATTTTAGTCTAACATCTTGTTTTACAAGTTACCCCTCAATATCATCAATAAAAACTACTAATCACTTGTCTTGCAGGTTTCCTTTTACGAATGCCACCCAAACTACTAAATATTTTCTTTTAGGCTAACTGTCAAAGACTCTTTTTGGCATTTTGAAAATCATTTTTTGAATTACTTTAATCAATTTATCTTACATATATCTCTTTAATCATTTTGTCTTGTATATTCTTACCATCTTGTATATACATCATATATTAATCCTAATCGGTTAATTAATCTTTTGTCTACTTGTTTGTATCCTAAGGGCTACATTGGTGTATGCTCTCCTCCTTGAATACTTGTGGTGATTCTTGGAGGATCAAAAACCACCTATAAACCCTTCCCCATTTTTATTTTCTAAGGGGCTAGTGACTATGGATTTCACCACCACACACTAAACCAAACTCCATGTTTCAAAATAGTTTAAATATCAGGAAAGTTATCATTCAGCACCTAAGCAAAATTCCCCATAAAGGGTTTTGTGGAGTGAGGGGTGGTTAAGCTCCAATACATAGGTCAATTAGATAGAATCCTATATAGACTTGGGCCCCATCATACCTTCATGTATATCGAGGACACACCTAGACACCTTATGAAAACCTAGCATAGGACCTTTCAGTTTTAACAAATTATCCATTGCCAAAGTCAATATCAACTCCCAAGTGACCATCATGTACAAATGGGGTTGAGAGGGTTTAGGGTATTCTCTAATGGATCACTAGCTTATGGCCTCACCCACAAAGTTGTTAGATGGTGTGGCCATCGAGTTACACACCCTTGAGTTTACAAATCATAGATTTATGGCTTGCTTGATTTGGTGAGTGTTGTGCTATACTAGTATTATTTGTGAGCTGAGTCAGCATTTCACCCAAACCTATATACACCTATCTAGGTCTTTTGCACATATCATCTTGCCTCATCATCCTATCATTTTATACATCCTTATCTCATAATCATCTCATACATATAGTATCTTCTTTTATATCCTTGATTTACCCTCTTGTACAACTTTTTAGTCACATCCTATCTTAGTCTCACAAGTCATTAATCATACCCCATCACCCACATATCCCAATCATATATTGTCATCCACACCTTGTCCCAAGTCTATTTCATTCATAATCCATCACTTTTCTTGACTATGCCTTCATCCCCCATCTATTCTAACCTCATCCTATCTTATCCTAGTTAGACTTTTGTAGGTCACACCCATGTCCAAACCATCCCCATCTCATTCATCTTACCCTTTATCATTTCATCATCACCTATAGATATTTTTTCATTATTTTAATCCCCTTTGTCCTATCACCTTCATCACATAATCCTATCCCATCCCATATTGATCAAATTACTCTAAGGATTGAGTTAGTCCTTTTATCTTCTCATCTCATCCCATCATACTAGTCCACTATCTCTCATCATTTGGTCAAATCTCATACCTAGTCAATATCCTGCTAGCATCTTATCTTTTTTTTGGTTTCAATCTAGCAAACCCATCATCATTAATCTAATATGATCTTCTTGCCTATTCATAACTAACACCCATTCAATCATCCCCTTGTTATTTTAAATCTAGGCACCCATAAAATCCCCAATTATTTTGCTAGCTTGAAAACTAGGCTTTATTGATAGGTCATTAGCACCTATTATACTATCAGTCTAAAGTCTAATCCTAATATTTAATCCATTTATCTATCTCATCCTCATCATCACTTGTCATACTGGCTCGGTCATTTAGACCTACTTTGTTCAAGAGACCTATCTCTAATCCTTAGTCAACCTCTACATTGGCCCCCTTTATCATCAATTCTTTATCATATTTCCTTATGGATTTGAACTCGGTCCTCATAGATAAATACATCTTGGCTAATAAGGATGAAGTCTTTTTATGAGCACTAAAAATGGGTGCTCGCCTACCTTCTAACTTTACTCCCATTCATCCCAAACCAACATCCCACATCGTTCCCCATCCACAATCCCCTAGCTCATCAAGGTCAATCTCATCATTCAGTAATGTGCCTACCATGCTCAATAAATACATCTTAGATAATAAAGATGAATTCATATTATGGCCATTGAATATGGGTGCCCACATTTCAATTATTTTGACCCTATAACCCTAAATTCACCTCCAAATCAATTCCATCATCCACTTCCCATTCCATTCCACCATCCACTTATCCTCATCCTAGTCATGGCCTTCCCAATTCACAAATTTCCTTATTTAATAAGTATCTTGATGAAAACCCACAGGTAGTATTTTTGCATCTCCTTGAGTTAGGTGTCCAATTTCCCAAAGGTATTTACCCTATTCAATTCACCTTCCCCTTAGTATAAACCCATTCATGTACATCTTCTTCTAATCACCCATCCACTAGTCATAGCCAATCATCTACCCCTACTAGCAAGGGAATCTTATCCTGGCCCCTTCATCTATAACTAGTACATCCACCTAGTCATGTCAACAACCATCTAATCTAACATCTAATTTTTCCACATCTAAATCATAAAGTGATGTGGGTCGTTATACTTCTCTTCCTATATCATTATAATCCCTCTTCCATCAACGAGTTGATGCTAACATGATGGTTTATCCACCCATACAACATCTTGATCCTATCAAGCCTAAGCCCCCTAGTATAAAGCTAAAAAATACTATACATATCACTAAACTTGGGGCTATACCATTAATCAATGTCATGATTTCCAAGAATATGTCAAAGACCTCATTGATCATGGTGACATAGTAATTGAGGATGAACCAGATGAGTCTATATCTTAGGGTGAGCAAGAAAATGAATGCCAAGATTCCATTCCCGATCATGATCAAGTCCTTCCCCTTCCAAGAGAAGTTCAACATACCACATCCATCTTCCATAAATCCTCCATCAAACCCAAATCCATTCCCCATAAGCCTAGTCCTCCTATATCCCATAGTTCCTTTCATGGACCTATCTTTGCTCAATCCATTGTTCCTCCATCATCTTCCTCTCACCCATCATACCAAAAAACCCCTATTTAGAGGTCAATAATAGACAATCACTCTTCTACTAGTATCATCTCATCATGTACATCAGATTCCACACAAGTCTTATCTATATCAAGATCATGTTTAACACCAATACCCAAATCAGATTCCTCATTAGAAACATCATCCTTTATCAATATTACATTAGATAATGATAATGCATGTCTTTCTTAGGATCTCTAATCTAGATACCTCAAATAAGTCACCAGGCATATCTCCTGATCCCAATCAAGATGATGAAGTCATATCCAAGTTTTTACAAGCTTTATATGTTGAAGATTTCTAGAGCAAATCTAATCCTACTAGTCTTAGTGATCCTTTTGAGATTATTGAGGACACTTTCTCTGACATTGAGGCTAGGGATCCTAGTGACCTTTATGAGGACTATTATACCTATTATCCCCTTAATCCATGACATAACATTAATCATCCACCTTGCCCCCATAATCCCTATATCCCACTCCATGAAAGGAATGAATAGGAACATGCATCATTAGATTCCCCTCTGCATTCAACATCATTTTCCATAAATACAAAGGTCTAAGACCATATTCTAAAATTCATAAGTCATCATCAAATCATCTTTGATCCCATAAGTCAAAGTCAATAAAAGTCAAACCATTCACCTAATCAAAAAATGTCTTAACCTAGTGAAGCCCAAAATTAGGCACTAAGGGAATGTCAAAATCAAAATAATCATCATCTATTAAGTAAAAAATCAATCTCCTCTAGTGAAGCCCACAATATGGCACCAAGAGGCCATCAAAATAAAATCCAATTAGCAAACCAAAATAAAGGCAAAAGTAATAATCATATGTCTAACCATCATCTCAATGTTTGGACTAAAGAATCAGCAAATCAAAAGGTCTTTGATCCCCTAATCTCGTGGTACTAATCTAATGACTACCCTTCACCATATCCAATGGTGTATGAAACTATTAAACCCCATTTCCATTACCCTTCTCCTCCTATCATCCATCATGCTCATATCCATCTTTCACATCTTATCTCCCATCATCATAATAATGATATATTCCCATCCATGCCATATCTCCAATCCCTAGGTAGCATTATCCCTCATAGGGTTTACACAGACACCTAGTTGAAACATTCAGAGGACAATAAATCAAGAGTCAATAAATACCACTGAGACTTTAATACATCTAGTAGCAGTAACATGATACTAACATCACACATCCATAAAATAGGTGTCAATTGAAGATCTAGATAGTATCGACAATTTTGTATCTCACCTTTCTCCAATAAATTGAGATGCCATTCATAAAATCAAAAACGTCAAATTAAATCATTCATCCAATGGTGAAAACTTTTCTTTTGGTGCCTTTGACAAGTACCATGATAAAAACTAGTTTATAGTGTCATGGTAAAATAATCTATTGTCGACATTAAACCTCAACACTTGGGGGTACAATCCATCCTTTTTTGGGCCATCACACCCATCACTTATCCATCCCATCCATATTGTAACCCCTTACCCATATCACACATCATACTATGACCATTCATTTAGTTTTGACTTCGTAAGGAAGTGGAAGGTGTCTTGAGAAATATTTTGAAATCATCTTGGCATATCCTCCAATGGATACTCAAGCCATTAAACAGTTGGTTCCTTCATGATATGGTCATTGGTTATCCCCAGTCTATTCTTCCTTGGTCCTCATCCTCTTTTCAAAATCACCCTCATCCCTTTATCATACCATCCTTTATTCTATCCATTCACATCCTAATTGTTAAGCTTGGTATTCCCTTTGCTAGTAACCCCATTTGTATAGTGTACATACATATCCCAAAATTCCCTAAAAATTGAAATATTCCAAAAACTCATGAAATTAGAAAAATCCAAAAATAGTCCATTTATTGTATTATGCCTTATCCCCTAGTCACATCCATCTTCATGTTGTCCATCTTTCATCACATCTAATATCCATTTCATATTTTCCCATTCCCATCTTTTAGATACAACAGTCAGTCTTGGAACCAAATCTAAAGTGGTCTCCCATCCCTTCATCTCTTCATTGTCCTTTTAATGAGGTCTTATTGACACACATAACCTTGTCAAATAATTTAATCTCATACCCATGACTTCCCTATAATTTCCTCTTCATACTTAGCACCCATCCAATCACAATTTTACTAGTATGAAAGGTATTTCATCCCATAAATTTCTTATCATTGCCTCTTCATACCTAACACCAATCCAATCACTATTTTTCTATTATGGAAGGTATATGATCCCATTATCTCCTAATCTTCTTTCTATACTGGACTCTTACAGGGTTTTGTCTTTTGGTAACCCTTGCTCATCTAAATCATCCTCATTTGACCACTTTTAGATTTGATTTATAGGCTAAAATAGTATCCAAACCCTCATCCCTAATCATCACATCTCATCATTTTATTTTCTCTCTCCCTAACCAACTCTTAATCATAATCATTAGTCATCCTACCCAACTCCAAGTTTATCCTTAGTCCATTATCACATCATGCTCATTTTAGCCATCATCTAATCACCTATCCCATCATTAGACAAGACACAATGACACTACATGTAAATACTTATGTGTGTTGTTTATTTGTATTGTTTGACTTATTTTCATCTTGTATATATCTTGTTTATCTTATGTTTTATTTACATCATGTCTCTTTTTGTCTATTGGCCAATGCTATGAGGTCACCAAAAACTAGAATAATGCTTATAAATGCCCTCAATGATGTATAGTTTGTTATTTGCCCATGCACTTTGGCATAATGTGATCTAGATCATACTTATATCATGGGTCAAGCTACCAAGTTCTTTATTAAATGGATTGTTTAGACTATGATGAGCCTTATGATAACTATGATGGATTGATCACCTCTTCATCTCATCATCCTTATTTCCATCACTAATCTAATCCTCTTGATTCATTCAACTAACCTCAAATATTTTATCCTCATCTCATCCTTTGATTCATAGCCTTTAATCATTAACATCATCCTCTAATAAATAATCATCATCATCATCATCATCAACTTTTATACCTGAGTTAGAACTACATCAACCTGAGGAGTTTTTAGACTATGTAGGTAGAAATTGGTCACTTTTTCATGCCTAAGGATAGCTCAGCCACTCTCACCTCTTTCCTCATCATCTATCATCATCCTCGAGTCTTGCATCAATCCAATCATCGATCCATAATCTATATCATTAATCAATCAATCTATTCATCAATCACCATCCCCACATTCATTTCCTTAATCTTTTTCATCAATTTCTTGTACCTATCAATTGTGCCTGATAAGTCACAACATTCATATTTTTTCCATACATCACCCATCATCATTTATTGGTAAATTTATCATCTATCACTCCTTTTTATATGTTCTAGCAAGGGGCATCATTTATATTCATCATATTATGGCTCATTGATTTGATCCAATGCAGTCTTTTGGTCACTTTATCATATCATTTTCTTTTATATCATCTTTTTCATCATATCCCTTGACATTAGCTTTAAGATACACCCATCATTAATCTCATCAAATCAATATTATCCTAGCCAATCCCATATTAATCATACTTACCTATTATTTAGAAATTTTAAATCTCCATAACCCACCTACCCACCTCCTAGGCCTATTCCTAGGCTCTTCCACACCCCTAGTATCTAACACCCACCTAATGCCTATATAATCCCCTATCCAATCATCATTAACCCCTAAGAAGGATTCTATAATTCTATAATTCTAGAATCCTCTCTATTCTCACCCCTCCTCTCTAGAATCCTCTAAATCTAGAGGCTTCCAAGGAAATTTAAATTCATTGGATAATACTCCACCCTAGATCTTCATAAACCAAATTTGGATTTCAACCATTGATCCCTCCCTGAAAATCTCTATAATCAAGCCATTTCTCCATGGCTAAACCATCTAGAAGCTATCTAACTAATCCATTTCCAACAATCAATAAGAAATCTAAGGAGACTCTTCATGTCAATCTAATCCTTCAATCACAAGCATCTATCCAACATCCTTGATCAATAAATCACCATGTCCAAATTTTGAGTCTAAGGTAATCAATCCAATCCTCTTATTTTCATAGTCCATTTAATCATGATTTAGAGAATTTAGTTTTAGGATTATAATGTTGATTTGAATTTGAATTCATCTATTGCATTTGGTTTTAATGGCTCTAGATCTTACTTAGGTATTTTGTTATTTTGGGTGATTAAAATGCATCATTCAATCCATTAAGCTCAAATTTCACTCTATAATTTTCAAGTGCTGTTTTTGAAAGTGGGAGTTTTTTCAAGTTCTATATGTTAGAGCTATTATCAGGCCTTATAAAATTCAACATATGTAAGTTCAAGGGAGTTGCATTTCCTTGTTTCTATTTCACTAGTAGTTCTAAAAATACTTCCATTTTACAATATAAATAAGAATCTAATTCCACTTCTTACACCATTCAACCATCATGAGTATAAAACCAAATTAAAAATCCTCTTGAGGAGTAAATGTTTACACCACATCACCATGGGTACAGAAATAGAACTAACACCTGATGTACATAAGGTGAAGTTATTTTAAAAATGTGATGAGGCATATAGTCTACTATGTTTATTAATGTCTTTTGACTTGTTCTTCACATTGAATCTGTTATTACTCCTAATGATGTTTGGACCATACTAGAAAAAATATTTGGGAATAAATATGTAATGAGGAGTCATGAGATAAATAATGAACTCATTATTTTTATTCCAAGCAACTTTGACACTATGCAATAATTCTTCACCAAATTCAAATCACTCAAGTTGTAGTTGAAGTTATGCATCATAGATAAAAAGGATGAACAATTGATTCTTTCAATCCTTACAAAATTGGGTTCTGACTATTTTGTCTTCATTTATACCTTCCATGCCACCAAGCATGTCATTGGAGATACATGGACCATGTCATCCTTGGATGATTTTGATGTTGACCTAACTCAGGAGAAAGATAAGCTTCTTCATATGGGTATACTAAAGTCCTCTAAATCACATCTTAAGTATGATTCATGACAAATAGAAGGCTTATAATAGTAACAAAAAGAAATAAAACAATAAGGACCATGAGTAAAGAAAGCATCAACACACTAATGCTAAGTCCAAAGCATCAACTAAGACTTCCTCTTTAAGGGGTAAACCTAATAAAGAGAGGCTCACATGTTCCTATTATAAGAAAACTAGGCATGATAAAACCAAATGTATGAAGAATCAGATTAATCAACTAAAGAAAATGTTTGAGAAGAACAACATCAACCTCCTTTATTTATTAAAATAGAGTTCATTAGTATAGGACTCTTCTAGATCCAAAGATAATAGTAATGGAAAAAATTAAGGGCAAGGCCCTTATTATAATTGCATCCTAGCCTTCCACATGGGTGATTTATTTTGGTGCCTCACACCACATGGATTCATAATAGGATATTTTCTCATCCTTGGAGCCCTATTCTATGCCTTCCATTTTTTTGGGTGATGATACTTCCATAGAAGTTTCTGGGAGAGGGTCATTTTAAGTTAATAATGGGACATTTTAGGATGTTCTATGTGTTCACTTATTTTAAACTAGTCTCTTATTTATTTATCAGATAACTCACATCGATTTAGAAAAGAGAGTTAAGTTCACACCTAATTTTATGGTTATTATGAATTTTCACAATGATTATATAGTTGTAGTTGGGAAAGAATATCACTAGTCATGATTTTATACTTTCTCACATTTTTCTCCTGATTAACCCTCTACTACTCTGCTCACTCATCTAGATGGGGTGAGTAAATTATGGCATGATCAATTCAACCATACTAACTATTTTTACTTGGAGAAAATCAATTATAATGACATGGTTTTAGGGTTGTTGCATGTCTAATTTTCTTACAAAGTTTTCTCTGGTTGCATATTTGGTAAGCATCCTAAAGAGAAGTATGACAAATGGAAATTATAGAGAGATACACAAATTTTGGAGCTATTACACAATGACATTTATGGTCCTTTTATGTAACTTTAATTTAGAAATACCATATATATTATTACCTTCATTGATGTTTTTTAAAGGTATATATGGGTGTATTTTCTTAAGTAGAAGTCTAAGGTCTTTGATCACTATTAGAACTTCAAATCTCTTGTAGAAAAATAGTCAGGTAAAGCCATTAAGATTTGGTGTACAAATAATGGTGGTGAGTATGTCAACCATCATTTTGAACAATTATGTTCTTTAGAAGGGATTGAACTATAATGTATAGTTTCATACAATCCTCAATAGAATGGTGTTGTAGAATATAAGAATATATCCTTGAAGGAAATGGAAAATTGTATGTTACATTCTAAATCTCTTACACCTCAATATTGGGCTGAGGACATCAACTATGCTTGTTATATCCATAACTGGGTTCCTCATAAAGCATTGAAGGGAGTCACTCCTTTTGAAGCTTGTAGTGGTAAAAAACCCATAGTTAATCAATTTTGAGTGTTTGTATATCCTACTATGGCTTGCATTCTTAAGAAGAAACATAAGGCACTAGAATCTCAAAGTTAGCCTTACATCTTCATTAGATATTTTGAGGGTGTTAAGGGATACAAGTTTCTCCATTGCACCAATCATGAGTTTTTCAATGAGAGAAGTGTTCATTTTCAGGGGGGTCCTTCAAACTCCACACTTGAAAATTCTCCCTCTTCCTTGGACTCACTAGGATTTTATGACAATTTTGATGATTTAGATCCACCTAAGTAGCTTCTTGATCATCCAAATTCATCTTCTATTTTTGACGATGAGAGTAGTGATGGGGATGCATCTCCTCCTCCTAGAATATATTTAGAGGATGAACACTAATATTTGATGGAATTATGTTGAATACATATACACTAGTCGGAATAAGTAGAAACAAGGGAGATCTATTTCCACCTACAATCCCATTTAGTCCACATTTTATGTTTCTAATAAAGTATGATTGAGCGCTCATTTTATTGAATTTTGGTGACTATGTGTTGTGAATCTATACATTTATGGTTTTTTTGTGTGTCGATTGAGCAACATCTTAGTATCATTCCAATTATGGTTGTTATCAAAGTCATGAATGTTGGGGGATCAAACCAACAATAGATTACAATTGTGACAGCAGTAAACATGGAATTAAATCAGATTGACAAGTAATTAGAATGATAATAGCAAGAACAAGAGATACAAGAAAACACCCTGAAAACTTGTATTAACAAACTCTTTACAAAAGGAATACAATTGAAGAAAGCTTCTTTCTTCCACACCTCTCCTAGATGTATAGATCTCTCAATAGATCTCTATTCCTCAAGAGCTATCTCTCTCAAGAACAATCAACTCCAACAAGCCTGGATTGATTCAATTATGTACTGTTCTTCTACAATTACAATAATAAGCTAGGAAGATCTAATCCTTCATATAGAATTAGGAGACTTGAGCATGTACTTCCAACAAACAGTTGAACCACTTAAACAAGGGCTCTAAAAATAGTAATGCTAATAATAGAGACGCGAGCTTGAGTCTCCAACTCAAACTTATCATGCAAACACTCGCTTCTATCCACGAAAATAGCTTTCTGGACACGCAGGTAACCGACGTCAGTTCCTGCTGCTTGTCTGTGACCGCCGTCGGCCGATTCTCTACCGACGTCGGCATCTCTGCAGCTGCCTGTGATCGACGTCAGTCGCTCCTGACCGACGCCGGTGTCTGTGTAGACTTGAACCTGATAATGAATGCTCCTTGGTGAAGTTTTTAGCTCCACACCCTAACAATCTCCCACTTGGAGATAAACAGCTGCACCAGTACCTGTACAGCAACATCTTCTAGCTCCACCATCTTCAACTCAATCATGAAGACCAATAGAAGTTGAATGAAGATTAAACTTCTCCTTTGTAACCGGCTTGGTTAACATATCAGCAGGATTCCTATCTGTATGGATCTTCTCCAGCTTCAACTCACCATCTTCCAATACCTGTCCTATGAAGTGATACCTTAGCTGTATGTGCTTTGTTCTTGAATGAAAGGCTGAATTCTTAGCCAAATGGATTGCACTCTGACCGTCACTATACAATCTGCAACTCTCATGCTCCCTACCAAGCTCATCCATGAACCGTGTCATCCATATCATTTCCTTGCTAGCTTCTGTGGCTGCAATATACTCTGCTTCTGTAGTTGACAAGGCAACAACCTTCTACAACTTAGATATCCAGCTAACCGCCGTTCCACCTACAGTAAATACATAACCTGTAGTGCTCTTCCTGCCATCCAAATCACCTACCATATCTGAATCTACATAGCCATGTAGAGAAGTATCTGAACCTCCATAGCACAAGTGCCTACTGTTGGTTCCTTTCAGATATCTAAGGATCCACTGAATTGCTTTCCAATGTTCCTTACCTGGATTGGCCATATACTTACTTACAACTCCCACTACTTGGGCAATATCCGGTCTAGTACACACCATTGCATACATCAAACTCCCTACTGCAGAAGAATATGGAACCTTACTCATGTACTCTACCTCATCATATGAATTGGGACATTGTTCTTTACTCAACTTAAAATGTCCAGCCAAAGGTGTGCTTATCGGTTTAGCATCCTGCATATTGAACTGTTTTAACACCTTGTCCACATAATCTTCTTGAGACAATATCAACCTGTGATTTTTCCTGTCTCTCTTAATGCTCATGCCAAGGATTTTCTTTGCTGCTCCCAAATCCTTCATAGCAAACGTTTGAGCTAATTTTACCTTAAGCTCTGAGATATCCTGCATGTGAGACCCTGCAACCAGCATGTCATCTACATACAACAATAGAATAATATATCTACCGTTATCAAATCTCTTGAAATACACACAATGGTCTGATTGACACCTACTATAGCTATGCTCAGTCATAAACCTGTCAAATTTTAAGTACCATTGCCTAGGAGCTTGTTTGAGGCCATACAAGCTTTTCTTCAACCTGCACACAAACTTCTCCTTACCCTTGACCTCGAATCCTTCTGGCTGTTCCATATAGATTTCCTCATCCAAATCTCCATGAAGAAATGTTGTCTTAACATCTAGCTGCTCAAGATGCAAATCCTCAAAAGCAACTAAAGACAAAACAACCCTTATTGAAGTCATTTTAACAACAGGAGAAAAAATCTCACCAAAGTCAATACTTGGCTTTTGTGCAAATCCTTTTACCACTAATCTGGCCTTATATCGCATCTATCCATTCTCACCTTCCTTCAACCTATAGGTCCATCTGTTATTAAGTGTTCTCTTACCAGCTGGCAATTCAACCAAATCCCATGTTTGGTTTTCTCTTAAGGACTCCAACTCCTCAACCATGCCACGCTCCCACTCACTCTTGGACTCCACCTGTATTGCTTCTTCAGAACTCTCTGGTTCTCCACCATCAGTTAGCAATAAATAAAATAAAGAAGGAGAATATCTAATTGGAGGCTTACTCACCCTTTCTAACCTCCTGATGGGTGTCTGAGACTCCTCCACAACACGCTGTCCACCCAAATTCTCTGACAGTGACCGACCTCGGTCACCTGAAGCCCTGTTACTGGCTGATGTCGGTTTTGCCTGACCGACCTCGGTACCTGTACGGTCGATGTCGGTCTCTGTATGGCCGACGCAGGTTTCTGTCCTACCGATGCCGGTTCGTAACCTGCCGACGTCGGTCTCTATGTTTTCCTGTAAGTGATTATTTCTTTTTCTCGCGAGCTCATCTTGGACTTTCACCTCATCCAATTCACCATTGCTCTACTCAGATTGATTCAACTTCCTTAGTTGATCACAATACATCACTCTTTTGTTGAAAACAACATCACGGCTCCTGATTACCTTGTTAGTTTCTAGATTCCACAATCTGTAACCAAAATCATCTGAGCCATAGCCAATAAACGTGCATCTCATAGACTTAGCATCAAGCTTCTTTCTATTTTCCTTATCTATGTGCACAAAGGCTTCACAACCAAAAATTTTGAGATATGAGAGATCAACATTTTTACCTATCCATGCCTCTTCTGGAATACCACCATCCAGAGCTGTAGAGGGTCCTCTGTTAATTAGGTACACTGCAGTGTCAATAGCTTGTGCCCAAAACTGTAAGGGCAAACTGGCATGCAATCTCATACATCTTGCACGCTCCATTATTGTCCTGTTCATCCTTTTAGCAATACCATTCTACTGAGGTGTCCTTGGAACCATCCTTTGCCTACAGATTCCATGCATGTAACAATAATCTTTGAACTTATGACTGCAAAACTCACCGCCATTGTCTGATCTCAGACACTTTAATCTTTTACCTGTTTCATTCTCAACCATAGCTTTCCAAACTTTAAAAGTATCAAATACATCAGATTTCTTTCTAATACAACAGATCCATACCTTCCTTGTGGCATCATCTATGAAAGATACATAGTACTGTGATCCTCCAATGGAAGCAACCTGAGCCGGTCCCCACATGTCTGTGTGAACAAGCTCCAACTTGTGCCTCTTCTTAGTAGACCCAGTTTTGAGAAAACTAACCCTTTTCTATTTTCCAAATACACAGTGCTCACAAAACTCTAGATCTATGCCTTTTAAATCTGAAAGCATACCTTTAGACTTAAGAATTGACATCCCCTTCTCACTCATGTGGCCAAGCCTTGAGTGCCACAATTTAGCATCCGCATCTGAAGTAGATAATATAGAAGGAGATTTGTTAGTAACACAGTTACACAAATAGAGAGTACCTTCTCTCTTACCTCTGGCCATAACAAGTGCACCCTTGGTCACCTTCCAAGATTCTTCTGTGAGAGTTACTGTACAACCCTCATCCCCTAACTTTCCTGCAAAAATCAAATTTCTCTTCAAGCTAGGAACATGCATCACATCTCTCAACACCCATGTGTTGTTATTCTGCATCTTCAGCTGCACTTTACCTTTGCCAATTATTTTACAGGGCTCATCATCCCCTAGATACACTATTCCAAAATCTCTATGGATATAGTCATTGAAATATTCCCTGTTAGGAGTAGCATGAAAAGATGCACCAGAATCTAATACCCAAGATTCTATATTATTATGCAGAGAGAAAATTAAAGCATCCTGTGCAATACCTGTAATCTTGGCTTCTTCCTTTCCTTCGTGCTGGTTGTCCTCCTTGGGCTTTGACCAACAATCTCTGCTTATGTGCCCCATCTTTCCACAATTCCAGCATTGTGGCTTCCTGTCATTTCTGGATTTAGATCTGCCTTTCCCCTTTGATTTGGATCTTGCTCTGCCTTTCTTGCTCTTCTCTTTCTGCCTTCCCCTGCTCTCAAAACTTAAAGCATTCTTGGATGCCTCTTCTGTGCTTTTCCTGCGTATTTCCTCATTCAAGATAACACTAACAACATCCTCTACTTTCAAAATATTTGATGCAGATGCAGTATTACTTACTGCCATTACTAAGCCATGCCAGCTTTCAGGCAAAGAACATAATATCAAAAGAGCTTTTATCTCATCATCAAACACTATATTCACTGAACTTAATTGATTCACAATACCATTGAAATCATTCAGATGAGTAGAAACAGATCCACCTTCATTCATATGCAAATTAAATAACTGCTTCATAAGATATACCTTATTGGAAGCTGAGGGTTTTTCATACAAATTTGCTAACGTAGTCATCAACTCTACCGTAGACTTTGCCTGTGATAAATTGGATATCACAGTGGATGCTAGACTTAGTCTTATAGAACCCAGAGCCTTTCTGTCAAGAACTTCCCATTCTTCATCCTCCATGTCTTTGGGCTTCTTTGCAATACCTCCTAACGGTAAGTAGAGATCTTTCTGATATAGATAGTCCTCTATCTGCATTCTCCAGTGTTGGTAATTTTTGCCATTGAACTTTTCCATTCTTAATTTACTTTCATCTGCCATTGCTTCTCCCACTCAAACAAAAATCCCTACAGAAACTCCTATGAGAACCTGTAATCAATACACACTACATAGATCTGAACTACCTGTTAGTGAACCTGAACTTTGATACCGATTATCAAGCTCTGAACCTGTAACCAAGGCTCTGATACCACTTGTTGGGGGATCAAACCAACAATAGATTACAATTGTGACAGTAGTAAACACGGAATTAAATCAGATTGAGAAGTAATTAGAATGATAATAGCAAGAATAAGAGATACAAGAAAACACCCTGAAAACTTGTATTAACAAACTCTTTACAAAAGGAATACAGTTGAAGAAAGCTTCTTTCTTCCACACCTCTCCTAGATGTATAGATCTCTCAATAGATCTCTATTCCTCAAGAGCTATCTCTCTCAAGAACAATCAACTCCAACAAGCCTGGATTGATTCAATTCTGTACTGTTCTTCTATAATTACAATAATAAGCTAGGAAGATCTAATCCTTCATATAGAATTAGGAGACTTGAGCATGTACTTCCAACAAACAGTTGAACCACTTAAACAAGGGCTCTAAAAATAGTAATGCTAATAATAGAGATGTGAGCTTGAGTCTCCAACTCAAACTTATCATGCAAACACTCGCTTCTGTCCACGGAAATAGCTTTCTGGACACGCAGGTAACCGACGTCGGTTCCTGCTGCTTGTCTGTGACCGTCGTCGGCCGATTCTCTGCCGACGTCAGCGTCTCTACAACTGCCTGTGACCGACGTCGGTCGCTCCTGACTGATGCCAGTGTCTGTGTAGACCCGAACCTGATAATGAATGCTCCTTGGTGAAGTTTTTAGCTCCACACCCTAACAATGAAGGCCAAGCATGTTGATGTCATTTATTGTAGTTATTCTTGATGGGTACATGCATGATAAGAGTTTCTATTTGTGTAGTTACATATCCATTTTTATATATTATTTCATGTCACTGACATTAGTGTTTACATCATCATTATTTTTAGATTATATACTTGTTCACTCAATATGCCATGGAAGGTATGAAATTTTTATTTGATTCCAATGTGAAATAATTTTGTCTTTAGTTAAACCAATGCTTACAACAATGTTAATAAATGGTTTGTAAATCAAAAGCTTTATCCAACATAAAGCCTCTTATGATGGTGAATTAACATGAGGGATAAAATATAAATGAAGGAAAATGCAAACAATTTCTTGAACCTCTCTCTTTCCACTATGTAGGGTTCCTTTGATTACTAAAATACTAAGTTCATGCAACCTCAATGAGTGGTAATGTGTCTAGAAAAGAATGTGCATCAATCAAGGATGGAATTGTCTCTGCAATTATCCTACTTTTAAATATACATTTCAATATTTGTCTACCAATAAATAGGATAAGAAATGTCCAACTATAAATTTTTATGGGGGAGTTTTGTAACATGTGGCATGTTTCCTATGCACCTATGTCTCAGTGGATAAAAGTTTCTATGAGGAATTTCGTATACACAACCATGTCCTTCTATAAAATAAAATCTTAGCCAATATTATAGTTGTGAATGGTAGTATCTTTCAAATTTTTTTAAAAAAAATTGTTTCATACTTGAAAATATATTTGAGCGCAACATAACAGTACACAACTTGTTGGAAATCAATGTTTGCACACCATATATAAATCATGCTTGCATTCTGGAAGTTTACTCTTTAATCATTACAGGGTAAAATGTAAGTTTTATGGCCTTCATATTTGATGAACATGGTTGATATGGATTGTAATGGACATGGTTATTTAAATTTACATTGTATAGTGGTTCCCCTTATCCTTAAACATGTAGACTCACTACATTTGGTATGATGTTGAACCTAGTTTACCAGTTACTCATAATATTTTTAAACATCAACCATAAGTATTTTATTTATGGTGTGTAGGCATTCATATTATAAATTATAATGGTGGATCTGACCATTTATGTTGTGATTATTATTTGGGTTTCATTTTATTACATAGTGATCAAATAATTATCTGGCAGAATTTACTTGAATAGAGTTTTCCCAATCCAATATGTCCATGTTAGGGGAATTTTCTAACCATATAAAGCCATGGATATGTTCAAATATTTTATGTTTCAATTCATACCTATATATGAAAAAATCTATGAATTATAATTGTTAAGGAATGTTTATGTGTATTGAGGCTACTACAACATAGTTTGAATATAAATACCTATACCAGTAGTCATTGCTCTTTAGATGTTTTTCCAAAATTTCTTCATGGAAAATTGTAAATATTTTATCCATGTATGAAGCTAAAATATATGGGTATGAATAAGGTTTTTATTGATCCAACAACAACTATTGAAAGCAGTAATGAAGGTTCCCTTGGCATGATTTTATGTAGATCTAGCCACTTAGTGTCAGCAACACTTAAGGTGAAAAACAATGTTGAGCATCCCAATTGTGTGATTATTTATGTTAATTAATTTTTTCATTTTTAAAAAAATTGACATGTGCCTTGAATCCCCAACCCAAAATTCATTATTTGATTTGTAATACTCATCTCAAGCAAGTCTTTCAAGTGTTGGTGCAAGTCTAAAATTGTCATTGGTAGAGCTAATCCTCAATAATTTTCCTACAAAAACTTTAGATGTTACTTAGATTCAGTGGTGCATCATTGGGTTTAAAAATAATTATCATAATCATGGATGGCTAACAAATTTTGTTGTCTTGATATTATAACAAGTGCATTACATACTCGTGTAATTGTACTTTTTAGTACAGGGGTTGTTGGAGCATGGCAACTCCCATTGGAAAAAGAGAACAAAATCCCATAGAAAATAATCCCTATGTGTTGTATTCATTGATGGGAGAGATAATTATATTTGGCCAATCAATTACATATGGAATCCCACCATTGGCATTTCCCCACATAACTTCTTATATGTTCAATTTTTGTACGATTTGGAAGAAATGATACAAAATATGATGTGTGATGATAATGTGATTTTGTAGTTACATTTTTTTTCATCCAAGTCTAGATATATTATTTTCAAGTCTAAAATATCCCACCATGATATGGAAAAGGTTGGTGGAGATATCAATAGGTTTTGATGGAAATGCATCAAGTGCTTAATGATTAATTTGGTTGTCTTTATAATAAGGATCATTTTCCAATTCATATTGTAGGGGTTTGTATGACATAGGTTATACTTACAAAGTAGTCATATGATTTATTTTCAAATCCAATTATTCTTAACACTAAAATTTCTAGATCCTTAGCTTGGCATTATAGGTACTCAACAATAGAAGATATATCTTAGGGTAAGTTGTTACTATGGCCATTTTATTTGTATTAACCATCATGCACATGGGCCACCCTTAATATTGGATTTAATCATGCAATGGTCATTTATTCAACTTGAGTGAGATCAAATAGTAGGTTGGGTTGTATGCATGGGTCCATGTTATTAAATGCATAGAAGTGACGATAATCCCCTCTCTACAATGCATCTACAATAAGTATGTTCACCATGGAAAATCTTTATTTGAATACCTATATACAATTCCTTATAAGTGAATCATGCATGTGTCAAGGAAAGATGATATATCCTTTCACAAAACCTCTTGCACATTTTTTCTATAGTAGAATCACATAATGGTTGGTTAATGATATTTTTTTTACATGGTAATTGAGTCGATGAAGTTCATTTAATCTGGTCCTTATTTACACTATAAGACTAATGAACTCTTTTATTTTTTCTTAATTTTCCATATTTATCTACAATCACCATGCCATAGCCTTTACATTTTATTTTCTTTATATTCTTTTCATTTAGATTGACTGTAATAAGCCTAGCAGGGGTGTTACACTAACTTTGGAATATAGTGGTTTCTTGGAGAATCCTAGTAAGCTTAGTTATATTCCACTAAGTGATTATAACGATTGTAAATTTTTCAGTTGATCACTTTAACACCTTAAGTAATATTGGAGGCACTCATAATTTTATATTTCCTTTATTAAACCTTGTCTCAATTTGTAGATTTCTTGAGTTGATTTTTTTGAGGTTATAATTGTTATTAAAATTTGTGAATAATATTGATGATTATGAATAACATATTCAATGCTCATGGAAATATATAGATTATTGATGTTAGATTTTATAAAATGAACCTAATAATGCTATGATTGAATGAAATTATAAACCAATTTATTTTCTTTGAGCCATTAAATAAAGTTGTAATGCTTGAAAAAATACTAGTAACACATTTTGTAGTGCCCTGTTATGGTAGAAACTACACTTAAGACTCTAATATGGGTAAAAATGGGTTTAATATAATACCTTCAAACCTATAGTAGATGAAAATGGCTTAACCCTGGGGTAGTATATTTTAGATTTGTAATCTCCCTTAGCAAACTTTACTAAATGATTTTCACCTAGGTAATATTGTACAATTGTATGATGTTGTTAATCAAGAGTATGGTAGTTGAACCTTGTACTTAGTCATTTTTGGTTAACACTAGTAAGAGGCCTTCATTGGACCTATCCTATACTTCATTATACTAGCATTGGGGATATATCTTACTCTAATTCATTGACTAAGAATGATAAGGGTTTCACTTAATAGATAGATGATACCTTGCTCCTTGTAATTATGCCCAAGCAACTAATGATCATTTAAAGCCAGGAAAAGCCAGTCAACCTTGTGTTAATTTGTTAGCCTGATTAGACAGAAGGTTCAATACTATGATGGTACACATCTATAGTTTCTTGCTATAAATTCATAATAATATCCCCTTATTAGTTTAGTGACTATTATATTTCTTTAATCATGTGGCTTAACCAACACATGTAGTTTTAACTGATCATGCTAGCATGGAATTTGTAATACAGGCCCTACCTGACTAGTGATTAGGTTTGTATACAATGATCCTTGAGATAAATTATATTTTTTTATCCATAAAAACCATTATACTTTTTTATGGTGTATGAAAATTAAACCCCTAGTGGTGATCATGCAAGAATAAGAGTATCTACTTTGTATTTTTAAACATGGCTATGAAGTTTTTAATTTAAATATTCTTTGCATGTTATTGAATAAATTGGAAAGAAAATTATTGATAGTGTTATTTTATGGTTGTGGTGGACCTAATGGATAAATTTATATACTATAAAAACTAGGTACTAAATGGCAAACTCTATTTAGGCTCATTCTCAAATGGTAAATATAAGTTTTTCTTAGTTGTCAGAATAACATGGACCCTTGTCTTAGTCTATCCATTAACTTCCCTAATGGTAATACATATACTTGAGTCTAAAAATATGTATTTTGTATATGTTTTATGATGGTAATGCTAAACCCAACTAAAATGATATCTAACCCTCATATTATGGATAAAATGCAAAAAATGATAATGAACATAATGTCGGTAATTCACCTTTACTTGTATAATGAAGAACCACCTTGAACTACCTTTGAAATATATAAAAATATTTGTCACAATATTATTGTCATTTGAAATAACCAAGAATGATAATTATGAAGTTGGCATTATACCTTATCTCTACCTAGTAGCATGAACTGGAATGAAAGCATTTGATGAGCTTAGATAAAACTAGTAAGTTTCACCCCTTGAGTAGATATGTATGTCATAATATCTTAGTAGAATAGCTTCAAGAAAGGAAGACCACTATAGGTTAAATCAAGAGCATTAATAACCCTATAAAACTATTCAGTAAACCTATTTATCAAGTCCCTTTGACTGAGAAACCATTAATGGTGGTTTGAAGGGATAAATTAGATTGTTAGTGAAAGATTTTTAGGTCATGAAGTAACTTATCTAAAATATTTAAAGATAATGGATTAAGAGTCATGGGTCATAACACACAGTGCTCAAAATAATTAATAATGCTTAGAACAAGAGTTAAATGAATCAAGTTAATGATTCATTTAAGGACAAAAATGTGGGTAGTTAACATTCTTTTTTATTATGATGAATGGTGATGGTCAAGGAAAAAAATAA